>CM052285.1:5478053-5498712 GCA_028455765.1 Lasioglossum oenotherae | reverse complement strand
TCAGCATTCTACTATATCATTCTTCTTCAACTTGACGAATATCTCGTCGATGGTGGAACTTTTAGGCGATTATCCCCGCGCCCGTCGCGCCCGGTTACCCGTCCCGCAGTTTAACACAGGGGCTGGCAGTCTTTAATAGTATCTCGTCGGTGCTGTGGGCGCTGAAATCGGGCAAATACCCCACTGTGCGTCGGTAACAACAATTGGATTTCTTACCTTACGACGATGAGGAAGATGCGTCGATATGCAAGTGCAAACCCCGTACATAGTCGGTCACTGGCCACTGATTGGTCACTGATTGGTCACTGACTGGTCACTCACTGGTCACTCACTGGTCACTACCGATTGCTGATCATCATTAGCCTAGATCAGAACCGCGCGTTTGACGGCGACAAGCTTCGGCCACGCGATCCGTATTTCATTCTGTCCTTCCCTATGTTCGGCTTCCGACTGAAGTCTCGGCGCGGTAGACACAGACATAAAAAAATAGTATCCCTGCGCGATCGCTGTCAGTTCAGAACACGCAGAACGTGCGGTATACTGTACTCTCTAACACTACGATACTGAAACTACAATAATTTAAAGTGTAAGTAATGTTATAGACATCTTGCAATTTACTTTCTGCATTTTCGTCTCTTTTAACATTACCACATTCAACAGAATTTATCGTTGAAAAGTTAGAATCGCATCTATTACGCGTAATGTCTACTCGTTAAATTTTCAGTCTTAAATTTCGCAACGAATATTTCCGGTGCCATATTCACTTCCGCGTCCATCTTCTGAAATGTATGACCAGAATTCGTGTCCTCGTGGTCGATAACATTTTTGTGTGTGTTAGGAAAAATTTCATACGTCATCGCCGTATCGCCATGATTCTTCTCGTCGATATACCATTGCGATACCATTTCTTTGAGTGGTTGTAGCGTACTCGCATTTTGCTGAACCTTTTCCAGCTCCTCGTTACAGAGTCGTTCGATCTCCACTAACTTCTGCTTATAAATGTTCGCGATTGATTTCCAACAAGCATTGTAACGCATTTCCGCTTGGCTATACGTGTGCAAGTCTTGATATTTAGCTAGCCTTTTCTCATACTCGAGTATAGCAAGCTCTGAGAACGTGTCTTCGGTTCTGAGATCCAAAATGTCTCCTGCAACATTCGTTAAATTGCTATTTTCGAATATTAACAATATTATTCTAACTATTATTCAGTGACGGGTTTAAAGATAAGCGGGCTAAGTGGCCGCGTGGGGCCACGAATTTCGCAGCATTCATTTTTTTTACAAAAAAAAATTCAATCTATTTACAACAAATTAAAACAACTTTTTAACATAGGCTATTATGCTAAAGACTAAATTACTTTCAGCCCCAAAACTTTTACCGCTTGGGGCCTCTACTTGACTTCAGCCGCCACTGCTATTATTCTAACTATACACTATATTCTAACGATATTATCCTAACTATTATCAGCTAATATTAAAATATTAATAAAACTGGAGTTCCTGAAGGAGGCTGAACTGAATTGATTACCCAATTTATTAGACAATGGCGATTCCGCGGCATAAGCGGCTGCTGCAGCACGTGCAGCTGCAGTTGCTTCGTGCAAGGCCAATGCACTGCCCTTTTCGCGCAACAATTGCAATTCCTCCCTCTCCTTCTTCCATAATTGCACTTCGTTTTTCAATTCTTCTTTCAGACTCGTCATAACTTCACGAAGCGACTCTATTCGTTCCCGGAGAACGTGACTGATAATTAAAAAGAATTACTTTACTCTACCGTTAACGATCTAAATCTAATAGATAGTCCACTGAAGAGGCTAACTTCCGGTTCATGTGATCATTTATGAACGTCTGAGCGTCCTCTATCTGCGCCGAGGAGTCCTCAGGTTGTTCTAGAACAGCGGATAGCTTCTCCATGGAGTCTTCGTTGTCGGAAGATGGTTCGCAAATCGGTAACGCGCTTCGAAGATCCAACACCAACTCGGGAATCTCTTTATCTTTCTCCATTTGTTCTTGAACCGGTGGTTCTTTGGATTGGTCGTCGTCATTTTGACAATGTTCGCTGTCCAGCGAACAATTTATCGAGGTTCCTGACGATGATGCTGGATCACTGTCCATTTCGAAAGCTTTGGTTAGTTCAGCATGAACGAAAAATAGCCGAACGTTCTTGCCATTCAAAAATCCGACTGAAGTCGCCTCGGTACGTACCCAAATAATTAATACCTTCTTTGTTTCTTCTACCCTCTTTAACCCCTTCAGCACCATTGTTATATTGGTTCCCAACGATTTAAATGATTGACCAAAAAACAGTATATTAAGTCTGATATATGATCTAGTCTTCTCAAGAAAATATTTGTAATATTTTGTATAAAGACTTGAAATATGTTCGAACACCTTTTGAGACCGCAATGAATCCATGAATACAAACGTACTCGTAACGTATTTGCAAGAAAGAATATCTTTCTCTTAAAAAAAAACAATTTATTCGTCCAAGAGAAACGACTTTTGTTAGGCGTTTAAATATCGAGTTTATATACCGAACGTTGACGGCCGGCGATTAATTTGATTTGCGGTTCGTAAACATTGTGGCAAGGATGCGCCGTGAAGGTGAAACAGTAATTATAAGAGAACGTAAGAAATAATTAGTGCTCGAGAGTACGGTGGAAACGGTTGTAAATTGTTGATTAATTTCGTATCGAGACGCGGGTTTCTTTAATGTGCGAGTCGAGGAGCGAATCAATTATTTCGGGCCAAAACAGGTAGGTACGTGCGTTACGGTGAACTTTGGTACAGGATGATGGCAGTGAGTGACCTCTTCCACCGTCAGTATCGCGTTAGTTTAGCTGGTTAATATTGATCTCGGTCTGGCGAAGAGGAATGCCCAAGGAAATCGATGATCTCCCCGTGGCGTAACGTAGAAACCGTAAGTTTGTTGTCGAAGAAAACACTTCTGTCGGCCGAGATAGTTTTCATTCAACAGAGTTCACGTTTCTGTCATGCACGTCGATTGCTGTGACGCAGGTTATGTGCATTGTTCTTTGAACGACGGGGAAAAGTTCGTCTCGGGGATTTAATCCTTTAGTCTTTTCGTTCTCGTCTATCAGTCCTGTCTCGCCATCGGAAAATTGGATTTCGCTGGAACGATGGAAACTATGCTCGATCAAGTATAATGACGGGAAGAGGTTAATCATTCTTCAGACTGAATTCAAAGGATTCATCCAGGCATTCCTTGTATCAAGGTTCTCGATTAACAAAAGAAGCATGTTCACGCAACTGTGGTCACTAGTCTGCTGGTATTTCAGACCAATTGTAAAATGGTTGTTGCGCCAGACAACGCAGATGTGCGAGCTCCAGAGAATCTGTTATGGAGAGCCGTCTGGTGCGCCGAGAACTCTGGCTGTGGGAGAATCTCTCAGACTGTCTAGAAATGCGAATATCAAAACCTTGGTGGCACATTTGAACGATCTAGCCGAACAACGTGGTATTAACACGAAAACGGAGCGTAAGATATTAGAGGAAGCCATTAGGACGGTGTTGGTCACCAAGAAGATCAATCCAACCGCGCATCCGGACTTTGCGAAGTCCTTCGGCAAATGCATAGAATTAATTTGGGGCTATAAGCAACTCTGCATGGAGTGCGAAGAGCTTAGAAAAACGCCTTACGACGCCGAGAACCCTCAGCACGAACTGCTGTTGTTTCAGTTGTGGAACTCGTTAATGCCTTACGAGCGTCTAGATGCTAGAGTTACGAAGCAGTGGCAGGAGATCGGGTTTCAGGGTGACGATCCAAAGACAGACTTTCGTGGAATGGGAATCCTGGGACTGGAGAATTTGGTTTATTTCGCTCAAGAATATCCCAGTGCCGCTACACATGTACTGTCTCATTCTACGCATCCACGGTACGGCTATGCTTTCGCTATAGTTGGTATAAATTTAACAAGCATGGCCCTACGTCTGTTGAAAGATGGAGCAGCAAGAACTCATATTTATAACTCGTCGAAAACCTTGCCAACGATTCGTGCCTTTCATCAATTTTATTGTTACCTCTTTTATGAATTCGATGGGTTTTGGATAGACTCGAAACCGAGCAATATGATGGAATTCTCGTCGATACAAGAGAAATTCGAGAACAGCATTAGAATGGCGTTAGCTGATCCATCTACCGTCTTTAGGATAAATATATCAGTGGATAACGTTTAATATAGATGCAATATTTTCTGTTGGTAAGACCAAAATTATCACACAGAGAATGAATATCATTTTAACGAATGCACAGAACTAATTTCTGTAATATATATATATGTTGCACAGACTGTCTTGTGAGTGATTACACAATAGAAACTATTGATAATGTAAGACATGAACTGACTACACGGTTGATGTCTTTGAGTCATTATGTTACAGGACCATATAAAAAAAGTCGATGCATTTCGTATATTTTTACGTTATTTTTCTACGAGCTTGTCGGTAAAAGATTGTAGAAGGACGGTGAAATTTATTTCGTTAGATGAATTAAAGTATATAATCGATATTTACGATACACAAATAAATATTATATATTGCTCATTCAGTCAGATTGTAACGAATTGTCGAGTGGGCGGGACGTAACTATAAAATGCGCACTACCGTTAGCACAAGTATTTTTTCGCAAAGAGAATCACGATCGATAAATGTTTTAACGTTTCTCAACACCAACAACTTTTATTCAAGAATATTTATTGTAAAACATAAAAAATATTTCTCTTAAACAAATTAACCATATTGTAGCTATCGTACACGTTGTTTTATATGGAATAAAACGCAATATCTAGGTATAATATAAACAAATTTATGTCGCTTCGTACGTATTATGGGTACTGAACTCATTTAAAAGGCAATGGAAGCGTATTATTACTGCAATCAAATCAAAAGCGGAGCCTAAGTTCATTGTAAAAAATATAGTCGGCTTATCCTTTATGCTATTTTGTATACAACATTGTGTACGTTGATAATTTGGCACAGTACCCATAACGGATTGCTTCTGGTGATTAAGACTAATTAGTCTTTCTTCTGAGGTTCCTCGGGTTTGCGCCTAAACTTAGACGCTATCGAAATTATGATAAATACGCCGATGGTGATGCTGCCGAGCTTCATGATCCATGGATTGTCGCGTAGGGTGTTTGCGATCATTTCTACAAGATCGTCGCTGAAAAAATCATTATTTTTACACCACTGCGAACCATACTTTTAGTTAGAGTTCTTACTGGTAAACTTGTAGTAAGGGCTCTAGTCTTAACTCTCGGACGATGGTATCAACTTTGTGATCCGAAAACTATTGAATTATTTAATTTTTTAGGACGTAATAGTTCTTTGCTAACAAACTAATCATTCGTTGTCGGACTATGTTGACGATTAGTCCGAGGGTTAATCGTGTCGAATAAGTGTTCACACTTACAATGGGGTTTGTGGTAGAGGCACAGGTTCAGCACGCGCATTTTTGTACCATTCTTTCGCAAAGAGCACGAACGCGTTGGTGTCGTGTTTTGGTATTTCATAGCGATACATTTTACCGTGCCTGAAGCTAGGAGTACAAAATAAATAATGTTAAATATGGCAACGTGCGTTCATAATTTCGACCGTTCTCGTTCTGCCACTCCTGCATCCAACCTTGTATACCTACAATATAAATGTTGGAGTCTCCTGGACTCTAAATCTCCTGGCTGTGGCTGCTCCAGTTGTTAGTTTTGCGATTCTTGCTACATTTACTCTGTGTTTTAGCTTTGCTCCTACTGTCTCCCACGTGGTAGACATTTTAGTAGATTCCCAGTTGTCTGTATTATAACTGTTTACAAGAGAGAATATGTTAAATACCAAAGAAGACAAGAAATGTTGATATTAGAGAAAAGTGATACTCACAACATGACGAACCAATCTCCGGTAGTAGCTCCGCTGCTAGCTTGTGTTAAATGTTCGAATGTATCGTCCGTTAACTGTTTGGTAGCTGGTTCTTTGTTCTCCATGAACATGTGTAGAATCTCCGAAGGGTCAGAGGGTCCTATAAGATCAAGCTATAGAATATCTGTACCGTAAGAATATTTCCCATTCATTACCATCGTAGAGCAAGGGTATCCCATGTCTAAAGAACACGAGAGCTGGCTCGTCGCCCGGAATTAATATTTTCATGAGTTTACTGTCTTCCGCTATGACCACCCATGCTTCCAGGTTATCCACTAAGTCCTCCTTTAAATCTACTACTTGATTTCTTAACTCGTCACACTTCTCGCAATCCTTCGTTGCTGAAAGAAACGCATAGATAAGTATTTCACCGTAAAAATTGTGCATTAAATAATAGGGAAATAAACATTGTGGAGCAGCAGGTTATGTTAGGATTTACAGCGACAGATCGAAGCAGAGGTATTCAATAACGGGCAAATTGGATTGCTTCGAATCAGCGATAGTTTAGAAAATAATCAGCGATTTTTAGAGGATGCTTTCAGTCATGGGAGCAAAGAAATGTGGCCAAACACAAGCGAGAACTTACTGAAGAGCACGACTACATATTTCACGTTCATCAATAAATCTGTCAGCTCTGTGTCGCTCACTGTCTGCAGATCGTTCGAGTGAACAACAGTCAGACTACATATCATCAAAAAATATGCTATCCCCAACATTTTCCAACTATTCCAGTCACCAATATTGTGCAGAATAGTTTCACTGGGAACCGGTATACGTCACTGGTTAACCGTTGACGTTTTTGATTCCACTTCCGGCTTCTTCCGACAGTCGCGCTAGCCACGCACTTTATTTTACCGACCGAGCTGCTTTACCGCGATTTTCAAAATTATCGCATTCTCTGGACACAATAACATCCATGTTTAGATGAATTTTCGCCACTGAAATCGGGGATATAATATCGAAATAAACTTGCACATGTGATTTTCAATCGATTTTCGAATTTACGACAATTCTAGACAGTTTAATCATTCTGATACACATTCTAGGCATTTTTCTTAAGCCGAACTCTTACGGAACAGCTTCTTATCTATCGAACCGTGATATTTTTTCAGATTCGCGTAGTTTAGGGCAAAAAATAGATCAGCGTGGCAAGAAAGAATCTCGGAAGCTGCAACTTCCGGAATTATTCAAATCCTGCCGTGCGCCGCAAGATTTTCGAAGCAATCTGCATGGTTTACTTCGCGAACTCGGTTCGAGGCGTTTCCCTCCGGTTGCTCTGCCGTTTCGTTCAAACTTTTTCACGCCCGCTCGCAAATCCCTTTCTCGCAATAAAGCGAAGACAATGCGGTAGATGTTTTGCGTCCGCTTGTATTTACGATGCAAGTATGTACCCCTATCGAACCGGTTAGAGCCCGGGTCCTGTGTAAATACTTCCATTACGACTAGAGTCACCGATGTTGTTTCTCCGCAGTTCTATATGTGTCATTCCGACTGGTTTTTATTGCGGAATCGTTTCGACGGTTTGCGCAGGCTGTGTGCGTTGAGAAATCAATTAGCGGAGTGTACATATTGCCGCGTTCCCGAGCACTCGCAGATTAAACCGTCAAGCGAAAACGTTAGATAAATCAAAACTAATTGCCCGCGAGAACCGGAGGAGTCAAAGGAGCTTCTTCAAAGAAAAGGACTTCTTGGAAGAGGGATGATTAGCGTGTTAACTTCTGCTGTGTGTCCCGTTTCGTTCCGCCTAGTCAGAAATATATATATATTATTAGAGGTCGTTCACTATCCTCTTTCAGCTTAGTTGATTTATTTACGGTTAGAAAGAAACGTCTTTCCTCGAGGAAGATTTGTAGTGAACAGACAAAAACTAACCCTGACCCGTGTTCTGATTTTATTGGTCAGATGTGTCGAGGGTTTCTCAGTCAAAGACCCTTTTTCGACACATCTGGCAGTCCTCATACTATCCTCGTTTATCTCAAGGATATTCAGAAAGTCGAGGCAATTTTGAAATCAAACATTATTTTTACGCAGAAGCCTTAAAACAAAGATGCTAACAAAGATGGCGCGATAACGGCCAAGTAAATGCGTGCTGGAACGAAACGAAGGTTCTCGAGGCCTCAGGGGGTTAAATCATTAAGGCTGTCGGTCCCGCTATAAAGAACAGAGTTTACCGGGTTGGGAAAGCGGCTTGTTGCGTGTTGTACGGCAATGGCGAACGCATTTTTCGTTATTTGTTAGCGGGTAGCCTTCGCTGCCATGGCTGACGGCCACGCGCGAAAGGTCAGTGGCACGTGATATCACGCAACGCTTGTTGAAGTTTACGCTAACTCCTCAACAGTGTGCACACACTCCAGACACGAGATCCTCCAATTATTTTCAAGGGTCTATCTTTAGCCGGGGTTTCTTTGCACAGTCTTCGTTGCCGGAGTTACTCTGCCCCCGCCGCTCCTCGCCGCCATCGCTGCGAGCAACCCGATTTCTTTTGAAATCCCAATAACTGCATAGTATTCTACGACGGGGGGAATAATTAGTCATTGGTATCTCCCCGGGGCCAAGGGTCAGTCCCGTATCCTTCACACCCCCCGAACCAATTAGTTCTCGTCACGCGACGACCGAGGACTATTTCGAGGGCTACGGGAATGCCTGGCCGTTCGGACGAGCCCCATTTTTATCGCCAAACGAAATGCACTGGGCGAATCTTCTTTATCGTTCTCGTGAATAATTGCTTCGGATATTAAGCCCCTGCACCTTGACTGTCGAACCACCGCCTTGAGGGATTGCCGTAAAATCAATGATTGCGGAGGCTCGATCCACAAGAAACGCGATATCGGACGCGGTAGCGGAGAGTCAATACTAATTCGATCTAAACGTCTCTTGATTATTTTTTGTGACGCTTTTAGCATCATGCTTGCGGCGTTCTAAACGCGATGCAATTATTTATTGTCCAATTAAGCACGACGATTGTCATAATTTTTGCACCGTGTTCTAGTATTCACTGCTCCTGGAACAATTACTTGATCGGCCCTAGCGAAGGTGGGCGCGATGAAAGTCGATGATAAATAGAAAAAGGAGGGCTGACGGCATTCCAGCGATTAGGTTAGCTATCCAGGGGCGGCTTCGGGGCTTCCAGTGTGTAGCTCGGCCTCGAAGAGTGAACACGGGCCGAAGGATCACCCCGAAACCGATCGCGTGTAAATCGTGTTAGCCTAAACCATTGTCCGGCGGTCAGCCTCGTAATTTTTCGCGCTGGCTGGGGGTGCCGGCGTGTTCCCTCGACGTCCCTGGTCACGAGCCAGCGTTAGTCGAAGGTCGAGTAGCGTATAGTATGCTCCGTGGTATAGCTGGTAGACGGCAACGACGTAAATCGTGACGTATATACCAGTCGGGGCAACACGCGGGTGTACGTCGCGTCGGTTGGACGTGTGTGCTGGTATGTCGGGGAATCGACGTCGGCAACCAGAACAGGGTGGCTGACTCGAAGCCGGGGATTCACGGGGTGGTTGCCAGTCGCGTGCTCTCATCGTCAGGTGAGCAGCTTTTGCATGGATGTAATCGGTTTACCGAGCATTTTCGCGAGTTCCTGCTGCCTTGCGTCCTCGTCGCGGCTTGTCCCGGCGACACGCAAAACTTCCGTCGCATCGTGAGTATTAAACTTAATGTTACCTTCCGCTAAATAACGTCGCACGAGAAACCAACGAGCACGCTTTGATACACGAGTCCTTTCGCGAACGAGCTTCCGGCTGATCCTCGAACATCCACCAATAAATTCCCATGAAAAGCATTTCTCGCCGAGGCCGTTGACTTGTTGCTGACGCAATTTTATTGCCAGCTGTGGTTTAGAGAGGACCGTTTATTTTCTTTTTAGAAGATAATCATATTTTGTAGAATTTAACATCGGCAGGATGTTCCGAACCGTTTGAATATGATCCTTGTTTGTAGCGCGACGTAACAGCCACGACTTCAGCTCGAAATGTTCGCAGTCGAATGTTGGGCAATATTTCCGTGCGCACACGAGTCCGCGATTTTCATTAAACCCGTAGCAGTTCGGATGCCGCGCGACGATGGTTTTTCATTATCAAAATGAAATTCGCCAAGCATCTCGTAACAATGTCGTTGCCGGCAGATAAAAAGATATCGATGAAATTATGCAGGCATGCCCGGAAGTCTTTCTATTCTGCCCGAGAGCTATTCGCATTCTCCGCGACGCGGGGATGCTCGAGGCCCGTTTCGCAAAGACATTTTTATGGATAAATCGATCCGCCGCGAAACTTTCGTGTTTTCGCGTCGTTTTATATTATTCATGGCACCGTTACGCGTTACTATAGTTTGATGGTTCTGTAATAAACCGGGGCTTTATCGACCTTGCAACTACGAGGACGACGACGACGTTTGACCGCGTCACTGGATACTCCTCGATTGAAAGTCGAATCGTTCAGAAAATGAGAATGAAAAAAACTAATCCCTCGGTGTTCTCGCAGTTTCGAGTTTATTATCGTTTCATTCGTTTCGAGGGCCGGGAGCTCGTTAATGTGTAATGCGAGGAGAAATGCGTCAGTCGCCGGAGAAAATGATCCGTCCGGGCGCAAATTATTAAATAAAAATGAGCCACCAACACGGAGCGCAAACTCTCTGCGAAAATACAGGCGTCCCGCTCGAGGGAGGAGGGTCCCGGAGGGTTGATTGATCTCCGGCGGTTCCTCGGAAAAGAGGTTCCGTGCAAACGAGATGTTCCAAGCCATGTACGAACTGTCGCGCTTCCTTCGAGCAGGATAATATCTTGTTAAATCGATAACAGATGATAACCGCACCGATGCCTTCTCCGCGGTGCGACGCGACCTCCATATTTATCAAACTGTCGTTCGATATTTCCAATCGTCGTCGAAAAACACTCTGACGCGAGTTCCAGTTTTTCAGAAGCCAAGATTTATTATGCCTGTCATTCCTGCCACCACGTTCGACAGTATTTCGGAAAGAATTCCGAAAAATTCGCGCAGCCGAGCTGAAGAATTCAGAATGCATTAAAGAATATTTGTCTGGTCGGATGATATAAATCGAGCTTAATTCGTTAGCGCGACGTCGCGTCGTTCGCACGCGGTCGTCTGCTCGGCTCGGCCCGAGTGTGAAACACTTTCCGGCGGCGTGGGTGGCCTCTTCAGAATTTCGGTAATACCGGAAATGGTTGAGGAGTCCACTCGAAGCGGGTCGGCGCGGCGGCGGAACCGTGCTTGTTCGTTTCCCGGCCACTTCTGAGCGCGCAACATCCATTTGATTTTCAGAAGGTTCGCTCACGTACCGGTCCACGAACTCGCTCTTCAGTTCTGGCTGGCCTCGTGCCGGGTAGCGGATCCGTCGTAGCATGCCCGTGATTTGTTCGTCCTTTTATTAAGAGGAAGACACCGGGACCGAGATGGCGCAGGAAATCCCGGAGACGACGTATGTGCCGGAAGTCGCGGAGGACGCGAGAAAGGAGCGGGAAAGGCGGACCGTTCAGGACGGGACTGCGCTCTGGAAACGACGAAAGGAGGAGCTGGAACGTCAAAAGCACCGTGAACAGCGTGAAGTATGCGTCGTAAACGGGCCTGTTGTGCTCGCTCGTCCACCGAACCCCGCTGACCACACTTTACCTTTATTTCCGCCGGTATCGTTCCCGCTGATCGGATAAAGATCGGTCCGGTCATCCCCGTGTCGCCTACAAACCCCCTCTATCTTCCCGTTTACGACACTTCCGGTTGGAACTGTACCCATACCCGACGATTTACGAGTGCGTGTAAGAGATTTCCGCCCGACCGAAACCTTGTTGCGAACGCTCCCGCTCTTGAACGTTTCAGCCAACGTGTCTGTGAAAGCTCGAGCTTCCTTCCTAGAATTCATTTTCTGCGGGCGGACTACAAATTTCCCCTCTCCGGGGAACAGCAGCCCTTCCAGGGGAAAAAATCGAAATTTCGTCTAGTCCTCGTCAAGATACCACTCTCCGCATCTGTTACCGTCTTCCGGGCAAGAAGCACAGGAATTAAGCTTCTGAAAGCTTTTCCAAGGGCACACAAGTTTACAGGGTAGAAGCACAACTTGCTAGAGCCGCGGTTGTTCGTTGAAGGGCGTTGTCTATCGACTCCGTTTCAGTCCATCTTCAGTACGGATTCCGTTTTCTTGCTCGGTATTTACGCAGGTTCCCTTCGTAACGATTCTCGTCGCGAACCCGGTTTCTATGTGTATGCCGTATCATTAACAGTGCCGGTGTAAATACCGCGTGTGTGCTTTGTTGCGTCGCTGTAAGAAACATTTCGCTAACGAGCGGAAGCGTTTTCACCGTTTAATGGCGGCGTCGAACCGTTGTAGTTGTTGTATCCGTTTTGTTTCGGCGGTGGTGGGCAATGAGGGCGATACAATTGTCGGCTGCTCGAGCTAATAGACCATGACGGTGCAGAGGAACGATTCTTCTGATTCTGGCTGTCTGACCAACCGTAGACTCGTACTACTTGCCAGTGAAATTGCTCTGTTCCCGTGGAGCGGCGGGAAAATTGTTGAGAGATCGTGGTTGTGAAAAATAATAAACTAGAGCGTTAGTTGATTACACATATAGCAGTCTCGCATTTTGTGGAGTGGTTTTCGAATGAGCTCTTCTATCTATTTATATACTCATGTTTTTTGCTTTCGAGAAGTAGTATCCTAAAGATTGGTGCGAATTAAAATGCGGATACGTGGAATACACGTGAAATAGGGATCCCTGGAAAATTGTCGACAGCTCGAGCTAATAGAGGAACGGGCGATAAACAAGAGGAACGACTTCTCGCGCGGATCGGGTTCCTTTTTAATCAGGGCGTCGTTAAATTTTTTAATTCCGTTCCGCTCGCGGCCGTGCCGCTTTATACTCGCCACTGCGCCGCCTGCCACCTTGGAAAGGTTGTAAATATCCATTTTACGCGGCGGCGACCGGACCAGGGGGTATTATCTTCGCCTTTTTTCCCTCGCGGGGTAGAACAGTTTCTGGTAGGGGATTCATACGTGTACGGCCGTTCCGCGGGACGCAATAAAAGATTAAAATATTCCGGGGCCGTAAAGTGCATCCGAATTACTTATCACGCCGACCCCCGACACCGGATTAAGGATACTTGAGCATTAGCATGCCGCAAAGCCTCCGCAGCGGCACGGCTGTCTTTTACATAATAATAAACAGGAGCCACTCGCCGCGCAGATTATGGCGACGAGTTCACGGTAATTGCGAAACGTATGACCGACGCGTCAGATTTTTCGCCAGCCTCAGAAAAATTCATTTAACTAATGGAACACGGAAGTCCACGCACGCTCCATGAATTTCAGATGTTGCACACCGGCCTGCTTGCCGTTCGGTAATTTCATTCGAACAGTGCCATGGTCTCAATCAGTCCCTAGCTGGCGTAATGCCGTGCAACTTTTCGAGTCACGCAACAATTATTCCCATCATTTATTGCCTCGCCACCTCGTCCTCGCCCGGAAATTTGTTTATCCCACGATATCGCGAGCGCGATGTTCAATTCTGCGATTTATCGCAATCTTTATCTGCTATTTTAACTGGAAAATTAAAAACTTGTTCCGACTTGGAATAATTCTTTTTCTTTTGATAGGGGTACGAAATCAGTAACTAATACTGTAATTGATATGTTAAAAATTGCAGAAGATCGACAAAAATTCTCTGACCCAGATTTGACGCGCCGTACCTTTTCATGCACTTTTGACGTCACTTCCTTTTCTCCGAACGCCAAGTCACGGAGGATTAAAAACCGCGCTTTGTAATTGCCTGCGAAACTGAATTTACCGGCTCGCAATGAACAATCCCGTCGAAATTCAGCCCTTTCAGGAGCAAAGTCGCGCGATAAACGTCACAGAGAGCGCACATCAATTGTTTCGACTTTCTGCGGTCGGAGCACGAATCTCCGCACGCGGTTTCATAATGCACTTTCCCGAGAAATCCCGTAACGAATTTCGCGTTCTGAAGAGGGAAAAAACGGTCGGATTTTCTCTCGGACAGTTAACGTTTCTCCTCGGGGTAGGAGCTCTCTCTAGAAAACTGTCTGGACAATGGAGTCTCGATAAGCAGGGCGGTGGGATCAATCCGTGTCGTGTCAGACACACTTGACCACTACGGGAACCATGACCGTTTTCCCCGGTTTCCATCTCGGTGATTTTTATAGTATATTTTTCGCGAACCGAATGAATTAGCTCGGCACGTTTTCCGAGCGGAATCTTCGCGCTGGAATTAATTCCGTTCGAATTCCCTCGGATTCCATAGGAAGCATAATATTTTTCGGTTCAGCGAAAAAATCAAGCATGGAGGTCCACTTCTTTTCTTTCTGTTTACAGCTTCAGCAAATCTTGGAGAATTATTCGCCGTGGGGTAAGCCGGGAGGCGGAGCGCCTTGCGCGGCAACCCTAAGAAAGAAGAACGTGCCGCTGGAGCCCCTGGAGCCAGCGAAGTGTCAGAATTTCGGCCAGGTAATGTTTCAAGCAATTTATATAATATTCAGAAGCATCCTCGAACTGCTAGCTTCGTCGCGTGGGATGCTCGAATCAAATCTTCGAACCTCTCAGACATCGCTTACTCCATTTTCTTCACGAAAGAACATCCATACACACACACACACACATACACGCGTGGTAAGTGTCCAAACACTTGCAGAAAATGTCGCACCGAACAACAACGATTCTGCTGTACCCAGGTTGCACTCATCCCTGTCCATTGTCGTTGATCGGTCTCCATCATATCGATCGTTATCCGCTCAAGAGCATCGAGGGTCTCCGTTCATCTCGCCACGAAGGAACGTTCTTTTCAGCGGCCGTACCGACAACGATCGCCTGTCATCGAGATACGCATCGCGATCCTTATTTTTTCCCATCATCGTATCGTTGAAAAGAGCGAGTGGTCGGCCGCTTCATTTGTTTTTCCTCTCCATTGAAAAATCCTTTGATAGCCTTGCACGGGGATCGAACGATCGAATTTTTCCATGTCGAACGCGCAAAATGTCGGACGAGTATGTTCGACTCTCTCTCTCTCTATTCGGTCCTTTTTTTTTATTTTTTACAAGAGCTTTGAGCTCGTTCCGTGGCCTATTAAAAATCTGGCCTACGCTGTTCCGCTCGCGGGAAAAAAACCCGCGACAAAGGCACGAGCATTCCTTCGCAAATTGGATGTTATTCATTCATTATTGGGCCCTGGTTGTAGCGGCCGTTAAATTGAAAACACGCGAATCTGATCCGCACGGGGCGGGTCGATCGCGTGGCAGCCTTTCGCTGTGGATCGCCGATTTATTTTGATTGATCGCACGGTCACGCCTAAGTATGGGAATATAGTGGAGCGGTGAGCTGATTTTTGTTTCTATTATGTGCACCGCTATTCGATCGTCACCGCTCCACTATATCTGTACCAGAGTTGGGCATTAATCGATTAAAATTTTAATCATGATTGATCGATTAATCTGTACGATTAAAAAAGAAATCATCGAAAAATCGACGATTGATTCAAGCGATTGGTGAAGTTAATCGTCAATCGTTGGTTAAAAAAAGAAATCATCGAACAAAAACATAATAGCACGTAAACAAAGTTTGTATTACATGTAGACCAAATGACAATACAGCTAAATTCAGTTTACATTTCTTTCAGTATTCATACAGTTTTGATTCCGTATTTCATTTCGAAATTTCAGCAGTTAATTATTAATCAATTATCCGATTGACGATTAATAATCGTAAATCGCAATTAACGACTAAAGTAGAAATTTAATAGTTAACCGCAATTAACGATTAAACTAGGAGATTGGTTGTTAATTGCGATTAACGATTGAAGTAGAAATTTAGTCGTCAACACGGGTCTGCCCAGGGATAATTATCCGCTAGGGTTAAATACTATTCTTTGACTTTTGCCAAACGTAGAGGACAGCGGAGCTCGAGAGGCCTCAGTCGCCGAGAAGTGTAAACATAACTAATCCAAAACAAAACTTCTTTATTTTTCATTATTTATTAATGGGACTTTGGCCAATATATTCGTGGCATTTTTCTAATGCAAAATGATAGCAAATATGATACAATTCCAATAATATTTACTTGTGTGATGAACGGTGAAATTTTTCGACGCAAAGAAGGACAGCGTATGGGAAAGAAAGAGACGCGGGGAGTCGCAGCGCGCCGCACAGTGCGCCGAACCATTGACAAAAATCGAAAATGTCACGACTTCATATCGATTTAAAACTATGGTCATACTATGTCAAAATGTCCAAATCAATCACTTTTTCGGCGGTAGTTGTATATAAAAAAGTTAATCTACTTTTTACAGTTACTCGCAAAAATATTCGGACGCTCTAAAAAAGACGATAACTTTTTTAATATTGTACTATACGATTTGAACTTTTTTGGGAAGCTAGAGCAATTAGTTTACTACAGGAGGAGACAAATTTTTTAAAAAAAATAGCAACTAATCGGTATTGTAGAAAAAATACTAAAAGTTGTATTTTACAACTTCTTTATGTGGGCCTATATTGAAAATTTAATAAATAAGTTTTGCAGATCTGTGTCAATTGAACATATTCTGAAAATTTCGTCAAAATTGGTCGACGTTGCAATGAGCTACAAACGTTGAAAAATGGTAAAAATGATAGATTTCACGATTTTCGGCCTACATCTAAGAATTCTTACATCTTTCAATGCCTGTCGTTTTTTCTCGTACCAACCGATTTTGACGAAATTTTCAGAATATGTTCAATTGACACAGATCTTCAAAACGGATTTGTTAAATTTTCAATATAGGCCCACATAGAGGAGTTGTATAATGCAACTTTTAGTATTTTTTCTACAATTCCGATCAGTAGCTATTTATGAAAAAATTTGTTCTCAATCAGAATTGAAAACGAAGTTTCAGTTTCGGAAGAAGTGAACTGCGAATTCATCTACTGAAAACCATCAATAAAACAAAATTTTGGTTAGAAATATCGTTTTTCAATGTTTAAATAAATGACTATATATTTATAATAATATCATATCGAGATTGCTTTCAATATAAATAAAAAACCCCACTTTATTTCATGTCTCTATCATAAACAGAATAAAAGTTATTGAATTTTGTCCAAGAAACAGGCATTTCGGCGCACTGTGTACCGGCACAATTCAAAGAACTTCCCGTATGCTGTTCCTCCTTGCGTTCGAAACTTTCATCGTCCATTACACAACATATTTGGTATCGTTTTGCATTAGAAAAATGCCAGGAATATGTTGGTGAAAGTTACATAAAAAAATAATGAAAAATAAAGAAGTTTTGTCATTTGGATTGTGTGGTCTCACCGATATACCCGAGCCGTATGATGTATACTTTTAGGAGACCAAAGCCTCTCGAGCTTCATGGCCCCTCAAGGGGGTAAACCTCGCAGAAGTGGGAATAGTTCTGGGACACTTACCGGCCAGACATTTGTGACATTTATCGATAAAATACTGCAGAGAGCTTTTAAATACAACGCAAGCTATGGGGAGCGAATGGCGTTACGATGGTTCATGAAATATCACGAAATATGAACTCGATCAACAATCACCATCCCTTATTATTGCACGAGCAGTCCACGAAGCGACGATGCTCCTCGCAGCTTCAAAACATAAACATTCGAGATTACAAAGAATCAATAAATGCTTGTTTCGAATTCATTGACATTCAGTTCCGCGCACAAATATTTTGCTACCCGTTCGAAATACGTGTGTTTGTCCTCTTTTCATCGAAACCGCCTTCGGTTGTGTTGCTATTTGAAACTTGCGAGTGTGCGCGGTTTTCGCTTTGTAATAGAGCTGTGCTATTTGTTTGACGACATCGTTCGCATTTTATGGATTTTAATCAGAAGACAGTGATTGCATAGGCGAGGCTGTTATTGGAGAGCGAGTGGGCGGAATAAGATGGCGGTGGACCTCTTTACAGTCACGGCAGGCGGTCCCCAGAGAAAAGAACGGGTACGTGTCGTTCGTGTGACATTTTCTTCGTCGCGGTGACACAGTTTCCCCGTGAAAAGTCACGGGGTTACACACAGGTACCAGCTGGAATTCAGGCGACGGAATAATATTATTGGATGGCGGTATGCGCAAATAGAAAGCCGCCAGGCACTGTGGCCAACGGGATCGAAGGCTGCTCGCGGAATTAGGCCGGCGTGTAATTCGCAGGGAAGGATGTCGTTCCGGGTCTTGTTATCCTGGCAGTTACGAGGACTGTTATCGTCGTAAAGAAGCCTCCAACTATCGGCCGATAATAACCGTGTGCAAACGTTTGCCCTCGGTATATTGGCTCGGGGATCCGTCGGTTCGAGAGAGCTAGTTTCTGGAGACCATTTGCAATTCAAAGTTCAAAAAGATTGTGTGCCACCTCGAGTCCGATATTACCCACTTCGCTCGTCGTCCTCGAAGTGGCCGCTGTTTGTTTATTTTAAGACAGCAACCCCGTACCCCATATATTTTTATACAATTTCACATTCCGTAATTGCGCCTCCAATATCCGCGCTCGTATCGAGTGTTTTGTTTTCGCACGAGTTACAATTTGATCATCGAAGCGTCCAGCGTGTATCGTGCTCTCCTTTATCTCTGTTTTTCACGCTCTTTGTATTCGCCGGGCGCGCACTTTCGGTTGTAAAATCGATTGGCCGGAGCTCGTAAGAAACTTCTTTCGAAAAAGATTCCATGAATCGCAATTCGCCGGGCATCGATCCTTTTACGGTCGGAATCAACTTGGAAAGCGGCATTACTCACGGGGGACGAGCCGATATCTCATTCCTAATTCACACGGTATCTGTCCCGATATTTTCCCTGTGTAACCGACTCGCCGAAACTTTCCCCCGGAAGTCTCTTCCTTTGAACTCGACAGACCTCGCGTGACGGAGATTGGCCGGAGAATCCCTTGTCGTGATTCCACCGATCCAACAATAATCATCCCAACCAACAGATTTTATTACCCTGCAAAAAGTTCTGAAGAATTTCCACCTGAAAAGAGAAGACTAAAAAATAATTGGACATTACGAGCGCGGGTCTTTGCCGCTTTAATAAATCGAATTCAACCTATTTCCTATAATAAATCCGTAAAATCGTGCTTCCCTTCGCACAAAACAAAGTCGTATCGTTTTACGACGCTTGCTCCGTTCTGGAGGCGGTGGAGTTTCATTAATCTTTCGCCCGATATCTCGTTCATGTCCCTCCGATAGCGGGGACACTTAGTCTCATACTTTTGTAGCCTACCAGGAGATAGTAAATGCAGCAAGTCGGTAAGATGACGTGCCGATAGGATTTTGTGTGTGACGCGGCAAAGACGACGCATCCAGCGAGCTTATCGCGACAAAGGGGGCGTAGGGTGTTCGAGTAGGTCGTGGAGAATCGTTACCGGTTACCTTGCCGATAAAATTCGACGATATCGTCGACACTCCGACTCTCATTAACATCTCGACCCCGTGGCTGGTCGACACGAAACTTTTCCGCCCAACTCGTTCATGGAATATGTATTAACCAGGCACGGAATCGATCTTCACGCGTCGATATTCCGTGTCCAGACCCGTTAACCAACTTCCAAAGTGATTCTTCCGACGATAATTCTTTAATCGACCTGGTAATTCGCCTGGCTAATTCGACTGGCTAATTTCGACGTCCGAGTTGCGTAAGTTCTCGATTAGGCGTTCGCAGCACTCTCTCCACCCAATCAATTCCGCCCGGATCTCCTCGACGGAGACTTCTTTTCTAATTGAAACTTTATCTGTTTCGTCGGACTCGCTGCGATTACTTATCCGGGAAAGTTTCGCGAATCTGCCGATCTTTTATCGCGACTTACTCGACGACCGATCCCGCCGTAAGTTTCGCGTCTGATGGCCTGTCACGGATTTCTTCCGGGAACTGCGATCGAGCGGAAATCGTTGCTCTCGGTAATGTTCGATGACTGTTTAACACTAACCGTACCGAGCACAAAATGTATCGCATGTATATTGTTTTATTAAAATTACAAGACTGAGTTTATTTAGATTTTCTTCACCATTTTTATAATAATACGTGCTCGAATAATTATAATTTCAATAATTACAAAATAAACAATGTGAAAGTGGTTGGTGAATTTTTATTCGATCACAGACGAGATTGTAAGATTTAATCCAAACGAATTTGATGTGGAGATTAGTGTCCGAAGCGAGTCTTTGAAACACGTGTCCGGGCGATCGAGAAACCCGTTCTCGTCGGAACGTTAATCGATCCACTCGTCGGTCGCTCGTCAACCCGACGATAAAGTTGCGTTATGAATGGCCCGAAATGAACCGACTTTCGTCGTCGCGTTGCCGCGTATAAGAGACATTTCGTAATGGACTTTCGCTGTAGGGGAAACGCGAAACATCTTTCTGCTGGCACTAACGTCGATAAAGCGAGAGTGGGAGGGACCGTCGACATGGTCGGGTTTTCGGCTTGTTTCCGGTCGAGCCGCGGACGTATCGCTCACCGATCACGTACAGTTTTGAGCCATGCGGAGCGGGAAAGTCGGTCTCTTCAAACAGGGAGAACGGTACATTAGAGCAACTTATCTGTTGTTTGTTCTACAAAATCTGAATCAATGAACAAGATCTTTGTTCATTTAACAAAATCTGAGTCAATGAACAAGATCTTTGTTCATTCAACAAAATCTAAATAAATGAACAATATCTTTGTTCATTCAGCAAAATCTAAAACAAGATCTTTGTTCCTTCAACGAAGTCTAAATCAATGAACAAGAT
>CM052285.1:5446544-5477953 GCA_028455765.1 Lasioglossum oenotherae | reverse complement strand
CATGTTCGGACTTCCATAGCAGCGCTAGAAGCGACGAGGAATTGTTTCCATGAATTCAGTTTAGGCTGTTATATGTTCATTGCATGTGGTTAGCTCAAAAGGAGTTTGTAAACTCAAGTGCAACGACTTGGCATCCTCGAGCAGAGTTACGAGCAACATTTATTTTAACGCGCAGCTCGCGGCCCATTAAGTCCGGGGCGAGAACGTTCACGAATGAAATTTAATCAGGGCTCTCTGTCGGCGTTTCTTGCGTCAAAGTGCTAATCGTAGATACGAACGCAGCGGCGCGGACCGTGTCGACGGACGGACGGCTGTAGGTTTTTCTCCATCAAGTCGGAGATTGTCGGGGGCCGACGGTAAATAACGTAGAAAGCGTGAAAAGGATTCGAGCGTCCGATCTTCATTTTCGCAGCTGCGAAGATTTAAAAAAAAAAAAATACGTCAAAGGGAAACATCGCTGAAGTGGTCCCTTTGGGACATTGAATCGCTTAAACTCTTTTCGAAGAATCCACCGGTGGGAGATTTGCTTCCGGATGCATTTCTTTGATAGTTTCACTGTGTGAAGATCCTTAAAAATAATTATTCTGTGGAAAAATTTAAAAGTCAAAGTAATGGCGGAAAAGTCGATGCTCCTAACGACGTTCTTGGACCTTAAAAAATTAAAGAAACAATCGACGGGCGAGCGACCTCCTCTAATTTTTATAAAACTCCATCATTTATATTCAGCCGGTGAAATCCTCGAGCTCGAGGTTGCGAACGCTTAACAACGAACAAAATTGATAGACGCGCGACTCTCATATTCGTCGAGCTTCGTAGCAGAGTCACCGTTAATTCCACATAAATAAATCTTCAGATAATGAATTTTCACCCGCGGAGTCCAAAGAAGAGAACGACCGAGTCTCGCGTTTTCTGTAGCTCTGATTAAAGTGAAACTGGGTCAGGGGGCTATCATCTCTTGTTGCCAGTCACCTACGAGATCCTCGAGGGGTTTCCTGCTTGCGCCGGCCGCGGCTTCGAACGATCTCGGCCGACTCTTAATTTTTAATTAACCGATGCAGCATTCTCGACTGGCGAACGCGTAACCGTGCCGCGTTACTGCGTAATTGAACGATCTTCCCCGGGCAGCATCCGCGGCCGGAAAGTTTAAACTGAAATTTATTACCGCGTTCCACTTCAGGCAAGTCTGCTGCTCGGTAACGGCCGCTAGCAAGTCCTCCCGACATTGGTCTTCTTCTGACTTTTCGGGCATCCTGCTTCGTCTCTCCTCGTTATCGTTGTTGTCCCCTCTCTCCCTCTCGGACAACGATACGAGACATGAATTTATGGCGGATGAATTTATGGATGGTTTTCTTGTTTTTCTTCATAATAAGCCGCAAGCCCCGGTTAACCAGCTAACTAGAACGACGTTGATGAATGAACCCAACCCGGGTGTTAACTCGAGTCCAGACTACCTAAGTGATTACTGATTAACCGCTGATAAATTCTTCCACGGTGCCCCTTGGTATCCTGTCCTCTGCCTCCCCTCTCTTCCCACTCTTTGGATAGCAGTCTTTCGTCAATCTATCCTCCAGTTCGGTTATCTTCATCGGCTCGGCTGGCAGACGAGCTCCGAGTTGCTCTCGAGGATCTCGATCGTTCTCACCGTTGGAGGAGATTACCCGGAGACTGATGGAACCGTACGATAGTTTCGGCACGGTCTCGGTAACTGCTGATCAAGATATAACTCTAATTTCAGTTTCATCACGCCCCGTGGGTGACACTGAGCTGCCCTCGTCGAGATCAGAGCCGCAGCTCATCGGCCGACGGTGGCCTCATCATGGTCCCGTTAGAGTACTCGCTAATAAATGCCTCGCCTTCGATGGGTTGCTTGTAACCGATTTCCCGTGGCACCTATAGTGCCTATTTACCTGGCTACGGTTAATTAGCTTTCGATATTCTGGTCGCCAGTGATGATATTCAATGTACAAAATATTTTGTATGATATGTAGTAATTTTTAGTGGCGCTCACGCTTCAATTAATTTCTTCCGCTTATTACTAGACTGCCGATTTTATGCATTTATGACGAACACGTACAATTTGGCACGTACAATTTAAAGCAGTGTACATGTTAAACATATTTCGGGACATCAATGTATTCGTTTCAGCTTAATAGGATAGTTAGAAGAAGAAATCTTATAGAAGATAGAAGAAACTTATAGAAGATTTTATAGATAGAAGAAGAAGAAAATTTTTATTTGGCTCCTGTGTCCTGCAAACAACGCGAACATTTTTTATGTATTACTAGTTATTATCTGATCAAGAGTGATCACCAGACTACGAATTGAATTGAATTGGAATTGAAGAATATTAATTTAACGTTCCAGCAGTGTTTGCAAATTGTCAGATGCCACGAATGCATAAATATCCGCAGTCCAGTGATCACTGCGAGCGATTCGATCGATCATCGCCCGCGTACAGTTTATTCAACGAGTAGCTACGCGTCAGTCGTTGACATTATAATGTAAATACGAAAGACACTATCACCACGAAGCACGAATCCAAGGAACGACTCTATTGACAGGTTCCGCTCGGCTTAATCGAGTCAGCATACTCCGCGCCTCTCCCACCAGTTGCGTCCGGTTACATTGTACACTGTTGCAGGGATGGACGAGCGATGCGACGATCGAGAGGCTGCATCGGGAGCATATTAATCCCATCGACGTCACGGATATGAACAGGTTCTTCGACGACAAAGCAGCGTCAGGTAAACTCGCAGATTCAGTTGATCTGAATGTTTCATGGCCATTGGTCAATCTCTTGCTGAAGCTTTCAGGCAGTTAGACAAATTCGACTGCGAACTCTGTTGAATAAAATGAAGGGAACGTCCGTTGAATTACTAATGAGAACAAGACAAGTCTAAAGGATGAGAGTGGAGAGTGAAGAACGAGCGAGTTAGCTCGTGATCACTGGTTTAAAGGTTAACGGTTGGTTCCCCGGCTGAATGGATGAGTCCTGTTGGCGGAGTAAACATCCGGCCAGCGAAGGATTGCTATAATTTGTCCGCGAAAGGCCGAGTCCCTCTCTTACCTGAAAGTTTCAACAGCCGAGGGGGTTGCCGTGTCCACGAAGCGGCACGTCCATTGTCGCAAGGTCGTCGCGCTGTGCTCGGTTAACAGATTAATTCGTTTCGCAGGTGTCGGGCCGGTTATGCCGCCGGTAGAGTTCCCGCGGCACCGCCACCGCTACAACGAGCAAGTTCAGGTGTACGAGCTGACCGGGGGCGTGGAATTGGTGCCGCTTTTGACCAGCAGGCGTTATTACTCCCAGCCACAAAGCACTCGTTACGTCGCGACCGACGCTACGCGGCCTGGATACGCGATAGACCCGTACGTATCGCATGTGAAATGAAATTTCAATTCCTCTCTGCGGTCTTTGTTTTCACTCGTCTCTCGCCTGCCGTTCTTTCCTCTCTCTCTCCTTCTCTCATTCTCTGTTGCTCTCCCCCTCCCCCCTCTCTCTCTGTCGATCATTTCACGAGCCCCTCGACACGTTTCACGCATACCTAACCGCGACCACGGTTCCTCGAATTGCGAAATGTTTGGCGTTAGATTACACCCCGGCTTCCACTCGCAACTCGTCAGCTGGATTTTTTATGGGATATTATTAAGACGCCGCAGTCTTTACCAGAACCAGGGGGATCAAAAAGTAACACTATCCATAGAGACGAAAGTGATACTATGCTAGCGAACGCTGTACAGCGAAGCATTCTCCTGGTTTCCGTGCTACAAGGTTCGGTCGCGTCGTTGAAATAATTAGAAGGAGTTTCACGAAGAATAATTGACGTGCAGCAGGATATCTAGCTTCCATTGTAGCAAAGAATTGAGCATCCATCGAGCATCCTCCAGGTAATTTTCAAGGCACTCTACAGCCGGGAAATGGGCTGATAACAATACGAAAACGCAACGAAGCATGCGCCTACAATGGAAGAGGGGGTTCTGGTCCGCGTTGTCACGGTGCTGGTAGTAGATGGTCGACAAGGGGGTTGCAACGGGCTTGGAGGGAGGGCACGGCGTTATAACGACGTAACAACGTTACAGATAATCAGCCCATTGACCTGATCTCCCGCGACCCCGACAACTTTGCGCCAAGCGCGCAACCCTCTTCGCAGCCCTGCCCCTTTTCCCCTCGAATGTTTGTCAACGTTACAGTCTGTCGGTCTGTGTACTCGTCAACACGGTTTTCCTCGCAGCATCTCCGCTTCGAAGGCGTTCGGGTAATTACGCGCTGAAAAATCGTTCGAGACGGTTGCCTCGTCGAGTGTTGTCTCTCGTGCCGCTCACTTTCCTTTTACTTTCTCCGCCCACTTTGAAAGATTGCTTTTCTTCCTCCGGCGTTGGTCCGAGGCTCTCGCGAAAAAAACGACTGACAGAGAAACGGAGAGAACGAGAGAGAGAGAGAGACAGACAGCAGGAATTCGTACTAAGCTCGCTCAGTATTTTTCCTTTGGACTTGCTGCACTTCAAAGGAAAGCTGAACGTTTCGCGGCGGGTTCCGCTTAGAATTGTATTCTTGCTCCCGCTCCCCGCTGTTTTTGGGATCGTGAAATCGCAGAACGATCCTCGAACGATCCAGCGCACTGTGCGATTGTTCAGCGACCCAGCAGAATTATTTCTTCCAAGGAACATGCATTTTCATTTCGCCCAATGAACATCGCTTGATGTTAGTTACTAGGTTGTTGCGTATGAAATGTCCGACTTTAGAATGCAACTCTTGTAAAACGTTTCGATCAAGAAATGCTGTTATAGTCTATTGTTACTAAACGTTATTGTTATTAAACGTACCACGACCGGTTCTAGATTTTTTATTTCACAATTAATAAAATTATAAAGATGCCTTCATAAGAAATTATTTAATAAATATCTTTATTAGAGCACGTGTTATAATGAGAACCGCGCAAAGTCTAAATAAATTAGTTCTTGTCATTTTTGTAAGGCAACCACGTTCCTGTTACTTTTATACTTTTATATTATTTGTATCGGGCTGGCAAATAAGCACGTTCGGTTTTCTAGAGTGGAATAAATCACAAAAACCGAACGAACTTATTTGCCAACACAATATAATTTCACTTTTAAACAAAGTTCATTTCAACGTTAACCAACGCGACTGTCGCGTGTTCCTTTTATATGTCAGGAAAAATAACGTACATATCAAATAGAATGAACGTAATTAACGTAAATAATTAACGTACTAGTCGTTGATGGTAGAAAGAACTACAAAATCAAGATAACAATCTCGTAAATGAAAAACTTAAATGACCATAACGTCTTATTTTGACCGTAACACAATCTAGAAACTTGACATTTGTAGATAGAATACATTGTGTTTAATGTTACTGTTAGAAATCGGATATTTCACGTGCAACAACCTAATAGTTAGCGAATGAGATAAAAATGAATTATCTCGTCAGCGGGATCGCTGTCTTGGCTTCCACTCTCGCGGGCCATTCGATAATCGACGATGATTAATTGCTGCGCGTTCCACGGCCGTCCGAGCATATTATAAACAACGTAACATCCGCGACGGCCGCTTCATACAGAATTCCATTAAACGCTATCAAAGTGTCTCATTATGCATCAGAGAGTTCGCTGGTGTTCGGCCACTGTAACCGGCACGACAGTGGGGGGCCAATATCATCGCGATGCCTTCGCGCTACCTCGCTCCCACCCGCGCGACTTTCAGCGCAACGAAATCACAAAACGATTAGTTAATATGCTAATGACGATGACATCGCTGCCGGAAACGCGATACAAGCGGTCCGAACTTGTTTCGAAGCCGAATCGATGCGCCAGTGGAACGAGTCGATCAATAATCAGACACGGCTAGACAGATTTGCTCGCAATCAGCCAAGCGAAGCCGCGCCACCCCCTCTTCTTTTTACACAAAACTCCACGTTCCAATTTAGTTAATACCAGATTTTTTGCTGTACCTTTTTTACCAATTAATCTATATATAGTTCGGATTGTTAAACGTTTACAATTTGTAATTATATTAATTATTTGTATTAAACATACAATTTGTATTGAGAATCATGTACAATGGAATTATTCTAGGTCCGAAGGAATATTTAGTTTTCGAGTTAAAACATATTTTTCAGTTCTACCGTGAAAATCGACGGATTTCATTTCACGTTGAGATTTTTTTTTTCGTTTCGGGCTCTACAGTTTCCTTTATTCCGACTAATCTTTTAATTCCCGAACATTTCGCGTTCGCGAGACGACATATGAGATGAGACTCGCGGACACTCGCTCCAATTCGCGCCTCGTCCCGTCGTAATGAAGGAACACTTTCTTTGGAGGACGTTCCTCGAGAAAAGAATAGACCCCGACGATGAGAATGTAGCGATCTTGTTTCCAGCGACTTCTCGCTTTGTTTAGCCCGGAGCTGAAGAAAACTCGATCCCCCGACGGAATATCCGGAGCCCTTTCGAACGATCTCGCCCCGAATCCCTCGCAGATCCCCGCCGCGTGAACTTCGGCTTGAAACATATATTGTTTCACGTTTTTCCCTATTAATTTCTTATTCCTTGGTCGTTCCAAACAAATTTCTGACAATTTATTAAAGCACACGTTTTTTAATCGAAAGAAACTGAATTCTGCCGTACGATACGTATCGTATATGTTTAATGTAAAAATCCGGATTCCACCGCGTTTAATAAATCCCGAACGCAGTCAGGAATCCAATTAATTCCGAATCGTTGGAAATTTTATTAAATCGTCTCCGTTTCTTGCTCGATCCCGTAATCCATTCCCGTGACAAAGCAACGGAATCACATTCTCGCCAGAATCCCCGAGCATTCTCTCTGCATAAAGCGCCGTTTAAGCACTCTTATTAAGGGGTAAACACCCCGAAGCAAACTGTCCGATGTACGTGTCCCCAAGGCAGCGATATCTGCTTATCCCTTCTTACTTGTTTTCGGGCTGGCTTAACTATTCGGGAGCGTGCACGTTCCCCATTCCCCACGGAATTATTTCTCTCGAGGGAAACCCAATCCTTCCCTAATCCAAGCAGATTTTTGTAATTTCACCCTTTAAAAGCTACTGCTTTCAGCGGGACGCGTCAGAGTAAACTTCGGACCGGTTCAACTCGAACATATTCTATTGTCGGCCAAGAAAGGGATCGCATTTCTCTTGGAGAGCTACGATTCATACGGCCATTATTTCGTGCGTTTGCTTGCGTTCGCGGTTAATCCGCGCTTTCAACGACGTGTCTTCCAGCTTTCGGAAGATGCGCAGAGTGGCCGAGTTTATTATCCAGGGGAAAAAATTTTGAAAGAATGGACTTTTAAAGGTCGTAGATCAAGCGGTGCAATAATTTGTAAAATTTTCTCAAGGACAAAAATATTTTACCACTCGTTAAGGGTAGAGAGAATGGATTTTTAAGGGTTGTAGATCAAGTGTGGTACTATTATCTGTAAAATTTTCAGCAACGTCAGGCCAGTAGAATATTATCTAAATAGGGGATGAAGTTGCACGATGGACGATATCCTGAGCTCGGTAGAATTTCGAGGGGATGATCATATCGTAAGGACAAAAATGTTTTACCACTCTTTTAGGGTAGAGAGAATGGATTTTTAAGGGTTGTAGATCAAGTGGTACTATTATCTGTAAAATTTTCAGCAATGTCAGGCCAGTAGAATAATATCTAAATAGGGGATGAAGTTGCACGATGGACGATATCCTGAGCTCCGTAGAATTTCGAGGGGATGATCATATCGTAAGGATAAAAATGTTTTACCACTCGTTAAGGGTAGAGAGAATGGACTTTTAAGGGTTGTAGATCGAGTGGTACTATTATCTGTAAAATTTTCAGCAACCTCAGGCCAGTAGAATATTATCTAAATAGGGGATGAAGTTGCACGATGGACGATATCCTGAGCTCGGTAGAATTTCGAGGGGATGCTCATATTGTAAGGACAAAAATGTTTTACCACTCGTTAAGGGTAGAGAGATTGGATTTTTAAGGGTTGTGGATCAAGTGGTATTATTATCTGTAAAATTTTCAGCAATGTCAGGCCAGTAGAATATTATCTAAATAGGGGATGAAGTTGCACGATGGACGATATCCTGAGCTCGGTAGAATTTCGAGGGGATAATCATATCGTAAGGACAAAAATGTTTTACCACTCTTTTAGGGTAGAGATAATGAATATCTAAGGGTTGTAGATCAAGTGGTACTATTATCTGTAAAATTTTCAGCAATGTCAGGCCAGTAGAATATTATCTAAATAGGGGATGAAGTTGCACGATGGACGATATCCTGTGCTCGATAGAATTACGAGGGGATGATCATATAACAAAACAGTGATAAGACCGAAGATGAGTATTTCTCATGTACGGCGTAGTACCGTTTACCGTTGTCGAACCGCAGTTTATACGCGTATCCTTTTTCCGCGAGTTCGAGTTGACCCCGTTTATTCAGTTATCCGTGAGGAAACATCGGTGAAAGGTTTGCAGAAGCGTGGGGAAGCGGGGGGAGCGGTCGGATAATACTCACATAAAAATGTGAGCGCGATGGTGAGAAACAACCGAGCAATAATTCTCCCCGGGCGATAGAAGTTCGCCCCCGCGGCGGAAGTTAGTCCGCTTCGATGGAAGCGTGGCAACAAGTACCCGCGAATGTGTTTCTCCCCACATGTATTCCCATCGTAAAAGGTATCGTCCCTGTTTCCCAGACGGCAGAGTTTTCCGCCGCCTTGGATACCCTTCAACGTGCACGCTGGCTCGCTCGCTCGCTCGCACTCGCGTTTCATTGCGATGCCAGGGCAACTTTTCGAACGCGATGAGCCAATAAAAGTTTTATAGTTCGCGGCAAGTTTATTGGCCAGATGGAAAAACCACGTCGGTTCCTTGTTAAAGAAAAATTACATCGCGCGCCGCCGTGTTTCCTTGATTAACGCTCGCGAAGAAAGAACCGACCCGAGGATTATGGGTTCGCTCTCTACGTGAGATTCGATCTACATAAAAATTAGAGTCTCCCGGAACTGTTCAATACCTGGCTGGTTTTCCAGTTGAAATAGTTAATTCAGAGCTGATCAAAATACCGGAACATCAATGGGAGGTGAAAGAGAATGGAAAAGAAGTACAGAATGTGAGTTAATGTTCGTTTTTCGTTGATTCCCTTTTAACACGTCGGGGAGAAGGGGTTAAAGCGGAGCGCAATCCTGCGACGGCGCAGCTGTTATCGTAAGTTTCCATACGTATCGTAATGAGTGTCGCGGCCATTTTGCCAGCCTCGGGAAATTACAAGTTATTGTTCGAATATTTATACCGGGGGGTGTAGCCTTTGTGTTCGCGCGGCTGGATGAAAGCTTCACGCGCGCAGCGAGCCGCAATTTCGCCCGGGCGTTCCCAGCGCGAACGCGGAGCAATTACAGACTGCAATTTCAGCCGTTTTTGATCAGGCATTCGACGATGTCTGGCTGAATGTCTAGGGGAAAAAGGCCGTGCACGCACGTCCCCGCTCCTTTGAACCGGAGAATCGGTGGTTTAATCCGGAACCGCACCGCCGTCGTTACGATCAAATTGCTGGTCGAATTATTTCGTTTTCTCGGGCCTGGGACGTCCTACGGCTCGATCACTAGTAACCTGCACCTTCTTCATTCCGGTTTCGTTCTCTATCGCCGCAGAATCCACGTAGCAAAAATTTTCATTCGAAAATCAAAACTGTCAAATGACTGTTCGCCGACCTATATCACTTGATCACGCGTTATTCTTTCACTCATAATTTGCCTCCTCTATTTATCTGAATTTTCTGGCAGCCAATGATCGTTTGAACTAATGGAAATATTGATCACTTTGTCTGACTACTCATCGGCCTATTCTACTTGTACAGGACCACATCATTCTTTCATTCATTATTTATCTACCCCATTTGCCCTGACATTTTTTTAGACATTCATTGATCGTTGCAATGAAAGATTCATTTATTCACCGTGTTGTCTGATCATGCTCCGACCTACTCCACTTCGATTCATCAGTTTTGAAAGTCACAGTTTTACAAGGGCTATCTTAACCTTTAAAATGCTGTATAATTTTTGGCAACACTAATAAATTGTAGAATTGAAAATACAAAATAGATATGTTTATTATATGTACTTATTGATACAATTATGGTATAAAAACATAAAATTAAATTTTATTCTCTTTACAAAAAAATTAACACATCAAGATTCTAAATGATAGAATATACTCTTCATTCGTCATGGTCCAAGCAACGTACAGTTTCTTCTCTATTATTTCTGCTGTATGATCTTTGCAGATGAACGTTCGACATTCTTCACGAAGAATATTTACTTTTCTGTCGCTAGATCTTATCGTCTTCTGGAGACCCCAGTATGTTTATAACTAAAAACAAAGTAATGGTAATGTTTTTAGAATAGAAAAATCATCCACAATACTTGACGATGAAAAAAGAGAAAATACATAAAATATGAAAAATTACAAACAATTACTCACCAAGGTATTAAGGACAAATACGTTCTGGGGTTCCCATAGGACCCCACTCAGCATTTTAAGGGTTAAACACATTACCATGATCAGGATGAATAAATGATTGTCTGTGATCAATGTAACAGCTCTATGTTTAAGTAAGGCCGCGGGAAATTGTCCTCGGATGCTACTAGACACACAGAGGTCCATTCACGCCGCTTTTGTCGGCAGATTACGGCGGCTGGGGGTCGGGAATCGCGAGTACATCACCGAGCTCGTCGAGCAAATGCGACGGAAACGGGAGCACGCATTGGTAAGTGGAGAATGATCACGGAGAATCGCATAACAGCGGGGGTTGCTGCTTACTCTACTCACCCCGGGGCCAGTAATTGTATCGATCGTCGACGTGATCCTCTTCGTGCTGAACGCTATCGAGCAGCTCGGGCTAGAAGCGCGCCGAGTTACTTGCACACTTGGTCTGATTAAATAATAACGCGGTGAACCCGAAAGCGATCGCCTCGATTTCACCGGATCGACGGCAACGTTTCATCCTCCGCCCCTGAATCGCTCGCTCGCGGTTCAGAATTAATTCTTATACTCTATCGGAACGGTTGAAAATATTTTCTCGACTTAGATCGCTCGGAAATTAAGTTCCGCTGTTTCTGGCCGCTGTCTCGTAGTTCAAAAACGTTCTGTTCGAGTAGAAACTTATATTCCGTGCTGGTCCGAAGATTTTGTAAAAAGACATTAACAGTTTTATGATAAGGGGGTCGCTCCAAGCTCAAGCAGTTCTCAACGAAACATTGAAAATTGCGGATCCTAGTTTTATGGCCAGGGATTGTTCCAAGTTCAGATAGAATCTTGAAAAACATTGAAAATTGTGAATCCTAATTGTACAGGGTGTCACAAAATTATATGTGGAGGACACCATAGCGCGATTCTATACCCCCGATTTAGACGAAAATGATGTAAGAAAGCCCCCGCAAAATTGACCTTGAACGTGAAAAACAAGGTAAAGAAACCAACAATTTTTTTAAGGATTAAGATTTTTTAATTTTTTTATACCAAAATTTTCTTTTAAAATCTACAATCTTAAATCTTAAAAGGAAATTTTGGTATAAAAATTTAAAAAATCTTAATCCTTAAAAAAATTGTTGGTTTCTTTACCTTGTTTTTCAAGTTCAAGGTCAATTTTTCGGGGGGTTTCTTACGTCATTTTCGACTAAATCGGGGGTGTAGAATCGCACTATGATGTCCACGACATATAATTTTGTGACACACTGTACGATCACAATCGGATAAATTGCTAAACAGAAATTCCGTGACGATCAAGATTACGCTATTACCTTCGTGTAACCAGTCCGAACAGTTTCCCTTATAACGGGAAATATCCAGATTGGTCTTCGGTGATTCTCGGCATCGTGCGTCTGCGTAACTTTCCATTATCTTCGACTCGGATTAGATTTTCATGGTGGAAGTTTCCAGTCCGGGTATTCACCGCGGTAACGAACCGCGCGCGCTTTGCGCGAGCCGAAGACAAACCCGTCTAATTAATTGAAACTAAGTTTCTCATCAAATGAGGAGAGATGCTTTGCTGTTTGGATAATGATATTGAAATAATTCCCTCCAAATAACAACCGGGCTCTGTCATTACACAAGGCCGGTGTGGGTTGGGTGATTCAAACATCGCGACAAATGAGTAACGGTTCCGTTTGATCAGGACTTTGAATTACAACGGGGGGCGGAAGCCTCTCCTCCAAGTATGCAATTAACTCTAGAGCATGCAGACAAGGGGTATAGGAGGTCACGCACCGTGTATTCAAGCGAGATTCTCGTTCCAGGAGGAACGACGGATGGAACAAGAGAGCTGTCGCAGGCACTTCGATACCTGGAGGAGGCTCTGGGGTCGGCCGGGTCATGGCGCGCCCATAGATCATGCCCACCGTAACAATCTATACAACATTCTCTACCGTCCGGCCATCTATTGAATTCTCCGGCTCGTACAGGCTGTTTCAAAAGATCTCGTGATCACTGTACCGTGATTCTCCACCTCTGGTTCGGTGGAGATCTGTTACAAAAATGGATTAACTTTTAATTACTCGTAGCGTAAAGTGCCCAGATATGAACTACTTTTTGATTATTTTAGAATGCTATTTTTCGACCAATAAATTACCAGTTGTAGATGCATTTCGCAGTTGTGGCAGTTGTAGATGCAGCTTGGGAAATATATTTCTTTTGTGGTGTGTCATTTGCAGGTTCCAGCGAAAGGAGTTCGTAATATGGTACACCTTGAGTCCCTAATATGACACCTAATGCCATATTCGGCACCCACGCCAAGAATGTCAATAGCTATACCCATATTTGGGAACCCTTGGTAGTGCCATATTGGGAACTCCACGTGGAATGATAATACTAGCTAATGACAAAGAGAAAATGAATTTCAGCCCAAACCAACAGTTGGCAAAACATTAATATAAATAAACTGAAACTACAGATATGTTCAAACATTTCAAAATCACTTACCTTCCTCGAAAAAGATACAATCGAAAATATTCAACACGTGGAGACATTGACACACTGTTGAGTAAACATGGTAAATTATTGTTTGAGGATTTTCTCACTAGAGTGCGACTTCTCCTTTACAACATACAAGGTAGTGCCATAATAGGCGACTATACCATATTTGGGCACTATATCCTACACTGTATTTACAATCTCAAAACTTTAAATTTAGTGTTCCAAGCATAAAGAAAGTATCGACTACACTAGAAAATATTTACTGTTGCATTCAGGTAGTGATTTGATTCAATAACGATTGATTTATGTTCGAGTGATATTGAGTATCATGAGGGTTAACCGAGATTGCGTACATGATAAAACATTAATATGTATCTTTCATTTTTCCCAGCACTCAAGACTTTGATACATGATGTACTTCTCTGAGCAACGTATTCTTTAATATATTTTTAAAAAATCTTCGTTTGCAAAGGATTAAATCTCCACCTATCTAGAGGTGCAGAATCACGCTATAGTGGTCGCGATAATTTTGGAACACCCTGTACTTGGCACGGAACAGGCTCTGCGGCTTACGTGTTTCCACACGCGGACCGGAACCGAAGCTTTTATCACGTGGGACAACGTTTCCATCGATGACGGGCCAACTTACTATGCTAAAGTACAAGTGGCACCTTGATGGATCAAAACGCTCGTCTCTATGGGCTTCTTCGTTGGAAGCTTCGATGTGAAAACGACGAGATCACATTTTCCATTTTTAATTAGACGTATATAAGTTCTTCCAAAATTCCTTGAAATTACTTTAAGCCATACAATTTTTCCCGAATTTATGGGAAGACTTCGTTATGTGCTGCTCGGTTGGAATCGTCGACGAACGAGTAACGAGGCGGTCACCTTTCCCGTTTTAATGGGCATAGTTTCAACTTCTTTGACTTTTGAAAGTGAACGGAAGGTGAACATGTTTCCAGAATCAATTAGAATCCGTCCCTCAAGCTTTTATTTGTGCGTAGAACTCGCGATGTGTTCTCTAATTAGTAAAAGTTTAATCAGCAGATAACGAGGGTAATCCTTTCCTTTGTTAGAATCGTCGAACGTTAATTTCTTGGAGTTTCCAGCGTGTTCGGGAAGGGTTCCACTAGAATCTTCATTTTCCATAAATATAATTGTTCGAAGCGAATGTTCGAATCGTAACGTAATCGCTGAATAATGCTCTCGCGGAGCACGACGGGTAGCATTCGAAGGCAGACAAGGGCTCGTGCGCGATAGAGATTGAGTAGAAAAGGCTCGCCTCCTCTCTGCCAGATAAGGAATTTCGAATAACGAAGCACGGCGAGCGAACCAGTGATGGATTGTTACGAAATCGTTCGAGTCGTTTCTCGATGAAACGTCGGGGAGGAACGAAGCCTGTAAAAGTTCCTCGGATGGGAGCCGGAAGTGACGTAACAGGTGACGTAACTTCGACGGAAAGGAAAGATGGAAACGGTTGGACCGGTGATAATTCGAAGCAGCTCGGGTTGTATAATTAATTGACAGTTTTGCATAGGGAATGGCAGCGAATCGAGTTACCTGGTTCGAAGTTCGAAACCCGCGGGGAGGAAAAGTATCGGGTCGTCGCCGGGTATACGTATGACGAGCACTCGTTGCAATTTTTCTTCTGTCCGTATGCTAGTTTAAACGGCACTGAATAGTCTAACGAGTTCCCGAGGACTCGTTTTAGCTGCAGCTACAGTAATAGCCAGCAAGTTCGCCTCGCGTTTCTTGGAATCGCTTTCGAACTGTTTATGAAATAATTAGGGTAGCACGGTTACGCGTTCTGCGACCCGTATTAGCCTAAGTGCCACTCCCTTCTTCGGTCGGATTCCGCCAGCTGCGCCTCAGATTTTCATCAAACTTTCAACCTGTGGCAATCTATAGATCTTCCCCTATCCGGGCGTATTTTTAAATTATTCTTCATTTGAGCTAGTGGAGAGGTAACACAGTACTTTCACGTATTTCCCACCATCGATACCGAACGCAACAGAGCCATGAATCGTCTGAATACATGATATAAACCACAGGTTACATTTCAAGCAAAATCTGAGACGACTCGGCCACAGCATCTCCATACGAATCGGTCCACGATTTCGATCAAACTCTGTCTGTCGATCGTGCCTGCAGCCACAAGCTCGGCACACACGAAAACACAAAGCAGACCGAAAGCTCACGTACCATTTTTATTCCGGAGTACTTCAAAACAACACCACCGTCAAGAGACAATCGTAAAACAAGCAAGAATAGGACTGGGAAGACTCGGTCATGCCTGGAATCGTGACGACGCGATTCCTTTTCGTGAACTACGCCACGGAATGATATCCCTTACGAGTTCGAGACGCAAGAAAGTTCGAAAATGCGACCCCGTGTAACAAACAGGACGTAATCTTTCAAAAATTTAATCGTGTTCAAACATTGTTCTTTCATCGATTTCGCAGAATCTTTCTCTGCCGGTTTTCAGGAGCACAATGTAGTTCTCTAAATATCAGGTCGTCAGGTATGATACTCGACAAACAAAACACAAATTTCAAACACATTTGTCAAGTTTCATACTTAACGACGTGATAATTTTAATTTCTAGGTATAACAATACCAATAAAATTCGATCGAGCAAGCTGAACGGCAGTGAAAGAATATTTTCGCGGGCCACCGCGAATTTTCGCAAGATTAGCAAGCTGAAAGTCGATTTTTCGGGAGTTTCACAGCGGCACGAGCGTCTATGACTGCTTCAGAACGAACAAATCGTCTAATGAGGTGGAAAAGCACGATCTGCCGGATCTCGGTGCGGGAATCGGCGGGATGGTTTGTAACGTTCCATGAACACCGTGGAATTTGAATTCGCTGGGTCTCGGCACGCGACCGTCAAAAGAAACGCGGCTCGTTATCCTCGATACAGCTGGCTGGAAAAACTTTATTGGTTACTTCAGCGAGCGAGCTTCAAAGAACGCTGGCCGGCGAACAAAGCGGAGAGAGGTACGCGCCGGGGTTGAAGTGTTTGCAATATTGCGTGCCACGCTAAACAGCGAGCGGGCACACGTCTGAACGCCACCACCCCCTCCCCTCCCGCGTTCCTACGTTTGCTTTTGGCTCTAACATCCCCCGGAAACGTTCTATGGAAATTGCTTTTATCGAAAATGGAATTCTGCCGTGGCCCGCCACACGCGCTAGCGAGCGACAGACTCGTGTCGCTGTATGTATGACGCGTCGGATTTTCCGCTTTTTTCAGGATCGAATGACTTCCCTGTAAACCTTTATAGAAATTCCCTTTCTCTCCTCCTTCCCCCTCTATCCCCCGCTGGATTAATCCGAACAAAACCGCGCGCAACAAGGTTAAATTGAATTCTAGACTCGACGAGCTTTCGATTTCCCTTCGAGCACACCTGAAGCACTCGAAACGCTCATGAACTTCCTCCGTCTGTACTTCCTCGAGACGTTTCTTTGTTCCTGCAGGAAATTACTGCACGAATCTTGTACGCCGACAGCACACTCGAGCTACTAAACACTGTCACAATGGAATACCTTGTAAGCTCGTTTCGTTAAGTTTCTAATCTGATAAATGATAAAGCAAGATAATTGATATTATTGAAATTCGATATCGCTACTCTTTAGGTTTGTTCGAGAATGTTAACATTGAAATGATAACTGCTGATATTTTGTCCCTTCGATTATCTTTAAGATTTAAGAATGTCGTAAGAGATCTCTGTCTTCGTCGAACCGCCGTAAAACAATCAATAAAGGAATTTAATCTCGATCACAGTTTTGTTAACCCGATCTCCTCCTCGGTAGTCTAGTAATTACCATCGTTAATCCGGACGACTCTTTCGCTGACAATTAATCATGGCAGATGGTGTTCCCTGGCCGGGGAAAAACGATCAGAAAAACGAGCGCCGTGTGAATGGAAATCAATAGAATCCCCCGGAAGACGGAAACGAAAACTCGACGGAAGAGCTGAAAGGATCGTGGAAAAGTGGCTTTCAGAAATGTTTCCTGCAGCTCTCTGATCGTTTTCGTGCCCGTGTAGATTCTCGGGAAGAGCATTTCCAAGGGGACAGTGCACGGATTGCGGCAGCGTTTCGCGTTTCCATTTAATAACGGAAAACAACGCGTGGCAAGTACGGCTCGGTAAATGATCAGACACATTTTACAGTATAAATTACAAAGCCTGAAATATGTGTAACTGAAACAGTTGGTAGTCGTAAGATAAGTAGTAGAGCTCTGCGAATGGTCAGACAGGGAAAATTTCCCAGAAGAGAAGGTGTACGATCGTCAGCAGGCAACAATTCCGAAGGAAATGCGGTGTAAACAGCGATAGTGTTATTCATTTCCGTGTAACGAAGGAAACCATTGCGGGGAACGCAGTAGAAGTCTGTGTACGGTCAGACACGCGATAAGAACATACTCAGGAGAACAGCGGTAATTTTCAAAGAGATTAAAATCTCCGCGATTGCGAAGAATATTAATTCAACAAGCGTGAGAAGAATACGGTACGAGCGAGACTATGGCACACGTGCTAGCGAGTGGTGTATGGTCAGAACAGGGGCGGTTGAATAAAATTACCTCCGAGCGGGCGTAGAGGGTGTCTCAAAATCTCCACCTACCTTGAGGTGCACAATCACGTTATAGTGGTCACGATATATAATTTCGGAACACCCTGTGCGGTCTTGAAAAGGAAATCGTATCCTTTTGAGCATGTGACAAATCTGTGGTTGTCAGGAAAACTGCCGCACGTCACAATCTCAAACAATTTGAGTTTATGTGTTAATTGAGGATTTACATAAGGTGGAGTGGGGTAAGTCCGTCTACGGGGCAACTCCGTTAATTGGTTATTTTTATTATAATATGAACGAAATTTCTCTAGCTTGTATTTATTAATGTAGTATAAGTTAGTATGAACTATTCATCATAGATGTCGCTCAAGAATAAAGGTGTTTTCCTCGGTTAAATTAACCAATTCCAAACAGTCACGTGCGAGGTACACGTACAGCCTTGAGGTTACCCTGAACGTGCAATTGTTTACGAGTTATTAATATATTCTGTGTTGTTATTTTAGATAAGTACAACAAATATTGATGTAGGTTTACATTAAATAAGCCGTTCTTATTGTATTTTTAAAATTTATTGAGCAAAACACTAAGATGCATTTGCCTCATAAATATTACTACACGGGGCAAGCGCGTGCTATCACGGTGGGGTAAGTGCGTACTGTATGGGTAACTATAAAGTTAACAATATATTTAATGCAATAAAAAGCATTTTGTAGCAGGCTTGATAATAATTCTTTTCTTGCCCCGTAGCACTTGAAACAAGGTTCTAAAGCATTTTGAAACTTTGTTTTAACATCATTGTATCCCCTTTTATATTTCAGCATAAAAGTACTTTGCTTAAAAAAATGGATAACTATAAAACTAAACAATATAATTTAATGCAATCAGAAGCATTTTATAGCAGGCTTGTTAATCATTCTTTTCTTGCCCCATGGCACTTGAAACAAGGTTCGAAAGCAGTTTTAACTCTCAGAGACGGACTTGCCCCATTTTCGGGGCAAGAGCTACGTTCGAGAGAACGAACGAGACGACAGTCTTTCGCTGATGATCGAACTGTGTGGTCGGATCCATTGTTCGCGCATTCAACCTTTTCTTAGTACTTACTATATTTATTTTATACGATTAAAAGCTGAGTTAGACTGTGACCCAGTCGCAACCCTACAAAAATGGCTAGGGAGACGAAGATTCCGTACAAATGAGGAGGTTAAAGCTGGGACAAGCGCTTATTTCGGAAAATTGAACGCGTCGTACAAAATTAGAACATCGTTGGACGAAATGTATCGATTTGCTAGGAAATTACGTTGAGAAATAGAAATAATTTACCGGAAAATCTGAGTTTTCTTTACCAGGCCGAGAACTTCCCGAACGACCCTCGTAATGCTATTGGCGACCGAGTGAAATGAAGTTGAAACGAAGCGGGTACGTTTTTCACGGAAGTAATAGTTGTCGGGAGCTGCTTGGGAACGATGGCGTACACATGTCAGGGTTGGAAGCGGCATCGATCGCGCGCCGTATAATGCGCTAATTACACGATACTTGGTGTCCAGCCGGGCAAGGGGTGCCGGCGTGACGAGCTCGCCCCTAATGGACGTCGCCAATTTAATTTGGACGTTGTTTGCCGGGACACGGGGCAGTTTGTATTCCTAAACGCGGACCTTTGTCCCGCAGCTGGCCGCGTAGAACGGCCGGCCTCGGTCTCATCCTTCCTCCGGGTTTTCAGAGCCCGTAGGAAACCCCCGGAATCCAGCCGTTGCCTCGTATCTCCCTGGTTACGATCTCCAGGAGCGGCAGCGGCAGCCGTGCGACCAACCCTTCGCCTCCCCGTCCGAAAGCTACGCTTCTCTCTCCCCATTGTCTGACTATTGTGTCCCGTTACCACTGTGTGTCCGTCCGTTCGTTTGTATAAGGGTGATTCATTTTCCGCGAAATATCAGTTCCTGCGCCGCATGAATTGCGAGTCGCGCGCCCGTGTAAAACCGCTCGAGTTTCACAACCCTCCCTCTCCCTCGCACCGCGTGAGCATTCGTCGTTTATTCGTTTCTGGGAATTGGGTCGAGGTGCTAATGCACCGAAAAATATATTTTCATTTCGCACGGCTCGGTTATTAATTTTGATCATGTTTTTAATAAAGATACAGAAAAAAAAAATCATTTCTGGGGCCGTGCATTTTGGCCGAAATTGGGTCGGTTTGTCGGTATGTTTCTCCACGCCTTTCTCTCGCCGGCTCGACTCCATATTTTTTTTCTATTTCGCTTTCTCTTTATCTCGGCTTTCGTTCGAAACTTTTTATCACGTCGCCGACGCGTGTTCGGCACCGACAGGGCAGAAATAGAAAAACGCCGGGCGACGCGTCCGGTCCGCTGTTTGCGGGAGCTTGTTTAATTTCCGGTCCCCGCAAGGACACGTTCGATGCTTTTTCGAACTGGGTGTTCGCGGTTGCGATTTAAAACCCGCGTACTTTCAACTATGATCGCCCCGCGCGAGAGCGCGATCCCAGAGAGCTTTCTCCCCCACCCCTATGTTCCTCTGCCATTGAATATCGTACAATTATAATCGAGCGGGATTCGCCATTTTCCTTGATACACGAGGCGCCGAGCGAAAACTCGACGATATTATCGAATTAATCCAGCGAGCTTTCTGTGCGCCGATGCATGGGGAACGCGCCACCATGATCGCACGCGGCCTGCTACACTCCGTCGGCTGCAATCTGTGCAATTGAAAATTATTAACTGATATGATTGAAAAGCTCGCGCCGGATACTTTCGGAATCGTTTATATTAATTAGCACGCGTGCACGGGACTATTATGATGGTAATAGGTTATACGAGGGTTGTGCAACGTGCCGTGAAATGAAGCTATTTGCATTTCGAACGGCTACTCTCCGGAATGAAACGAGAAAGAATGGGATTGCCGGTGGCGGCGACTGTGGTCAGATGTTCACAATGTTAACAACCTGTTTGGAAGAAGAATTTCACGAGGCCTTAACATTCGAAATAAACGGGAAAGAAGGCTGGAGAGCACTACGACAGTAGTACCACCCTGAATATGATCAGACGAGGGTCAAATTGTTTGTTGGAGCCAATAAAACAAATTGTTGATTGAACAGGATAAAAGAGTCCTTCTAAAAATTCGTACAAAATAATATCGGCCACGCTTCAAGTAAGAAATCCACGATCTTCGCGAGCCACGAAGGTTGGAAAATTAAAAGCAAATATCAAAAAGAGACTACGGTAGAGCGAGTAAGTAGTACTAGCCTGAATATGATCAGACGAGGGTCAAATCGTTTGTTGGAGCCAATAAAAAAATTGTTGATTGAACAGGATAAAAGAGTCCTCCTAAAAATTCATACAAAATAATATCGGCCACGCTTCAAGTAAGAAATCCACGATCTTCGCGAGCCACGAAGGCTGGAAAATTAAAAGCAAATATCAAAAAGAGACTACGGTAGAGCGAGTAAGTAGTACTAGCCTGAATATGATCAGACGGAGTCCAAGGTAAAGCTGCGAAGCAGTTTGCTAATTAAAAAAAATAAGGATTAAAGCAGGCCGCGACGTATAAAAGATAAACTCGAAGTAGTGGAGGTCGTTATTTAGTCAGACAACCCCCGGAGTCTGAAACCATGTAGAGTTACGAGGTTTTCCTCGGCGCGGTGGTGTATTCTCTGGCACGGGGCGCGTTCCGGCGCACGTTCCATCAGTTAAAACGATCGAGCCGGTGCGTAAATTTATTAATAATCGCTTAGCCAAGCTGTTGGTACGGTCCACGGCCAGAAATTTTCGTCGCGGGGGCGGTGAAGGTACGTGACCGCGCAAACCGGCGGGTAAAAATTTTCTGTCGCGCGAACGACGAGTCCGATGATTAACAGTTCGGCCGTAACGAGCGCTTCGGCCCTACTTAATTAGAGATCGGGTAATTTATGCGGCAGACGTGTTCCACGCGCGGCCGGCGACGCTCCTTTCTTCCTTTGTAGCGGCCGGAGCCGCCTCCTCTCCGGGCCACCTTTATTTTTCTCCGTTAATTGTTCCGCGCCCTTAAAGGAGCGCGATAAATTTCCGTCTCGCGCGAACGTTTCAACGGACCGCACCTTCCCCGCGATTAATTATTCCCCGGCTGTTTTATGCGGCCCTGCTGTTTCGTTATTTCATCCAGCTACCAGCGATCACGAACTCCCCACTTAATTGCGTAAACGCCACTTTCGTCGATCGATTGCATTTCGAATTTCCGCGATCGATGGCGCTAGTCCCACGTCAATTATCATGACGCGTGTGCGTGAGTGGAATCATCGGAGACGGGTTTTTAACCCTTGCGTAGTCAACCAAAATGTATAGATTGTTCAAAACATTTCTGTATTCAACGTGTTTGCAGAAATTCTCATTGTGAGACCAGAAATTAATATATTAGCGAATGAAGAATGGACATTCAGAGAGTAATAGTTTGTAGAGGAACATTGATAAATTGTTGAAAGAAATACAAGGGTTAAATAATTGATTTTCATGGAACATGTGTTATACAGATCAGAAAATTTCACTTTAAGGTGGAGGACATTTCTTGAACAGGGGTGATACGAATGATGACGCGCAAGATGAACTATGTCGATGTTGCGTCGATAATAGCTTCATGCAAAATAAAAAATATCCGCATTGATTGCAGTACACAGGAGCCAGATAAAAATGGTATTCTTCTTTTAATTATCCTATTCAACTGAAACTAATGCCTTGATGTCCTTGAGTATTTTTATCATGTCCACTGCTTTAAATGGTACTTGTCCATTTTTGTCATAAATGTGAAGTTTCTTTCTCGATCGGAATTGAAGTATAAGAATTTATAAACATACAGCAATTATAAACATACAGCAAATGTGCAATTATTTAAAACATGTATCTCGAGGTTTCGATCCCTATGTGGATCATTTTCACAAAGAACATTTATTGCGTCTGAAATTAATGCAAGAAAAATTAAATTTTTCAAGAAAACAATTATTTTATAACACAGCCGTGTAGATCACAAGGATCAAACAAAAATTAGTACACTTACTTGCTGCGACATAAATGTCGCATAAACAAATGCGACATTTTGTCATAAATGCATCAAATCCGCAGTCTAATAAGAACTAACCTAAAATAAGTTACCCTAAACGCGTCTACGCTTTCAGCCTCTAGGCTGAACAAGCTTTTTCCAGGACATCTTTATAACGACTCGAGAAGCAACCTAGGAGCTACAACAATTAATAGCCGACTGAAAATGGCGCGGGATTGCAAGCGCTAGTATCGAACCTGTGCGAAGTATTTCACTTATGGTGCACCGTGCAAACTATTTCCCGCTCGAAGGGGAATTTGTGCATACTCGGTTAGGGTCCGGCATCGATAGCATATGTACCGGTGCAGTGCAGCACGACGACTATCGATAGAACTCGGGCGAACGTTGCCGAACGTTTCTCCCGGTATCAGACGCACGGTTCTTATCGCGATCCGCCGAGTAATTCCTGTAAGAGCTACTGCAGCGACTTTGCCCGACGGAAAGCCGCCTTCAGCAGCCCGCATTCTTCGCCGGTGACAGGAACGGTGTGTAGCCGGCTGCCAAATTTATCGGATCCAGGAGCGACTGGAACGATTCCGAGATCCGTTGTCGATAAGAGAAATGCATGCGAAGTTGAATCTAACGCGGCACCCAAATCTAAATGTAAATCAAAATGACTTCGTCACGTCTATAGAGCTCTAACGTTAAACCGCAGAAATCGAAGAAATTCCACGGCTATCAGAAACCTGAGGCTCTTGTACGAAACCGCGGAAATCGTGTGGGCGAGCTATTAAAAATTGGAAAATCGTTTACACGACGAGAAACGTTGGGAAAAGTCAGGTGTACCAGGTGGAAAGCGTGTTCGGTGATGAAGTGGTTGAAAAGAAACCTATCGCCCTGCGAACGGCTCGAAAAAAAGCTTATCTTCGAAACGCTCTTGGAATTCGAGGTAGCCCGATTGCAGGGCGGGAGAATCGCTCGATCGGATCGCAATTCCGTTCCGTCTGGACGCTTTTTCCCCGTCTGGCAACGAATCGATCTTCGTCGCCGGCCGCGATCTCCTGCGAAATCGGTTTCTCCAGCGTTCTCGCGAGCCCCCGATAATTGATTTTACAAGTTCGCGGTGACGAGGCGTCGAGGCTCGCCTCTCGCCTCTCCTCCTTTACCACTCAGCCACGCGCGTATCATCCACTTCCGTTGAAATCGCAAATCGCCGGCCCCGGGCGCTATAGATTCCGCGGAATCGCGGAAACTTCTCGCCTCCCGCCGAGATAGATATCGGCGAACGTTTTCGCCCGGTGACGATACCCAGCAGAAACCTAATACCCGTTCGTGTCGCATCGATTTCGCCTAATGGACAACCCGGCCACGATTTTCGCAACCTCTTATTGCCGGGACAAGAAACTTTGGCTGGCGAACTTCGGGCAGGATGGGTCGGGCTCGTTTCCCAGAACTATAACACGCTCGGATCGGATTCTCGCTAGCTACTTGAAATCAAATCTGCGTCGCGCTCCCGGCATCCGCGATGCTGTGATCGAATGTGATTACGAACCGATCGGGCAAAACTTTTGTTGGCGAGATTGTTTGCCGAGTTAGCGCCTCGGTCTTCCCCGTTTTATCCGGAATCTCGCGAGTCAGCCGATGTTGTAAACTACTCCGGACGTGAACGAAATCGCATGGATTTCTTTTTTTGCTCGAGTTATCCGTTATCATACGGCACGAATTGCGATGCACGAAGGGAAGATAAGTGTTTATGCTTGTATACACCGTAGGCATTCAGCTATTTCTGAGTGACCAATTTTCCATGAACATATTTCCAATAAACCTTATTAGTCTAATACATACAATTGTATGTAGATGTTTCCAACAAGCAGAATGTCAAACACAATTTTACCATTATGGTATATGTACTAGAGTGGATTTAAGACCATATTATGGCTTTTCAAATTTACCGCCGTTTATTGATTCGGCATAACCTAGATCGGTTTCAAGTACATACGTACACCAGTATCTCGACAACTAGCATGTCTGACGCACGCAATACACGTGTAATACAGGATTCACACATTTAAAATTTTCATTTTTTCACGAAGCAAGTAAGTTTGTTCTTTAGAAACAATATCAAATCATTTTACAGTAATAATTCATCGAATAAATGCTGTTTCTTCAACAAGTTTACAACATATTTATGTTACAGACGCAATTTCAAATTATTAATCTTGAAAAAGATCCATACATAGGATCGAAAAGATTTATTAACAATACACACGATCGATAACGACAAAACACATTTTCCATGAACATAGTTGGTTCATTTGAATTTTCGCATACAGTATGTACAAATCAGATTGTATTAATAATCTTTCAGCGAATTAACCGCCCAAGTCGAGGACTTACTGTACCTCGACACCGAAACGCGAAAAGCACACCGGGAAATGACAATGGTCGATCAAAAAGCGAGGAAAGAAGCGTCGCACCGGTCCGATCGAAGCTTCAAATTACCGTTTAATAATAGCAGCGTTTTGGTCTGATGAGTGATGATTGGTGGCGAATGTTTCGACGCCGGTCGAGTGTACGGAACGATTTGATTTTACGGAATGATCGATCGTTAGTCGTGAACGGCGGTGGACATTTCGCGAATGGATAATTCGCGCGGCTCGCAGTATAAATTCGATGAACCGTCTAAACAGCTGGAGATTGCTCGAAACGAGCAGGAATTGAATGGCGACGACGTCTTAAGCGTCGTCTCCTAACGGAATGAGTGGAACGAGCATCAGACGACTTCAATTTGATCGGGCGTCTTTCAAAACACGCCGGGGAGAAATGCTCGAGCATAATCCCGTGTCAGCGGGTTCAGTGGCTGTCTTCTTCTCGAATCATTTCTTGGCTGATGGCTGAGACGAGGATGGGATAATCCGTCCCGGCGGCTGTTCGAAAAAGGGAGGACGGAAATCCCTTCATACCTAAATCGACGTATAAAATATCGATGATCCGTCCTCGGGCAGCTGGAGATCGTTGAACGGGTATCTTTTTATGCCGATTCGCCTGGTGCCTGGTTCCTGTCATTCGTCATCAATAAAATCCCCTCCGCACGCGGTCTGGCGGCGTATGGGGAATGTCTTCCTAGAATTTGGATGCTCTCCAGTTCGGTCCAAAAGATTCCGCAACGATCGCTGCATATAGACGCCCGGATACGATTTACAGCGTATCGCGCGATCCGAACGATCGATCCCATAAAAGAATATCTCGTTTTGAGAGCTGTCTTCGAGAAGTCGCTCGCGTCAACCTCCGTGCGCTTTCGAGCGTCGATCCGCGTGGATTCAAAAGGAATTAATATACTTAACCATCAGCACTCGAATGCTAACTCTGAGGCGTCACTAAAAAATACTGCACCGTTATTCAAGATATTGTTCACATTATTAAATATGTCGGTATCTAATCAAATACTAAACATTTAGGTATTGTGTGTGGTATTAATATCAATTTCATATATATATAAAATAAAATGAATTATGTAGAATTATTCTAGGTCGGAAGAAATGCTTCATTTTCGAGTGCAAAGGATTAATGAATAAAATATCTCCCTGAGTAATTAAAATTGATATATGGAGAAAACAGCTTAACACGACTAATTAATTCAGTAACTAAAATTGATATCTTGATGGAACGAGTGCGTTCCTCTGGACGGAACCTTTCGGATCTAGGACGAGGATGTTGATGGAGTACGAGCATCCCGAATCACGGTAAAATTTCGTGCGTCAAAGCCACTCCGATAAATGGCGATCTCTTTTTTCGAGACCGTGGCGGGGTTGATAAATTTCCAGAGACACCTGGAGCGGTCCACTCCGCGCGTAATTGTCTGCACAATCGTGTGCAACGTTTCCGTGACAGCGCCACGTGTAATTCCCGGTGGCAACGCGGGGTTTTGTGCTGGCCGCCGGTTGCCGGCGCAACAGCAAGAAATTGGAAGCACGGTGGGAAAAAAATGTTCACGGGCGGCGGCGGGGGGTGGAAAAATCGCGTAACAGGAATTTCATCCGGCGAAACGTTTCCGACCACGGGCTGTTATTCAACCGAGTCGCGGCACTTCCGGCGAAGTTGCATTAAGCTGGTGGGGCCCGCATTCGAAGTGCATTCGCGACCGCGCGAGCTTTCACGAGCACAGGTTATTACAGAGATTCCATACAATGTATCGTGTTACGCCATCGATTTATCTTGCCGGGCGTTTTCTTGTTACGAAACCAAGCGGAGAGACAATTACGCGAGGCCGAGGGGCGGGGGGAAACGCCATTATTTTCGTGTGCGAAGTTGGCGCGAGGGCGTGCGCGTGCTTGTTTGTAGAATCAAGAGTATCGCGACGACAGAAATCTGGCTCGAACTTGATGCGAATCTAATCCGCGAGGCTAAGTACATTTTCGAGAGAGAAATTGGTTCGCGGATGCGATGCACGAGTTGAATGCGGGATCCTAAGCCTGTATGGAATCGGTCGTTACTCTTTGTCGCCCGGGCGAATCGGAACTCGATCTGCATTCCTTAATCCCTTGCCCTACGATTTATTTTGCGATTTCAGTGAGTAGAACTTTTTTTTGTAATTCTTAAATTCTCGAGTTATGTTCTCCAATATCTGTACATCAACGAAACCAAATAGAATTTTATTTCAATTTATAGGGAATTAATAGCATACGTATTTATCAGACTCGATTCAGAATCTTCATCACGAGTCTGACTCGATATTGTAAAGCAAGGGGTTAAGCTTCGATCCAACCCCTCGAGAATCGACTAATTCGCTCGTAACTAAATGAATATAACAAGTCGCGACATCAAACTTAACTGAACTTTAACCTACATTCGGTTCAACCAAGAATTACATTGCAACGCTCCACCGTGCTGAAACATTAATTAATATGTGTTACTTATTAATGCATTTATGATTGCGATTTAAATATGTATATTAAAATTATAGAAATCACGGGAAGAGGCGACCGCTGTTACAATGTCCCACTGCAGCCTTTCAATTTCGACTAATTAGCTAATTACTATTAATCCAAAGCTTAGTGTTAATTCCGAGTTTCGCGGCAGGTTTCTAGAAAGCTGAGAAGGGCCTCTCGCAACGATTCGACGGGCGTAACTCGTTTCATAAGCGCCTCACGATTTTCGGCGCCCTTTCCTTTTCCCGCTTCCGACTAGGTAATCCGGGCGGATAGGTCGCCGAGGATTTTATTCCATTTAATTTCCTCCCGGGGACAATATCTAGGGCGATGCGCATAATCTGCGCATCGGGCCGCGCGCTCCGTAATGGCCAACTAAATATTATCCCTCCCCGACGAGATGCTTCAGGGGAATAGTTTTTAATATAACACCCGCGGATCGTTGTCACGCTTTTTCTCTCTGTTGTTGCTACTTTTCCCTCTCTGTTTAATCGTGCCCGAACGGCCCGATAATCCGAGAGGACGGCTTACGGAAAGATTAAAAAGTCGGGGGGATTTTTATCCGTTGCAAATAATAAGAGCGGCTCGGTTGAATTATGACCACGCCGAAGGGAATCCGATTTACGAGAATCGCGTGCCACCGTGCTACCCAGGCGTACGCCATCTTGGCCTGGATCAGATTCAGCGATTATCAGGCTTATTGGTAGGCACCCCACCCCCCATATTTTAAACAGATTCCCGAGGATTTTTGCCGCGGAGAAACATCGACAAACTGTCGGCAGCATGAAATACGATTTCTACGTTTTTGGTTCCCGGGGCCGAAACAAAAACATTCTGTCGCGATAAATTGACAGAGCTATCGGCCCGGTCTCCCGGGACGAATTCTCCGGGCCGCGTATACGGATATGTTTCTCCCGAAGAAACTATCGTATTTTCCAAACGCACCGTTTCGCACCCAGTTCTCGCAGAAGCGACGTTATTAACCCTCGTCCCACCCTCGTTTCTCGAACCGAATCTGTTCTTCGGTGTTGAATTGACACAGCGGTAAATGATCGATGAAACAACAAGGTAAAGTTTTTCTGCAAAATGAAAATTGTCTGCATCATTTGCAAGAGACTGGAGTCGCGTAGACGTTTAATTCTCACTGTAATAATCTTAACAAGCTGGAAACACTAGATCGACGTTACTAGATCATTCGAACTTTTTCAAATGGCACCCACTCATTTTCTCCATAAATGCATAAAATCCGCAATCTGGTTAAGCGTTTCGCATTGAAAAAATAAAAGACAAACAATTTGCGCGGGAGCGTCACTCGCGATTTTTTAATGGCTCCGTAAAAAAGGTGTTCCGCTGATCGTACAACGTCAGGTCGATCGTAATTCCCGGCGTGTCGCGAATGAAGATTGCGAGCTCTCACCGTGGAGCAAATTGAAGCGGACCGTTGCGCCGCCTCGATACCGCGAGCTCCCCCTTCAAGATCTCGACCACTTTCCTATTTAGCAATTCCGTTCCCGACGCCTGTATTAGCGCTAATTACTACCCACACTAATTCTTCCGACGTAGAACGCTCGTCCGGACGAACCTCGAAGTTTAAGGGAAGTTCGTTCTTAATCCTCGGTAGAATTTTCGTGAGCCTTCTTGTAAACGTTTCTCCAAGATTATTCAATTTAGAAGCTCCACAGGCTAATTACAAGATTGAGCGTAATGGATCTTGTGGACTCGTGCATTATTAACGGGATCAAATGGCGCGTGATATTATTGGTTAATGGGATGACGCATTCGATAGGATAATCGTAACACCGTTTAACCCTTAACTGGGCGCATGGGGTCAATTTGACCCCGAGTGGTATAAAATAGTATAGAGGCTGTGTCCGTTAAGTTATATCACCATTTTTTAGACATTTCCGGTTAGTGTTGTAGAAAGCTCGAGTCTTCGAAGCTCCAGAGCTCTTAAATTCGTCTCAACGTCAGAAACAATCCTATGATGTCCAAAACATATGGTGCCATTTAAAAAAGTCAAGGTGATCTTTACTTTTTTACGTAAAATGTATTTTTTCAGACTTAAGAATATGCGAACATGTAGCTCACCAAGTACCGAGAAACTTTTGTCTAAAACATTTTTAGACACACCCATAACTATTTCATAACTATTTTCTTTTTATCACTATTCCAGTTTTAAAAGCACAAATTCCATACTTCATGTAATCCTCGAGAAAATGATGTTCCCTTCGTGTTTATCATGGAACTTGTCTACTTAGTTTTGAAAATTTTCATTCATTGTTGAAATTATTTGAAAATGGGCAGAGAATGCCCCGTGCGGGTTAAATCAAGGGTTAAATCAGTAGAAACATGCTTCGGTCGGACAAGGAGTACAGACTCGCCACTAGTCAGACATCAAAGTAAAGCATCGAAGATAAAAATGATAGCGAGAGGATAAGAACACTATTGTTCTCCCAGGCACAATTTATGAGATCGATCATTATTAGCGAAGGTACATATTAATCGAAGCGTCGCCGGAATTATGCGAGTGGAGACCGCGAGATTTAATAACTCGAACAACACTCGCGTCGTATTGTTAACCTATTGTCTCGGACTCGTCCCAGTTCCATCGGAAAATTTGCATCCGGGATTTACGGTAACTATACGCTGTTCGTTATCGTTTTGCGTCACGGGTCGGATATACAAATCCCGATTATTATGACGAACAATGGAGCCGCTATACTAACCGGTCCAGAAAAGAATATCCAATTTCCGGTCTCTTTCTCTGGCCCGGAAACGGATAATACAGCCGTTCGACGACAGCACTTGATTCAAACCGAGCTTTTGATATTTTGTGGTCGAACGCGAGAGTAATGGTAGTTGCGATAACACTTGAATACGTCACCGGTAGACTGTAAACTGTCATTGGTCCATATATCTTGGAAATAAAATCTGTAGAAGTTGCAGGATCGTTCATGGTTATCTTTGACATGGAGATGAACGACGCTCGACGTAGAAACCGCAATTATCTTTCGCTTGCAGGACGCGAACGATGCCGACGACCGTCATCTTCTATCCTGCTGGCAGTTTAAGGAGAACTCATCAGCGTTCCCGGCACCTAATGACAATTCCTCGAATTCGGTTTAAGTGCTTGATGAAGTTTAATTGACGACTGAGCCGTTAATCCACGTGGATCTCGCCGCTGAACTTCTGCTCGGGTACACTTTATTTAACCGAGGTCCCGCTCTTGGAAATTGGCCTGTCAAGCTTGTTAACTCGTTTTTTGTTTACGAGCCGAAATTCCACGGCCACAACTTCGACTACTCGTTCCGGATAGAGAGAGAGAGAGAGAAAGAGGGAGAGAACCAGGAAGAAAAAGCTTTCTCGAGTGGTGTATCGCGGGCGCGAAATCAAATCGTGATTTTTAACTGCTACAGGTACTGTAAACATTTCGAGAGCCGCTTTCCACGGTTCGGCTTTTTTTCTTCCCTCGGAGCTCGGATCGATTTTATAGGTTGGCTTTCACAGATCAACGCCAGCTGCCAGGACAGCCGGGTTTTGTTGCAAACGCTGGCCAACGTCCATAGAACACGGTCGCTCGAATTTCTTTCGCAGCTATTCCTCTGTAATATTGACCTGGTCGCGCCAATATCGTAAAACGAATGCTGTGAAAATTCTAATTTTCATAGCGCATTTTATGGGGATAGCAAACTCGAGGAACATAAAATCTACTATTAATTTTTATGCGGACGCGATCTTTCTTAAATTCATAAAAATTCACGGTCTGTTAATAAAGTGAGGATCCACAAATCATACCAATGTGGAATTTCCGACAAATACGTCGACCACAGATCAGATCAAACAACAGATAGTTCCGACAATGGAGCGGATTATTTAAGTGGACTAAATCGTTCTACAAAATGAAGTGAAG
>CM052285.1:5413365-5446444 GCA_028455765.1 Lasioglossum oenotherae | reverse complement strand
TAGCTTGATTTTTGGTCAGACAAGTAGTACAGTAAATCGTTCATCAGACAAGTAGAGCAGGAGTTTTATCGAAAAGTGATATAGATTGATTTTGGTCAGACAAGCGGTGTAACCTGATTTTTGGTAATAAAAGTGGTGCAGCAGTAAATCTTCTTCGAACAAGAAGCATAAATATTTTGGAAAAATAGCATAGTAACAGGTAACGTTATTAATGCAATGGCGGCCAGGCGGGATGAGTTTAAGCGTTGCTCTGCGGCATCGTTGTGGATGTAATTGGTGCCCGTTTGAGCGTCCACGAAATACGTTGTAACCTCAGAGCCCTGAGAGTCGGCGTTCCTGCGGAATGCACTCGGGCAAAGGGACTTTGAAGTGTTTCTCGAGATCCGATCAAGGAGCTATCAGACGATCGAAAAATAAAAAAGAATTTCTCCCGACGGCAACGTAAACGGTCCCGTGTGCGAGGCTAGCGGATACTCGTATCCGAAGACGCTCGGTGTATTTGTCACCGTCAAAAGGAGATACTTACCACCGTGGCACTCACGCGCGCCTGGTTTTTTTCAAGCAGCTCCCGATTCGCGTTTAATGTGACTCGCAAGCTGCCTTAAAAGCAGCTCCTTCTGCCCTCTTCCCCTCCGCGTTTCTTCGACTCGGTCCCGTAACCGGCACGATGTTTTTCCTTTGTTTCCCCTTCCATCCCGCCGTTTCTAAAGTGTCGGGAGCCTGAAAGAGCTTCTTTCGGCCACTGTTTCCCGATTCTTTCCGTCGCGTCCGCTTGTTACACCGTGCCGCGGCCGTTTGCGACAACAGGGCTGTTTCACGCGATCCGAAACTTGTGTACACTCCGAGTAGTTCGAGGCTGCCGATGGTCAGACTGCGAACAGAAAGCTACTTCTCGACGAACAAGTTCGGCGAAACTGTCCGACAACAGACACGAACCGATATTTCACTTGACTCCGACACGTTGCATTCTTCGGTTATTGTTCTGACTGGTACTGAAGGTTGTTCATTAGTCAGACAAGTAGTACGTGTCAATAATTCGTGGCACAAGTAGTATATGTCCCCTACAAGCCAGACAAAAGGCTCAAACAAATTTCTCTTGGATTTACACGAACGTGCGAACGTTCTCAGACAGATTCGCGGGGTTTAACGGAACAACAACGCATAAATAAAGCTCGGTACGGCTAGCGAGACAATAATATACTGCTTTTCGGCGTGACACCGTCAAAAATCGCGAGTTTCAGCGGGAAATGTGCGCGAAATGCGTCCGCACGTTTCGTGCAGCGATTAATGAGCCTCATTCGGGCCGCGGCTGCGACGGTCCAGCCAAAGCGCACGTGTTAAAAGAGATTAAAAGGCAGAACGAGCGGCGCTTGGCCAGCGGATCAGTCGAGAAAAATGCGCCCGCGTTGTGCGTGACTTTCGTTCATGTTTTCGTTGGCTTTTTCCCCAAGCAATTTCGCGTCCTCTGTGCACAGGCAAATTCCCGTGTCGGCGGAGGGCAACCGCTGCCCGGCCGAAAATCCTAGCCTCTTTTCAACGGCGTGCGCCTGGAAAACCTTCGGTGCAGACAGCTGTTAACTCGAACGTAACTCAATCCCTATTTTTTACGACCGTGGTATTGTTTCGAACCGCCTCATGCCGGGCTCGCAAGCAATAACGCAATACGCTCCGTTTCCCATTCAAAAGGATCCGTAAATCATTGCGTATGCCGTCCTACTGTTTTTATTCAACATTTGTGTATATCCTCCATTTTTTAAAAAAAATATTTTACGAAACTGTTTCGACACAGCTTGCTGGTTCTGTGAATTGAATACGTAGCCGAACCGCCACAGGAAATGAGAGAAACGTGTGTGCCAGCTTACCGGCAGAATTATCCATCTATTTCTGCCGGGAACAATGTATCGAGAAACTGAGAGTTTAATGGTGTTCACGAAGAATTAGCCGCATTTCCGAGGAACATAATCGCCGGTCTAGAATTACCCGGGAGGTCCGGGTAAAATCTGGGTCAGGTCCAGGTGTCAGGACCTCTTTCTCCAGCGGTGGTGGTCACGCCCGGAACTTCGAATTTCGATTCGTCGGGGCCACACGGGTCACCGTTCTTTCCACGTTGGGTAGAAGGCGAGTCTGAGAGTAAAAGAGCTGGATAGCGAGATACAGCGAGAGCGAGTGAGATAGCGTCCTTTTCTCCGCGCCAGGGGCGAATGAAATATGCAGGACGCCGTCTCTTTCGCTGGGCAGAACGGCGCGGCGTCAGGCCGGCCTCGGGTGGGGTTAATTGCAAGGAAATACGATAAAGCGGACGGGAAGCGTTTCGTCGAGACGTTGGGAAATTTATGCGAGCCGCGGAGAACCGGTCCTGCCCTGTGGAAAGGACAGCGTAGAGAGCGAGGCCGCGCGTTCCGCTAGAATAGTTCAGAGAACCGCGTCTTTTAAGGATTCCGATTACCCTCCACGCGACTACGTCTGTCTGGGCAACATTCCGTCGTCCCGCTGGAACACTTTGAACCCTGACGACGGTCCGCGTCAGACGAGCACCGTTTAAGATTACCTCGGCCGTGTTGCGATTAGATTAGTCCGCTGCAGCCCATTCTAGGGTGGAACGCCGACACTCCGCTTGGAAACTTTAGACTCGAGCCTTTCTGATCTCGAGTTATAGCGATACCTTGTTATGCGCGCCGCTGTTTGACGCCGGCAGACAGCGCACAGAGAGGCATATTGGTTTTACGAAGGAACCAGAGGCCGAAAGGGTCTGCGGCACATAGGAAAGACGATACCGGACCAAGCGATAAAGCACTCGAATCGATTGAGGAGGTGCACACGCAAGGGTGCAAGGGTGCGACATGCGCCTTCTCATTTCTTAAAAATCCTATTTTTACGTTTACGAGGCGTAATTTGAATTAGGCCTGTAACTTTTCCGAAGCTTCGAAGACTTCGAAGACTTCGAAGTTCCGAAGCTTCGAAGTCTTACAAGTGCTCGAAATTTCAAAGTCTTCGAAACGTATGAAGTTGTAACTTACGTGATCCATACCATGTCACGATTTTTTATAAATAAAAATATTAACTTTCAGTCACCGGTGACTGACACTGAACTTTCCGTTTTGATTTTTCGTAATTAAATTAAATTTAAAAGAGTGCATTCTATTAATAATTTTCGGGATCATATCACGAATGTACTTAAAGAATAATACTTTGCAAACAAAATTTTAACGAGTTTTATTAAATTCGGTGAAATCGGATATCGCGGACTAAATGAAAAGAAAGGCAAGACAGGCTTGGCGCTTGACAAAACTCACGTATTCAGTAGGACTGTAACTTTCCTTCGAAGCTTCGAATTTCGAAGGAAAGTTACAGCCCTAATTTGAATTATTCGGCAGCATGTAGCTGTCGCATCTTTATTCAAATTATCAGGTGTAAAAATTAATTCTCGTAGCTTTTCCTTTCCCTTCATACTTACTTACTAAAGTAAGTTCCATCACACTCTATATGGCTTGTTGACAATAACATAAATAATAAAACTGACATTAAAACAAAATTGTAGAATAGTTGATAAATTCTAAGAGCCGGTAATTAATTTGTACACCTAATACAAGCTCCAGTGACTGACCCGTACCATTTAACGCAAAATATTCACGACTCAGTGGATTCTGTTAGATCGATCCCATTCAATTTCCGATCGCAAGCGAACCTGTTTGACATCTACAACGAGAAAGACTCTTTGCTTTCAGATGAACGAGAGATCGGGAGGGTGAAACAGCGAGGGAGAAAGTCGATAAGGGTTGACAACTGCTGGAACGATAAAACGAACAAATTGATTCTGCTGCGAGGTAAGTCTGAATGGTGGTCGACCGTATACTACTTGAACTGAAACGGTGATCTCTAATTATACTGGAACCTTAGTCGATAAATAAAATGCTACGGACAAGAGACTCGTGGGAGGTGCGAATGAAACTGCCTGTTAAAAAAGAAGTTGCATTTTTATTACAGTGACGTACGTATATATTACATGACACAGTGTGTGGTACATCTGAGATCTCCCGCGATGCGATAGAACGACGCACACCTATCGAGCGTTTATTTTCCGTTTCGCCCGTCGAGCACACAGTTTATCACCATTCTCTCATCTCCTCTCTCTCTCTCTCTCTCTCTCACACACTCCCTCTCTCTCTCTCTCTCTCTCTCTCTTTCCGAATCATACATATAATAATACATACGTACAGAGACACTCACTGGCCGCTCTGACAACGAGATACCGCCATAAACCCGTCGCCCCTCTCCACCGACAGGCGGTATCGGCTGAACAGCAATTCGCTGGATATTACACAGCGCGGAATCTAATTTCGAATGTGTTCCTGATAACACCCGCGGATAGCCTATGGTACAGCGAAGAGCGCGCGATATCCAGCGCTCGCTTTCGGCGGGTCGCGAGAATAACAATCACCCTATTCAACAATTATTCGCGAATCCTCGGCGATCTTTTCCGAGGATATTTTATCAATAAATGTTCCAAATGTCTGGCTTTTCATTGGCCCAGAACTATGCTCACTCCTGCGCGGTGTACCCCCTTGAGGGGCAATATCGGCGAGACACCACTAATCCAACGACAAACCTCTTTATTTTTCATTACGTTTTTATGGGACTTTCACCAACGTGTTCGTGGCATTTTTCTAATGGAAATTATACCAAATATGATATAATTCTGATGTTATTTACTTGTGTAACGAATAGGCTGCGGATCTTTATGCAAAATAGCGATGTTCCGCACTGATTGTGGGAACCAGGAATACAATAAAAATCGATTTCATCCCTTAATGGCTTTGTTGCACTAAAAACAGCATCACGATATTCTGAGATTTTCCTACTCCTGTACTGTTTTATATTTCACCCAACCAGTTTCTTCATAAATGCATAAAGATCCGCAGTCTATTCATCACAGAAGTAAATGTAATTGGAATTATATCATATTTGGTATAATTTTCGTTAGAAAAATGCCACGAATATGATGGTGAAAGTCCCATCAAAAAATAATGAATAATACAAAAGTCTTATTATTGGATTAGTTATGTTTATACTTCTCGGCGGCCGAGCCCCGCTGTCCTTTTCTACGTTCGGCAAAAGTCAAAGAATAGTATCCCTGACGGGGACCCGCGTTGGGGACAATTATCGATAAAATACCGTAGAACGTATCTCCGTTTCATCCAACGTGTCCCCATTTCTTTTTGGCGAGTTCGCTCTCCCTACCGTCGAGACAAGCGGAATCAATGATCCTATAAATTGAACTACTGGTTCGCTAGATGAAGAGTCGTCGAAAATTGTCGCCTAACTGTTTTCTTTATTTTTCGGCTGCCAGACCCCCTACAGCCCGGTGTGTAAAAGGTGGTCGTTCCCCGTCGCGATTCGTCATCGACGTCGTGTGCCGAAACGCGGCAGGGCGTCCTGGCCCCTTGGCGATCGGAAGTTCAAGAACGCGCGAAGCTTCGCGTTTGTCGCATTGTCCGAAGCGGTTTCCCGAACCATTTGGAAACTACAATGCGGCTCTTGTTCCGCGTGAGCGACTCGCTCGCGCGCATGCTCGTAAATTGTCACATAGGTCTTCGCCCAAGAGCGAGACAGGTCTTTCGCGTCGTTGACTTCGAGCCCCCACCCCCATCCCCTGGTTCACTGTCACACAAGTGTCATCGTTTTCGGTAAGTTGCGTAGAAAATCACAATACAAAAATGCTCGATTCTGTCCGCGATCGTCGCACTCTCACACGCGCACCGCTCTCGAGTTTTTCGTTTTGCTGAGTCCCGTGGCTCCGGGTTCCAGCGATCCCTGGACTGAAGAGTTTTCATTGGTTCCCCATAGATCCTGGGGTAAACTACCGAGTCGGGTGTGTTTCGCGTTTGCCGCTGAGCTTCAGTCTATTTGTCTGCAGCACGCTCAAACGTTCGAAACCTCCACGAGTCGGGAGTTTTTCGACTTGTCTCATACGTTCAGGTTCGTGTTGCCCACGTTGTTGATGAAGTTCGAGTTGTGGCCTTCCTGGCTGGCTTGTCGAGCTGCGTGACCAGCCTCGCCGCTCTGTATGCTGAAATGTCTGTACGAGATGTACTCCGGAGGAATCGGTTGCTCCCTTTTCACCGTTTCGCGTTGCTTCTTCACCTTCAGGTAGCCGAGGACAGACACCAGCAGCAGGAACACCACGAACCCCATGCAACAGCCTACTATCAAGCCTAATCGCCTTGTTAGGAAGCTGCTCACGCTGCCCACGTCCCCTATCGATGCACCATCGCTGCTGATCACCGCTTCAGGTGCTTCTAGAGTGTTCACTTCGGTGCAACGACTGGTTGTGCTGTCCGCCATTTGAACGTCCGAGACGGTCTCGAAGGTCTCGTGATTGGAGAAGTTGAACTGCTCCACTGTGTCCTCCTCCAGGTGCTGAGACACCCAGTTGCCCAACCCGAACACGCAGATTAGGTAGCGAGTGTTCGGCAGCAGCTTCGATAGCTTCGTGGAGCGGGAGGCTGGCTCGAGGATCCTGCCTCTGGTCTGGAAATTGGGGAATTTGTTACGGTTAAGAAGTTTTAGTTTTATGGTTAAGGCGGTAGCCTCGTTTCTACTTGTTGCAAATCGATCAGCCGCGATTTCGTGCATTTATCACGCCAACCAATACGTATTATTTACGATTCTATTCCATGTGTATTCAAGGATGTTCTGGAGGTATATATAAACGCAACAAAATTTTTGAAAATCTGACAAGATATAATTCTTACTAAATTAATGCAATTACCAAAGTTTGGGTTCGATTCACTGCACCGTTTAAGAATTATAGCAACTTAAAGTTTTAACACGTCTTCTTATGGAGAATTCATAAAATTCCACTTCAAACCCTATGTAAACCATGAAAAAACGCAACTAGAAACTCCAGTTTTTTTGTATATGTAGTAAAAATTATGTAATTAATTATGTTCAAAATTTATTAGGATTCACTAAACAGTTACAGAGCAAAAAATTATAAACTGTTACAAAACGTCGAATTTATCGCGTTGTATTCGCAAAAGTTTAATGCAAAATATACTCATGAATGGCTGTCATTCCCAATATATTGATGGATCTCGATTTTCTTGTACCTTTGTCTCCCATTGTAGCTCCAGAACATCCTTAAGGGGGTAGAGTCGCGTTTCGAGGATTGTAAGGGTGCGGGATGCGCCTTCTCATTCCTCAATAATGCAAAGATGGGGTTTTTTCAGTCAAAAGCGTTAGCTAAAAGATCAATAAACCGTCTTTGCATTATCGAGAAATGAGAAGGCGCATCCCTCACCCTTGCAATCCTGAAAACGAGAGTCTCCCCTCTAAAGAAGTTGGAAACATTGAGCGATGTTTTGGGGATAGTACCTCGTCGATACTGTCCAAAGCATGGTAGGCCACCTGGTAGCCTCTAATACCGGAGTGATTTCTGCTCTGCCACGAGACCAACACGGAGAACGGCTGGATGTCCTGGATCGCCAGCTTCAGGATGAGGGGTGCGGAACAGAACGCGTGCGGGTCCAGGTCCAGGAACACCAACCCCCGTAATTCCGGCGGCTGTTCACACCTCAATAATCCGCTGTCCATGTCGTTCATTCTCAATCCTCCGCCTCCGCCTCGGTTCCGACCCACGCCGCCACCCACCAGCTTCTGGTGATCGCGCAGCCACTCCCATAGCTCCTGGGACTCGCAATCGCAGTGCAGTGGATTCTCTGCGGGGACAATGCCGTTAAATTTCCCTCGATTATAAAATAACTCGAAAATATCCCGTTACGGTCAATTAAACCGCGGATTTTGCCGGATTTTACTGGAAACTGGATTAAAGCGGTGGCCTGATTAAAAAAAAATTGAAAGTATCAATGTTAATTGAGGAAACACATTTTTTAACCGAGTGAACATTCATTTAATATAACAGCCGGAAACTTTCGCGCGGTCTTTCGCAGATACCTCGAAAGATAAACCGGCCAAAACGACCCGAACGAAATCAAGAGCAATACGTTCCGCGATCCCGAGATCTCACCTTCAGCCCTAAGGCTCCTAATCTGCGTTTCCAACGGGCGGAACGCGTTCAGCGGCAAGTTGGCCAAGTAGTTCCTGCTCAGATCCAGGATCCGGAGTTTCTTCAGCGGCTTGAACGCGTCTGGCGAGATCGAAGATATCCAGTTCCCGTACAGATGAAGTTCGGCCAAGTTCTCGAGATGCTGGAACGTGCTCTTTCCAACGTCGCTGATCTTATTGTACGATAGATCGAGCACCTGCAAAGCCTTTAGATCTGGCGGGAAATCCTCGAGGTCTTTCAACCTGTTGTGCGTCAGATTCAGCAGTCTGAGATGTTCCAAGCCATTCAGCCTCTCCTGCGGCAGTAGATCCACCTCGTTCATGCTTAGATCCAACGTGAGTAATTCCAGAAGACTTCGGAATGCACCAGGAGATACCCTGGAGATCATGTTGTTGCCCATGAAGAGGTGCATGAGTTTAGGGAACGCTTCGAAATCCTGGCTGGTGACGATCGTCAGGTTGGTCCCTGAAATATGGATCTCTTGAAGAGCTGGATACTTAGCTTCCGAGCTGATCTCGTGGATCCTGACGAGAGGATTCGCAGTGACGTTGAGCCAGGCCAGGCTGGGGATGTTTTGAGCAGACAGCGCCACGGCAGGGATCTGATGAAACTTGTTGGCAGCCAGCTCAACTTTGCGCAGCAGGTTCGATCTGGCGAAGAAGTTGGCTGGCAGCGCTGTCAAATGATTGTGACTGAGATCCACGGAGATCAGACGAGATAGATTCACTCCGGCGAATCCGGACAACGCCATGATGTAATTCCCACGGAGGTCCAGCTCCCTCAAGCTCGCTAAACCATTCAATCTCGACATCTCCACATTTAGAATCTCATTATTAGCCAAGGACAGGAATTCCACGGTAGTGGCATTGGCAAAGGCATCGTAAGGGATCTCGGGGAACCTGTTCCCATCGAGCTTCACCTCCTTCAGCGAGTCCAGTCCAAGGAACAGCAAAGCAGGAAGCACTCTCAGCACGTTGTTGCTCAGCAGCAATTTCCCCAGGTTCTTGTTCTTGGTGAACAACTCCGGCGGCATCCTGCTCAGCTGGGACGAGTCCATGGCTAGATGCTGAAGGGATGGCAGCCCGTCCAAAGAGTTGCCGCTGATCTGGCTGAAGTTGTTGTAGGATATCCTGAGGACCCTCAGGCCGGGGATATCCAGGCGATCTAGAGCAATGGCAGTGAGGTGGTTGTGTTCGAGATTCAGCTCGTACAGGTTGTTCAGCCCGCGGAAGGCGCCGTTCTCGATCACGCTGACGGTGCAGTTCTTCAAGTTCAGCGTTCTGATCGGTAGTCCCTCTTGGAAGATTTTATCGTGTAGCACGTTCAAGTGATTGTTAGCTAGATCGAGGACACGCAGGCGTTTCAGAGCGGTCAGAGCGTATGGATCCAATCGTCGCAGCCCGTTATCTTGAAGATAGAGCTCCTCTAGTTCGTGAAGCTCGGAGAAGGTTCTAACAGTAACGTGGCTGAGACGGTTCATGCTTAGTTCGAGGTATTTGAGCGCCTGCATCGGTTGGAAGGCGGTGTCCTCGATCCTGGAGATCGAGTTGTTCGTCAGATACAGGCGCTCTACTAGCAATAGATCCCGGAACAGCGGTGCCTGCAGTCTGGTCAGCCTGTTGTGCCCTAGCCACATGATCCTGACGGAAGCCTGGCCCCTTAAAGAGTCGTTGTGCAGCACGCCTAATCCATTATTGTCCAGCTGTATGGACACTAAGGAGCTGCCGCTGTTTCCGTTCTGTCCAATGTCGTTCGTTACTTGAAACACGTCCCCAAGAACTGCCAACAAGTTGCCCTGCAGGTTGACGTGCTGCAGGCTGTGCAGGGATCTGAGAGCACCTGTCTCCATGTCCGTGATGGCGTTGTTCTGCAGATGCAGTTCCAGTAAAGATGGCAAAGGTGCAAAAACTCCGCGCTTCACCTCGGTGATCTGATTGTCCTGCAGCCTCAGCTCCCTCAAGGACTTCGCTTTAGCAAATGTATCGACTTCCAGCTCTCTGATGTTGTTCCCGTCCAGGGATAAAGTGGAAAGGTTCTCACAGGGCTCGAGGAAGTCTCTTGGCACCTTTTCGATGTAGTTGCCGCTTAGGTGCAGCTGCGCTAACTGGCTCAAGGTCGCCAGACCTCTCGCGTCGATCCTTCTGATCGCGTTCTGCTGCAGGTAAACCACCGATAGGCTCGTGCTGCCGGCGAACGTATCCGCGGGGATCTCGAGGATATTGTTCTCCGCCAGGAAGAGTTCTTTGAGCTCGGGGAGTTTCGAGAACACGCCGCGGATGTAGTGTATGTGGTTGTGGCTAAGATCGATCGACCTGAGCCTCTGGTTCGCTCTGAACGTGGAGACGTCCAGCGAGACGATTTTGTTGTGGCTCAGGTCGATAGACTCCATAAATATTAACGAGATGAACGCGTCCTTGTCCACGAACTCAGCGCCGTTATAATACAAGGAGAGCACCTTCAGGGACGGACAACAGCGGAAGCAATTCAACGGGATCCTTTTGAAGTTGTTGCTGCTCAGATCAAGGAAGTTCAGTGCTTCTAGCCTGGAGTAGCCGTCTTCAGGAAGCTCGGACACCTCGTTCCAGGCGAGTCTCAGAGACGTCAGGTGCTCAAGCCGTCTCAAAGACGTCATCGGAAACACCCTGACCTTGTTCTCGGTCAGATCCAAGTCTGTCAGGGTGTCCTCGAGGCCAGCGAACGCGTACTCTGAAATCTTTACTATCTGGTTCCCCTTGAGATTGAGCTTCATCAGGGCGAGTCCGTAGAAGCTGTAGCTGGGCAGCTCGTGCACCAGGTTCGCCTCCAGGTCCAGGGCTTTCAAAGAACTGAGCGTTGCCATCGCTTTCTGCGGCACGTGCGGCAAACGACCCGAGACCAGCCCCAGGGACTCCAGGCTCTTGCTCAGCCGCTTGAAAGCGTCCTCGCTGATTTCGCGGATCGCCGAGTGCGAGATCTGCAGATGCCTGATCTGGGAGCCGGGTGGGAAAGCGGCCGCACGAAACTCCTCCACCTTTCTATCCAGCTCGTAGACGCTTAGCGACTGCACTATCGCTCCTGCAACAACCGTAGAGACGAATTAGGGCTTGGGACGGGGCCTGGGTAGCTTTGGAGTTAGTTCTCTGAAAAACATTATGTAAGTATGCTGACCGAAGCAGCCGCGATAGCGTTTAAGGAGACTCGTTTCGAATGATGGGATTTTTCAGTAGTGAGAAGCGGTACATAAAAGGTCAATTTTTACGTTTACGAGGCGTAATTTGCATTATTCGGCAGCATGTAGCTGTCGCAGCTTTATGAAAATAGCTACACGCGCAGTCGTATGCTTCCGAATAATGCAAATTACGCCTCGTAAACGTAAAAATGAGACTTCTGAGCACTTTTGATTACTAAAAACCCTATCGCATGCCTTATTGAAATCCTGGAAAAACGAGTCTACTCCCTTAAAGGGGACTCGAGGCGAGTTCCTCGGCTAAGGCAGCAACCCCGGGATATTCAAAGCAGTGGTACCAAGCGGAACGCGTCGTCCTTCGTTTGGACAGGACTGGACAGTGGAAGAGACAGGATATCCCGTCCGGCGGAAACGGAATTCCTCGTTTTATCCAAATTTATTCGCTCGTCATAGGAGCGTGTACGTACCTTCTCCCTCGGCGGCGTGTATCACGCCGGACAAAGCGCTCCTGAGGGACTCCTCCGTGGCTCCGGCACATTCCAGGAACAGACCGTCTTCGAAATTGTAGCAAGGACAGCCAGGTATCGTGTCCGGAGGCGGGCATTTCGCGCTCCTAGCTTCCTGCGCAGCCATACACGCTGCCAACACCACCGAGTAAATGAAACGGAACCGGTTGCGGCTGTCGGGGGCTCCGTGTCCGCCGCGCGATGAGCCATGCCACTTGCGCCTCGTACGCGGCCACGTCGTCCACATGTTATTATTATCGAGCCGCTCCTTGCCCGGCTCGACTCAATCCGCTCATTGTTTCCCCGACCACGCTCGGAGACGCTGCCCCGCCGCCTGCGAACAATCATACATACACCCTTTACAGCCTGACTCGTGCTACTTCAACACGAAAATACTGCCTTCATATTTTAGGGGATTTCAAATCAGCTGAAAAGATCTGGAACAGTTACATTAACCCCATGCCCTACGATTTAATTTTGCTAAAAAAGGAGAAACTTGATATAAATTCTGTGCCTGTATGTATACGAAACCAAAATAGAATTTTATCTCGGTTTAAAGGAAATTATTAACATACATTTTTATCAAAACCTCTACAGAATCTTCAATACGAGCCAGACACGATATTGTAGGGCGAGGGGTTGATAGACTGCGGGTCTTTATGCAAAATAAAAAATTTCCACGTCAATTGCAAAACACAGGGGCCACGTAGTTAAAAGCCAAGAACATGAGTGGCGACACTCGGGAAATTCGCCGTGGGGTGAATAGAAGAAAAAGCCCCCCTCGATGTTCCGAGCAATTTGGAGAGTTGTTTCCTGTTGGAATGAAAAAAAAAGAAAAAAAGGGGTTGAAACTATTACACTGATGTCCTTAAATCTGTTTCATATGTTCATTGCTTTAAATTGTACGTCCCTATTTTTGTGATAAGTGCATAAGATCCGCATTCCAGTAATTAAATATTACCCGGGCGCAACAGTTCCGGCAAACCCTTCGTCCGACCCTTAACCGTATTATTCTACTTACACCGAGGGCCCACTTATCTCGCCCGATCACAGATGGCTCTGTTCTACTTGCCAGGTTAAAGATTCATCGACCCGCCGAACACATGCACCTCGACAATCTGATCGCAGTAATTCATATCTCGGTCGCGGTGTAATCGACTTCGCTTACAACGTCGATAAAGTCTCTCGCCAGCGGTGGTAATTGCATAAGTACGGTTGTCTGGCCGAACACAGACCCTTTCCACGGAACGAAAATTCAATTGTTCTACGTTGAATGCCCGTTTACTTTCGAGACGTTTATGTCTGTCCGGTGCGAGACTATTCTACTTCCGTTGAGAGCTTACTGACATTTAGTGGCTCGCGACTATGGTCGTGCAGTAAACCGGCTTAAGCTCAGTTCAAGATGAGTATGTTTATGTCCAAGTTAGGTGTATTTCTTCTTTCAATCGTCCAGCAGTGAACAGCTCGCGTGTGTGACGTGTACGTCCGTCTACTGACGAGACTATACCACTTACACGGGCGTTTAGGGTTCCGTTACGTTGGCCCGACAGTAATCCGTCTTATTTTACTTGCCGGGCTACTACAACGTCGAGTTCCGCCGCTGGGGGAAGTTCGCCGGCCGTTTACGCTCCGCCGGGTCTGCGGTGGTACGCCAACGGTGTTCCCCATACAAGAAATGTTTTGATACCTTTTGCCGGGCGTGCCGCGTTCTCCCGGGGCTTACGGCGTTAAACATTACACAACGGGATCGGGGAAGTTGATGCGGCGCGTGGAAACTTCAACAGTTCAATATTAACTGGCTCGCACACCGCCGGTGGACGCAACCGGCCCCAGTGTATCTTGCTCCCTGACCATACTGGCTGCCCGACAAACTTTCCCGTTGCCCCTCAGTCAAATTCTTCAATGGCTTTGCCGTCCAACTTCTGCTTGCGCAACAACGGATTTCCAAATCTATCGTTAGCATGTGATTTCGCGCATTTATCACACAAACTAATACGTACACCGTGAAAAAAGTAGTTACTTCAATAACACGCGTGTTATTGTAATTTTTTTACTTCGATGAATATCAATGTATTCTTTTCAATAGTATGAAATTTAGAAGCAAATCGTGATGTATTTGAATTGTCTATCATGAAATGATTGAAAATATTATTTGATTCAATACCGTATATTATTATTCGTAATATTTCTTGTTTTCCTTCAATCAGATATGTTGTTGAAAAAATTTGAGAAATGTATTCATTTATACTGGAATTGGTTCGAGGCCATATCTTATTTTTTTGAAAACATTGATGGTCAAGCTATTGGCTTATATGATTGGCGGAAGTGAGTTTTGCTATTGAAATTCAATAGTATTAAATATTAAAATAAGTTCATATGATATTGGCACTATTCAATAGTACATCTTATCGAATCAACATATATTTTTCTTGTTTCGACAGGATATTTTCTCAGTGTGCGTTTCAGAAATCCTTATTCCACGTGTATTTAAGGTGGATGCGTTTTTAGTAGTCGAAAGCGCTAGATAAAAGATCAATTTAGGCCGCTGTAAAGGAATAGAAGGGTCGTGGGAGGATATGAAAATTAACGTCACAAGCACGTCTATATAAAGCACAAGTCATTGTCCAGTTTATTTAAAAGACACTTAAGAGTCTAACATATTTAAACTAACGAAACCCGACACCACTTAACACTAATCGAACGCAAAGAAAAAGAACTACAATTAAGAGAAAACGAAAGATAACTAGAATGAAGAAAAGTAGGACAAAAGAGAAGACCCAAGAAGCGCAAGGGCCTTGTTCCTTTTTAGGTAGCTATGTTTAGCTCAAGCAAAGCTGAAGCTTTTAAACAAAGATTAACCCCCCAAGCAAAGCGGTAGTTTTAAGCGTAAAGTGTTAACCGCTCAAGTGAACCGGGAGTTCGAAAAGCAACTGACTCTTCGGGTAATCAGCTGTGCTCGAAGAGTCAGAACGGTGGGGGGAGAGGTGAAGAGGAGCCTCTATGGTAGAGAATCATTGTTATGGTTTTGGCAACCCCGTCACCTCTCTCTCCCCTGGTCTAATAAGGAGAATCCCCGCTCTGTCCCTCACGGATTTTGTTCAGACTTTACAGAGTTATAGATCTCGTTCCCCTGATTACGAAAATACCCCATTATAGGGGCAGACACTCAATAGTTTTCGAGATATTTGCAATTAAAGTTTCATAACCGTAAAATATCAGTTTGGTTCAGATTTTTACCAAGCAATATTATTATTGTTTTATAATTATTATCTTTTGTATATGTAGTAATAGATCTAGCGTTTCTTCTATAAAGTAATAAGTATCATTTTGAATTAGTCCTTTAGCGAATAAAAATATTTTATTTAAAATTCATTTAACATTGAAAATGCATTTTCCATGGAAAAAAAAACAATAAAAAATAATTTACCACGAAAGGATTCGAACCCGGACCTGCGGCGTAATAGTTCAGCTCGCTACTATTACGCCACACCATTGCTTGGTAAAAATCTCAACCTAATTGATATTTTACGGTTATGAAACTTTAATTGCAAATATCTCGAAAACTATTGAGTGTCTGCCCCTATAATGGGGTATTTTCGTAATCAGGGGAACGAGATCTATAACTCTGTAAAGTCTGAACAAAATCCGTGAGGGACAGAGCGGGGGTTCTCCTTGTAAGTCGCGTGCCGCCGCGTTGCCCTCAAAAGTATTTAAGTACACGTTCAAATCCCCGATCTCTAGTACGTTTCTTTTCCAATGTTCTTCCTATTGTCTCAATTGCTTCAAGAGCAGCACGATCGCGTTCCATTTACCGTTAAAAACAAATGCCGATCACGGAAGATTAAACGTTGATGCAGCTTATCCAGATAACGGAGGCGTCCGAAGTGTGTCCGATGACTACGTAAACGCGACGCTAGAGCGTCTCTAGAACGGGAGCGACGGTTTCGTTGACAATAGGGTCGTCAATTGTGTAACAGCCCGTAATGGTGTCAAGATACAGAGCCCGATCTACTTCGCCTGTTGAATCCGGCGCAGACACGCCTGCCAGATAACGAACGGTTACGTTCTACTTAATTATGCACAGGCTGCGATTCATCGTTTGCCCCGTGTAAGACCTGTTCTACTCGTTTCGTGATCGCATTGCTGTATATCCGTTCTGTGCACGGCTTCTATTCTATAGACCGGGGTATACATAGCTGCAGAAGCTTTGCCTGGGTATAACATTCGCGTTCTACTGGTGCTTGGAACTGTCACAAGTGCGGCTCATTTGTCCGCATTTAAGCAGACCTATTCTACTTCGAACGATCACGTCCCTGTGGAAACGTCCGCCAAATTGCCTGATGATCAATGATGGAACTCTGGACGCGATCTTACATAAACTGTACAGGGTAAACCACTTTGTGCATTTATGGCTTCTGAAAATTTTCGGAAAATGCTGGAATACAAAATTCTCCACTGAATTTGATGCGATTCTTATTTATTTCAGATCTATGACGGCTTCCGCCACTGAAAATATGATTTTATTCGTTCCCACTTTCTTAAAATTTGAATAGAAAAATAAAAAATTCCGTAAACATCCGCGGTCTAATTATTATTATTTGTAAAAAAATAGGAAAAGCACCTTTCGAAATTTTTTAAAATGTTGTGGTACTTACCGAATTCGCCTTGAAATCCTCTAACAAATAGGCATAAAAAGATTGTAGGCGTATTTGCAAAAGATTCAAGGTGATCTTGAACAATTTTGAAAAAAAAGAGTTGACGAATAATTTGCTATAAAAACATTTTTGATTGGACTGCTAATAGCAGAATGATATCTAGTGGTCACGATTCGTGATTCACCCTGTATAATTGTTTCAAATCATTTAAATTCTTTTCTGTTGAGAGCCGTTTGCATTCTGACCTTATTGAAATATTCTTTTACTTTTTGGCGGAGGTTGGAGGAGTTTCGTCTGGTCACGGACGGGTTTAGAGCACTTGGCGGTCTGCATCTGAGCAGCTAGGCGGCCCGGTGATAAGAAACAGAGTTCTTCTAGCTGCTCGGTCATAAAACTCGCAATTTCTCGAGCGGTATTCTATTCTAAAGCGGGCCGGTACGTAAAATAAGGTTTTTATGCCAAGCAGAATTCCCTGGGCGAAGTCCGTGGGTCGTACGTTATGCACAGTAAACGGAGAATAAACCCGGTTTTATCGGTTAATCAGCATCTAATCCTTTCCCGGGAACACCGTCGCGTTACAGAATTACGCACGAAAAACTTCGCGTGCGTTTTTATCGGGCTTATCACGCATTAACATTTTCTTGGAATATTTCTTCACGCACACCGGCGATCTATCCGAGTCCTGTCCGCATACACGAACGCACACGGTCGCGGAACGTTTCCCGTGGCAAAAGATTATCGAGCGAAATAGAGATTTCGAGTCGCGAACGAAAGCGAAAGCCACGGGCAACCGGACGAACTATGTTAATACCGTCACGAAACTCTCTCACGTCGTCGATAAGGCGAACCTTCACTCGTCGACGACCGCGTCGTTTCGTTTTCAAAATCGGTCACTGATCGCTGGGGAACCTCCGCGAAATATTTATTTGATCGCTTCCGTTGCGAACGTATCGCATCAATCTAATTTCTGTTACGAATTCACCAGTGCTTAGCGTCGATGCACGCAAGCGTACCGTGGCGAACGCTATACCCATAAGGGAAGATAACAGTCCCTTTGTTCCGTGAATTATTAGGTTCTCGCATAAATAACTTCGGGCGCGAGCAGAAACATGTTGCAATTCTGAGAATTTAATTGCGACTCGGTGCAACGGCCATAAACGTTGCACAACTATTCAAACAATATCTAACACGACCGGGATTGAACAAGCAAGGGGGTGAGGGTAAAATCTCGGCAAGGGACTCGCTGAATACAAAGGATTCTGGAAAAAGTCTTGAAAAATGCAAATGACCGAGTTCGAAGTAACTGTATTTATTCAAAACGTAGTCGAACTGCAGGGAAATGGACGCACGGTGTACAAAAACGCTCGCAACGCCCGGCGAAACGTCGAACGCGCGGACGAGTTCTTAAAACAGCGAGTGCAAACTGCGAATGGTGAGCATTACGGTCACGGCGCTAAAAATCATATTAATATGGGCAGCCGTGCGTCGCGTAATCAGGCTTCGTCCGGGCGCACGCGACCGGCAATGATTAAAAACTTGCATTACACGTGTGCATTAATTAAAAGCGCTGGGTCCGTAGGAACGCCGGCGGAATTATTGATTTTTCTACTTGGCAGTCGACTGTGACCCGACGCGAACCCGCGCCGCGGCCCTGACAAAGTTGCACCCTTAACGGTGAACGTGCGACGCAACTCACGAGGTCGCGTGGACCTCTAAAACCCTGTCCGGCCAGGTCCAACGACCATATTTTTCCGAAAGTAACGGGACGTCCCGGTGTCTGACGTCCGCCGAGCCCTGAAGATTTACCCCGGACGCTAAATTACGACCGGATGATCTTCGGGATCACGATCCTACCGACGTCGGACGCCTGGAACTATCAAGTGCGCCAGATACGGTGATAAGACTCGCGTCGGCTTAACCTTTCATCCGCTGACCCTTAATCCCAGTCGGCTAGAAATTCCTCTACAGTTTTCTATTTGTTTCCGGTGAATTCGCTAGTCGATCAAAGATCGTCGTTTAGTTTGTCCAAATTGTTCGCATGCACTTGAAATTCCTGCACCATGATTTTATAAAGAAATTTTACAAGAAATTGATCAAACGTACTGAATGTTGTTACACTGAGAAAAAAAAGTAGTTACTTCAATAACACGCGTGTTATTGTAATATTTTACTTCGATGAATATCAATGTATTCTTTTCAATAGTATGAAATTTAGAAGCAAATCGTGATGTATTTGAATTGTTTATCATGAAATTATTGAAAATATTATTTGATTCAGTACCGTATATTATTAGTCGTAACATTCCTTTTTTTCCTTCAATCAGATATGTTGTTAAAAAAATTTGAGAAATTTTATATGATTATAATATGATTGGCGGAAATGAGTTTTGCTATTGAAATTCAATAGTATTAAATATTAAAATAAGTTCATATGATATCGGCACTATTCAATAGTACATCTTATTGAATCAACATATATTTTTTTTTGTTTCGACAGGATTTTTTTCTCAGTGTGTTGTAGGTTAAAGATGCGATCGTCGTTTCGTTTATCCACCAAATATATTTAAAATTTTTCCACCACGATTTTATAAAGGAATTTATAAAATGTAGTCAATTATGGTGTTAGGCTAACCCTTAAAATGCTGTATGCTTTTTGGCAACCCTAATAACGATGTGGGGTACTCAAGGGATCGCACGTTAAAAAATGGTAGAATTGAAAATAAAAAATAGATACGTTTAATATATGTATTTATTGATATAATTATGGTATAAAAACAAAAAGTTAAATTTTATTCTCTTTACAAAAAAAAAGTAATACATCAAGATTCTAAATAATACAATATATACTCTTCATTCGTCATGGTCCAAGCAACGTACAGGAATATTTACTTTCCTGTCGCTAGATCTTATCTTATCTACAATCGTATGGAGTCTCCTGGAGACCCCAGTATGTTTATAGCTAAAAACGAAATAACGGTGATGTGTTTAGAATAAATAAATCATCCACAATACTTGACGATGAAAAAAGAGAAAATACATAAAATATGAAAAATTACAAACAATTGCTTACAAAGTTATCAAGGAAAAATACTTTCTGGGGTCCCAATAGGACACCACCCAGAATTTTAAGGGTTAAAGACGCGATTGTCGTTTAGTCGAGACTGTTCGCAAGAACGTGAAATTTTTCCGGCGCGACTTTATAAAGAAAGTTTTTAAGAAATCGATGAAATGAGGATCGAACAGCCCGCAATTCCTGCATAAAGAAAAATTGAACGATACGAACGCAGCTGGAATAATGCGAAAAAAAGTAACCGTATTTAGAACAGAGAACATTTGCGAGAAATCTCCGGCGGACTGTGGAGCGGAATGGCGAGGTGGCTGTGGTGGCGTGTAGAATCGTAGCTGACGAGCCTCTGCATTATCCTGATTGCGTGGGAACGTGAATCGCTGCTCGACGCGGGGTCCTAATAAACCCGGCGTTCCTGAAACTAGTTCACCGAGCATTGAGAAGTAATCGAGAAGTTTGCAGGCCACTTGACGCACTGAGATGCTGAAGTAGCAAAGATGAGCGCGCGCGTATTGTGGGGAGTGAGGGGTTGGGGTGGTGCGGCAGCGAGTTTCGATGCGCGGATAGTTGCTGTTCCGTGAGTGGTGGATTGTTGGTAGAGAATGTACATGGTGGGGTCGCGACTGTACATATTCGGGGACGTGGGTGGTGTATGGTTACAGGGACACATCGTTCTGGCAATTTCTATGTTCGCCGGAAATTGTTCGTCCGATCCGAAAATCCGTTTGGCTTTTCCTACCGGGAACGTCGCGTCGTCGTGAAAGTTTCTGAACCGATGGAACTGTATATCGAAGACATTCAGAACGTCGTTCGTCGGCGGTGGTCGATCGATGAGGAGTTTCAATAATGAAGTCTGGCCCCCGTGAAAGTAGAAGCTCTTTCCCTGTTTCCTAATTCAGATCAGTTCGGCTGGAGGGCGGCGCGGCGGGGGAAAACTTAGCCCCGGTAGCGCGAAGTCAATTCCGCTTTCGGAAACTCGGGTAATGGAAGCTCAAGTGCACTTCGGTTCTTCGGGGCTGGCTCGCGATCGAAATAGAAATTGCAGTTTATGCCTCGATTCCTGTTCTACATGCCGACGCGTTCCGCGTCGCGAATTAACGGCCGGTGACCGACGAGCGGCATGAACGCGTTTCGCGTCGAAGATGCCGCCTCGTTTACGACATACTTCGCTTTCCCGCTCGTTCAGGAGCTCATCTTCGTTCCTCCTTTTTCTTTCTTCTTCTCTTTTTAATCGAGGAAAAAGGAGTCGAGCCCTTCCCGCGTCGATAAATCCGGTTGAAAGGGTGGCTTCGTTTTTCTTCTCTTTCTCGAGCTCGCTCTCCTCTCAGCAGCCTGGGTCGTATAAAAATTTCAGCTTTATTCTGTTTACGTTCGGAAGGCAGGATCGATAGGTTTACCTCGAGGACAATATTCATGGCGAGATGGAGATACATCAGCCTATCAGCCCCGCCGAAGTACGATATATTAAAACCGACGGTTTTTAAAATGGTCGGTGACCTCGTTGCGCCTCTCCGCCTCGCATTGTTCGCCGTCCACGATACCCCTTTCACGTCGAGAAACGAGACAATGCATCGAAAATATAAATGTGTACCGATACGGCGGAGGAGAATCGTTTCTGAATGGAACAATTATCGTTATTATTCGCGGCGTTTCTCTCGGTGGTTGTCGTACGAAGAAAAATAGCGGATTGTTCCTCTGCGCCGGATTATTAGAAACGACAAAGCAAACGAATCGAGAATGTAATAACAGAGACAAACTACCCGTGCCCGACCAATGGCCGGCTTAATCTACTTCGAACGTTCTTTCAGCTTTCTACACCCGTGTGTTCATCCAACACAGATTTATTTTCTGCTTCGAGAAATATGGACACGGCTTAGTGATCCGATTTTTATTCGAATAGCACTCGGAGTAGTTTCCGAGAAAAGAACGTTCCAGAGGAAGTTCCCTGGCGATTTCAGCAGGTCGAGTGTATATTTTGGAGATACCGTGGACGCAGTAAAGCATCCTGCGGACATCCGGAGGATCAGGAAAAATCATCTCCAAGTCGAAAACCATTTAATTCCGCCTTAGGAACAGTCCCAGGCATTCAAAGCTATTTCCCGGGGCGAGCTACGTCTAGTTCTGGAGCGAGCAGGACTAATTTTTCCAAGGGAACTCGTGAAAGCCGGGGAATTCGTTTGAACGAGCCACGAGCCGGGGCTTAGCCAGCCGAAAAGCGGATTCTTTCGGGCCTTGAGGACGATAAACAGTCGCGTCTAGGGCCGGGGCGAACGAGCCAAGGAAAATATTCAATTTCGTAGTGCGCGCTTCGAGGATGCGGCCGGATGCAGTTCGGAGATTAAGCGACGCTGCGACGCTTAATTAAATGCGCCGCCGAGTGTCTCCGTCGACGCAGCTGTGTGCAGCTGCGTTCCCGTAGAACGCCAGTGTCCTTTATTAAACCTCGCCATATTTCGACTCCGATCCTGGCGCGACGCATTCTCGTCCCCAGGACGACGACGACGACGACGACGACGACGTCTGTGTTCTCTCTTCGAGATGCCACGACACCTGTACACTTCCGCGAACATTAATAGCCCGCGGAACAAGGAATGTAATAACAACACAGTCATCGAGAGGGTCGCGTGCGTGTGCGCGTGTCATGCGGATTCTCCGACCGCGAGATATCTCGTCGCCAGCTTAATTCGACGACGAAAATCGACGCTCTTCTCGCCCGAATACCTCGCGCGCCGAACCAGCTACATCTTCTTCCTCCAACTTGCACCACCGACTAGCCAAATTATTTTGCAAACGCGCTAGAAATCCAGGAATTACCGATTTTAAATGCTTTTGCACGTTATCAAAAATCATTCCGGCCCGCTGTATATTGTAGAAATGATTGTACGTACATAGTTACAAACGAACCTCCACCACGCAAAAGGCAAATTCAGTCAGGCGAATATTTTCACATCCAAAGCTTCTCTCTGCGAGCTAATTCGAACGAAAAATGGAAGCTTTACAAGCGTGTCCAATTTCTCTTCTCGTTTTTCGCGAGAAACTGCACTTCTGTTACAATTAATGTTTTTTTTAAACATCGCATAATCGCGCTATTCTACCGTGCAAGCGCGAAACGGCAGAGAGATACAGGAGTACTACACCTCCAGTTAAAATTCGAAATGAAAACTCTCGCTGCTCCTGATGTACATTTGTTTAAAAAATGTAGGCAGGAGTTAAGCGACTTCAGAGTGAGGAACGCAATTAGTAATATGCTATTTTCCGCCTTCATTTAGATGAAAGGTGGAATTTTATGAAAATTGATATGTAAAATCCTTACTTCCGAGATACTTTTATAAGTTCCCGAAATCTAGAATGTTCGACTGTAACAGTAACCGTTCCTTTACCGCGTCAATTACGCCCGACGTCCATCTTTCTAATTATCCCAACTTCTTCGTGAAATGTTCATGGAACTTAATGCAGTTTTCAGAATGAATAAAATATAATCGATATTTCGGAAGTTCAATAAACCTGCGTCGGTTTTATTTAACATAATTAACCAGCTGTGCGACCTCCGTAATTACTCGCACTTCCCCATGAAATTTTCATGCGAATATCCACAAAGGATAAGGCGATGGAATAAATTAGAAAGCATCGATTTTTCAGAATTCCAATAAACCCGCGCCACCTTCTGTTCAGAAATTTCCATACAAACAGCCGGAAAGAACAAAGCAATTTTTTCATAATTTCAACAGAACCCTCTTTCCGGTAGTTCAATGTCCATGTAGTGTAATTATAGGTTTCAGATGGAAATATTTTCCGTGTAAAATCGTCCAGCGGCGAGCTTTCGAGGAGAAATTGATTTTTCAGAATTTCGGTAGAATATCTTCTTAATGAGCTGCGCGGAAATTGATCCCGCTGGGTGCTCGAGGTGCCGTCTTCGTGGAAATCGAGTTCGAGCAGTTCGCCCGTAACAGAAAGTTAAACAGTCCCCTCCTCGGAGACACTTCGACCCGGGAAAATTTTTATTCGTAGCTGCCCGACTGCCGTCCGAACTTTAAACGTTGCCTCTCGCTGGTTGGCAACTCCTGGGAAACTTGGGCATCTGCCTGGTCCCTGGACCTTGCCGATCGAGAATTATCGGACAGTGATTCATCGCCGCTTCAGAGATTTTTCCGCTGTCGGGAAATTAGACGAACCCTGGGGCGCGCCGTTCGATACCGTCCGTCTGCCTCATAATTGGAAAGCTCTGTAAGGTAACGCGGCTTCCGATTTCACGGGTCCGTGAACGTTTGTTTCTCCCGATGCACCAGCGAGTTCTAAACACAGCCTGTTGTTGCTATTGTTGTCGTTGAATGCGGTCTTTCCTGTCACCGAGATCGAATTTTCACTCCGCCCGAATTCATTACCGTGGTAACGCGTTACATGTAATAGGGTTTGTAAATGTAGACAACGGCGTACGGCGGTCCCTTGAACACCAGGATCCTCTCGCGTTTCAAAGTAAAATTTCAGATCTTCGACTACACGAGTCTGCGGTATTAAATTTAATGCTAGAATAACGACGTCGAACGAGAGAAAGGCGAATTGCCGATGCATCGATACCATGTCGGAACAAGATAATAAGGCCTCCAGCTCGAGGAGGCTACATCGCGTTTCAAGCTGCAAGAAACATGAAGGGCTCTTCTCGTTTCCACCGTATCAAAAGAACGCGACTTTTAAAAATCCGTATAGAAACATTGATGGAATCCGTGGTAGATTGAATCACGAAGAAAATTTTCACATTAACCCGAACGTTCCCAGCAGGACGAGCACGGGGCAAATCGATAATAGGCATATCGTTGCAGGAAATAGGGACCTCTAACCTCAGTTCTTTCACCGGTGTATTCACCGGTCTGCACTCGGAAACAAATGAAAACGCGGCTCCCTCGGAAGTTCACGCAACACTAATCAACGTAAAAATGGGGCCAGGCGAAACCGAGCGGAGGATATCCGGGATCCTCTTTTCACCGGTGCGGCGATCCCGCACGAATCACGCTCATTCATCGACTGCACTCGGACTCGCAAGCTGCGAGCTTCTCAATTACTCTCCGATGAAGCCTCTCGCAAGCTTCCGGCCAAGTCTGGACGCGGTCTCCGCGAATGGAATGCTTAATTCTTGGACGAACACTGCGGATTTGATGCATTTATGACAGAAATGAGTAGGAATTTCCAAATAGTTAGAACATTAGAAGAATTTAAAAGTGCTATTATATTATTTTCAACCCATTAAACATGTTGAGAAACGAAACAAATGTCTGATTCACTGCAGTTTGTCGCAAATCACATAGAAAATTTTCAGTGATTAACACTCTTTTGTTGTTCGCATTTTTCTACAAACGGAGAAGATTTATATCGCTGCACATTAATCAAATCAAAATAGAATTTGTTTTCGGTTTAGAGGAAATTAACAACATACATATTTATTAGACTCTGTGCAATAACTGGATGTTTATGCATTTTCCTATTTTTGTAGACAAATTTTAAGAAAATGGAACGAAATAAAATCCTATTTTTAATGGGTATAGTCTTTGTAAATTAAAAAAAATATATAAATTCTACAAAATTCTATCGAATCTTATATTCCAGCCTTTTTTGAACATTTTCACAAGCCATAAATGCATAAAGATTCGCAGTCTGTTAATAACGCATTTTATACGGTAAAAACGTTACCACTTTCTTACAGCATGCTGGCCAGTATCAAAACCGTCCGGGCACCATGTATCCACGGGATTCGGGACATTTTGGTCCATTAAGGCCGCAGGAAAATTGAATTCTGCCGCGGCGCAAGCTCGGATTAAATCGTTGCGGTGCACGGCCGAAACCGCGTTCGCTAATGAAGCGTGCCGCGTTGAATTTAAAACCGTACACCCTCTCTGCCCTCGACGACATCTTCGACCCTTTGCCCCACCCTTCGCCCCGCCAGCCCTTTCACAACCACGAAGAAAGAACCGACAATTAACTTTGCTCGTGGGGAGCTTTCGGGCTTCTGAGGGCAGGCGAACGCAGAGAGTAATCGTCGCCGCGTGGACGGAATACTTGGGATTTTCTTCGCACCGGAGCCCGATGATTTATTATTCCATTTGCTGCCTCCGCGCGGCCCGATCTCTCGTCTCACAGATTTCCTTCCGTTTCCCGATCCTTAACCTTTCTCTCAGGAATTTTTTAATACTTTATTTCGAATTTTTGCTCGCTACGAGCCCGGTTCGACGATTTGCCAACCTTTGTGTTCCCTTAATTCAAGCTTTTATCCCGGGGAACTGTTTAATCTTGCCTCGTCCTTTGATTTATACGCCATTGTGTGCTTTAATTTAAGCTCCCGCGCGTTCGCAATCTTTAATCCACCATTTTTCATTCTCCGTGTTTCGATCGCCTGCTCGATGCATTTCTCTAAAACATCATAATCGCGATTTCCAATTTTTGATTTTTCGTGTTCGCTCACGTGCTTCTGCGTCATTTCATATTTATAGCGAGTGATACGCGTTTAATATTCACCGGCACTTTATCACGCGATTTTACGATTAGCAGCGGGCGGATTTATAGAATTTTTGATCCTTTCAACACTCGGCTGGATTTAATGTCGGAAAAACAATTTACTGCAATTTCCATCGCCCGATGTGACGAAGTTCTGGCAGAGGTCATAAATTTCCTACCGATTCCGAATTAAACAGGCAAGCAGAGCGTTAACTGCAAATTCTCGCGGCGAAGAGATAAATAGCGATATACATATGTACAGAGGAGCGATGCCATAAAATCTTGGACTTGGTTATATCGGAGGAGGCGAGGAGCATCCGGCTCGTCAATAATTCACCAGGTCGAATTTCGCGCCGCTCGGCTCTCGGAGAAGACCTACTTCCCTAGTTCCCTGGGAGATCGTCGATTCCGGGAGTTTCTAATTCTCGGGGCGCGCGGCGAATTCTCGGTGCTTCACTGCTGCGGGGCATCCAATTTCGAAATTATTCAACAGTCCATAAAACCTGCCGGCCGGGGCCGTCTCGCGTGCAACCTAAACTCGAAACAAACAGTCCGCCGCTTAATTACACCATACATTCGCAGTTCTCTCTCTAAATTCTGGGCGACCTGGTGTTCTTTCCTTGAAGAAGCAAACGAAAACGTACGAGCCCCGCGGCCAGCCCTTTAACGTTCCCAACCGACGCGACGTTACGGAGGGAGAACGTTTTCGTCTGTTCGCCTCGTATTTTCCACGGAGATGGCCGGAGACGAACGAGAGGTACATACGTACGTACGTACCCCTCTCCGTTCGGAACGGAGAACGTCGTAACGAGCCACCGAGTGGCTCGCAGTTGTTCACCTATTTAAATAAGACCGACGATGGTAATGAGAATGCAAATGGCGCGGCACGCCCGAGCCAGCTTTCCTGCACACGTCAGGGAATAATAAAAGGGGACGGTCTGCTCGGGTTTCTCCGTGTACCGAGTTCCTGAAGGAGCGTGTCTTCCTTCCACCCACACTCCGCCCCAACGGATCCTGGAATTTCAATGGGGCCGAGCGGGTCTCGCGCGCGCGACTCCGTTTCCCTCGAACTTCGATTGACCTACGGCAAACTGAATATTCTTCGGCTGATCACTCTATTCAGAGCTCACTGGGTCGTTTCCGCGGACTCCCCCTGGTAGTACTCGCGAGATATTTTGAGACGCGGGTCGCCGGAAACAATTCCGCTGTGTGTGGCCGCGATAGATCGCTCATACTTCTTCGTATTTTAATGTATCACTGGTGGGATTGATCGGTGACATCTTTCGGACGTGTCTGACCATACCTGGTAATTTTTACAGGCTCTCTCAAAATTCTTGAAAATCCCGAAAAGGGGTGGTCCCTGAGACCATTTCAAGCGACATTTTCCTTTGCATAAATGGTCGCATGAAATGGTCTCAAGAACCACTCCCTTTCGGGATTTTCACGCATTTTGGGACACCCTATAATACTGACTACACCTGGTAATTTCTATAATACTTTTCTGACCATATCTGGTTATTTCTACTCGTCTGACCATGTCTGGTCATTTCTACTTGTCTGATTATACATGGTAATTTCCATAATACTTCCCTGACCACACTTGGTAATTTCTATAATACTTTTTTAACCATATCTGGTTATTTATACTTGCCTCACCATGCCTGGTCACTTCTACTTCTCTGATTATATCTGGTAATTTCTATAATACTTCTCTGACTACACCTGGTAATTTCTATAATACTCTTCTGACCATATCTGGTTAATTCTACTTGTCTGACCATGTCTGGTCATTTCTACTTGTCTGATTATACCTGATGATTTTTATAATACTTGGCTGACCACATCTGGTTATTTCTACTTGTCTGACCATGTCTAGACATTTCTACTTGTCTGATTGTATCTGGTCATTTTTATAATACTTGTCTGATCACATCTGTTCATTTCAACTAGTCTGACTACGTTTGGTCATTTCTCCTTGTCTGTAATTCATCCTGCAGTATCCCTCACCCTCCTTAAAAATATTTCAAAAATCGCACGCCCCTTAAGGATCAAGCTGAAAGCTCACCAAAGCGAGGGGACGTTCGAAAGTGTTCAAGCACTGTTGATAAAGCCAAGACACCGGGAAAATCGATGGCGCCCGCAACTGTACTCTTCAGAGGATGATTCAGGACAAAGGCATGGGTGGCCAGTTTAATTAGTAATAAAATCCGTAGCCGTGGGGTTCAAGGGGAAAAAGGCCGATATTACACCCGGCGGTCCTGTAAGCTGTGACGAGGTACGATTTCCGGGCCAGCGGTCGCGATTATCCTCTGAGAGTCAACGAATCCTTCTAACGCGGCCGAAAAGCCGCTTCCACAAACGTCGACACGAGCGTTGGCAGCTTATACCAGCTGGCTGATTATTAAAAGTTAAACCGTTCTCAACCGGTGAGCCTGACGCGGTAAGGGACAAGCGGGGTGAGGCTTCGTTCGGGGTCAGGATGGTTGAAAAACGAGGGTTGGGACGAGGGAGGTGTAGCGGCTATAACCTCCTTAACCTCTTTGCATAAAATTAAACATAATCATATTCATTTCCGGAGTACAGTTCCTCGAAAATCCTCGAAACGGCCGGGAAACGTTACGACTCGGAATTTATAATGATGACAATGAAAATTTGTACCAGGAGTTTCGGGGCGCGGGGGCGAGCGTTTCTTGTCCGGAACTTCATCCCCGAGCGAACCCCCCTCCGGCGATAATTAGGTTGGAGCGTTGAGCCCCGACGTTTGCCGGGCGTTTGCGACTTCCACCGAATACAGTATTCATTATACCCTCGGCTGGCGTCTGTCAAAAATTCGCAGCGGCGTGACAGGGAATGCCAACGAACAACCCGAATAACATACTTCAGTTGTGGAGCGAGGTAAGTGGAATAGGATCGTTTTCTTCGGGCGAAACAGTAAAACGATACTTTAAGTGAAACAGGACGTTGCTTGGTCGGACAGTGAATACACGATATTTTGCGAGCAGGTATGAAAAGTTGGACACAATTGAGTGAAAGACGACTGCATGAGCAAGTGGATTGCCATTATTTTTAACTGACAAGTCGTAGAAGCCTTCCCGGAAGATTTCAAGTGGAATCGAACAGTGATCGATCGGAAGAATTTCCTGAACTGTTAAAATAATTCTGTACTGTGTGACAGGGTGAAAAACGAATAAGATATCCTATTTAATTTTTAAGTTAAACAGGCACACTTCTGAACCCTTTCAAGTGAATCAGATGAGCGAAGAGACAGACAGTGATTGTCAGTTGGTTATAAATAACTCTGCAGAATGTGGCACACCGAGCAGTAAATAATTGAATCACGTGTCTCAATTACAGGGGTTAATGTCCGTACGAGGGGTACACTAATAATATAAAACAATCCGATTGTAATTATTCAATAATTAATTACCTATTTATTTTCGTTGTAGGTTAAGGCGATTTAACAGTCACTTCTTTACTTGTATTTAGTTAATTAAGTGTCGCCGGTATAAAAAGCGTTAACAAACGAATAATCATTAATTGAATGCAAGGAAGAGCGTGGTGGGATATAACCTGGGCTGTTTATGATGGGGACAGTGCGAGGAAGTCGCTTTTAACGAGACACCGGGGGTTAAGTCGATAAGTAGAATACGTCTGTCACGTGTCAGACCGGTTTAATGCGTCGTCGTCTGTCGGATTAGCGTCTACTATACCGACATTATTTTCCGCCTTGAAAGAGAACGTTATCCCCGTCCGTTTTAATCGCATTGACTCCGTGCGTTTATTTTATTCGGGGTCCCGAAGGATCGCGAATTATCCGTTCGCGGATCTACGCGTCGGATTATCCCGTTGGTCGGGGGACAGGGCCGCCTCGAGCATTCTCGGGCCTCGGGCTCGGAGATCATCAGCCGTTGGTGGCGCCGGCTAATTAACGCGTTAGATATTCCGCGAGCGTGCCGTACGCTTTCAAATAAATTCGCGTTGGCGAGGCGTGCGGGGTCGCCGCTGGTAAAAATTCAAAGGGTGCGTTGACACACGGCCTTTGAGGCGGCACAAGGAAATTCCTTTGACAGCATGGGACGGATAGCGCGGGGAGCCGCGGCGTTAGACGAATTCCATCGGGAAGAAACGCTTCGGGACCAAACCGCCGACACCGACGCCGCAGAATTATGAAAAATATTCCTTTCGTTAGCCATCCGTGCCCGGTCGCGGTATTCACGGTTAAAGCTGCGCCCGGGATTCTTCAAAGGAACGTCGACGAGCACGAAGTTGATACGACGAATCTCCTTAGCATGCCGGAGCGAGGCAGCGAGAAAAAAGGGAGAAAGAGAAAAAAGAAGAAATTTGTGTATTCTGCCTAATAAGAAAAAGGAAAATGGAACGCGGACGGGAAGAGCCACCCGAGCGCTCCGGAGACGTGACGAGCCTTTTCAGGCTGCCGTGCCGGCCGGCCCCCGTTGTAACAGGCTGCGGATCGATCCAAGCCGACCGCCCGAGGAATAGAAAAATTTGTATTCAGAAAGGGAATCAAATGATCGCGTTCGCGGCCGCCGCTGTCGGGTTATTAGATCGCGCCGCGTGGACCGACGCCGTTTTTACGGAAATACACAATACCGCGCCCGAAAACGGACAATCGCGTCCGGGAAAATCAGCTGAGAACATGAATGATATTATCACGCTTCGCTCCGCCTCGAATGGTGTCGGTGTCTAACCAATTACTAAACATTTAAGTATTGTACCGAGGTATTACATCAATTTTATACGCATATAATTTGAATGGAAGTATTCCAGGTCGGAAGAAATGTTTAAATTTTGAACGGTAACGTTAGACAAACTTTCCGCGAACACGAAGTCAACGAGTTTGAGATCGTCCACTGTAGAGCAACCAGAGGCCGATATTAAAAACCCATTATCCCCGGGTGGTCGTCAGTGTTCGCCGGATGATCACGTTGGAACTACCGTCTCGAGATTCAGATTAACCGAAGGAAGAGCGCGGTACAAAGGCCGGCCGTCGAGATAGCTGAAAAAATGCAGCTCGTTATCAGTTCGTTCGTTGTTCTTTTTTGTTTCCGGGTCGGGGGTCGGCGTGGCGCGGCGTCACGTTGGCAAAGGAAGAGCTAATACCCTGTTTCGCGGACTTGCAGCCGCCCCGTCTATCGACCCCGTCGGGAGCCACTTCCGAGGCGTGGAAAGGTGGGGGATGGAGGGGCGAACGTCTTTAAAGAACGTTTAACCGTGCTCATCTTATAAAAAGCAGCCGGTTCTGGGCGTTGGTATGCGCGAAACGCGGCCCAGGGGAGAAGCCGGGCTCGCGCGCTGCCGTGGGAAAGATTTCATTACCGATAATTGCCGGATTTGAAAGGTAATTAACGTGGAGGGTTCGCTGCATTATCGCAACAACGTTCGCGCTCCGATGCCGACGGACGTTTCACCGATCGAGGGTTTCTTGTTTCCGATCGATTCGCGGATCGATCCAACGACGCTGTGCAACAATGCTCGAGATATCGAGTGCACCCGGGGCCCGTTCTCAATGCTCCGGGAATTACGTTAGCCTGCCTTTCATCGTTCTCAAGAGTCCCATCAAATTAGCGAGAATATTATCAAGTCCGAAGTTCGTGCGCCTCGCCTAGGCGCACAATGAAGCGCAACTATTTTCTCAGCCAATTATCCCGAGCCGATTCGCGAAGATTTCCTGTCTGCTTCTGCCGTAAGAAGACGAAGAAGCATCGCTGAGTACCGGAGTACTTTTCTCTTCGTGGTAGTCGCGCGTACAACTCGAGCAGCAAATATTTCTTTTTAATTAGCGCCGGTAATTCCGCGCGATACACGCAACCCACTGCGGGAAAGATTGAACTTTTTTTTTCTTGTCCCTTTGAAAAACTGCCCCACATACCGTTTCCTTTTTCACGAACCTTGAACGAAGCGGCACGTATATTCGTCTGTTTTCAACGAATATTAACTGAAAGCTGAAATTTCACGCGCGACCACGCGAACACGGGCGTAAATTAATTTCGCCGGCTCCGAAACGAAACACGCCAGAACGCGCACCGTTTGTTGTCGTTCCCCGCGATTCAGGCCTTCGAAGAAGAATATTATAGTTTCGCTTTAACGTTTCACGGACAATCGAATTCCCTTTGACCCGATTCCCCTTTGCAGATGTATTTTCGCCAGGTATTTTGGCCGGCTCGCGATCTTTTTACCCCGGCGAAAACGGTCGGGGACGTTTTCACTTACTTGTGGACAGTGTTCGCAATTTCTGTTTTTCACCGAGCAACTCTCGGTCCCGGTCAAAGTGAAAATTCTGCTCGCGTTCCAATCGTTTATGAAATTCCTCTGATGCGACACAATTACATCGACGTTCTCGATAACGTTCGACAAACCAGTATTCCGAATTCCAGAAAATTTGGCAAATTTATTCATCCGTGGCTTCACGAATCAATTAAATTTTTCAGTCGTACTGAGTTTTGTCCGACATTTTCGAAAAATATCCCCTTTGTGAACAGTCACAGAAACATACCAAAACAGATAAAGATGATTTATATTTAGAAGTCTTAAAGTTAATAAAACAATCAGAGCTTCCGTCCAACTCCATGAGCACTGATACGGAAAAATCTGATATTGATTCTGACTGACTTTATTTACACTGTTACATTGTACTTCATTACTTTCTAATTTTATTTGCGTTTTATCATTTGTGAATATTATACTAAAAATATCTTTTAAGTTTTTACAACATGAAAATACTTTTTGAAAGCTCGAGATCTCCCGCTTCATCGGCCCCGGACAAGCTAGCCTAAATAGCTGTTTCCGATGAGTAGTACTTTTTCTACACTGAGAAAAAAAAGTAGTTACTTCAATAGCACGCGTGTTATTGTAATTTTATTACTTCGATGAATATCAATGTATTCTTTTCAATAGTATGAAATCTAGAAGCAAATCGTGATGTATTTGAATTGTCTATCATGAAATGATTGAAAATAGTATTTGATTCAATGCCGTATATTATTCGTAATATTTCTTTTTTTCCTTCAATCAGATATGTTGTTGAAAAAATTTGAGAAATGTATTGATTTATACTGGAATTGGTTCGAGACCATATCTTATTTTTTGGAAAACATTGATGGTCAAGCTATTGGCTTA
>CM052285.1:5312342-5413265 GCA_028455765.1 Lasioglossum oenotherae | reverse complement strand
TAAATATTAAAATAAGTTCATATGATATTGGCACTATTCAATAGTACATCTTATCGAATCAACATATATTTTTTTTTGTTTCGACAGAATTTTTTTCTCAGTGTACATTTATTTCAATGCTTAAATATTGATTACAAGCGAATCAAATTTGATGTTCCATTTAAAAAGAAACACGTAACATTCGTATATTTGTTAGACTTTGTTGAAAATCTTCGTGACGAGTGTGACTCGATAAAATACGGCAAGGAGTTAAAATAAAGTTGTGATCGAATTGCTTACGAGGTCTAGAAACGTGGGCCTAACGTCCCCGAAATTTCTAATGTAAAGGGAAGCCATTTTCGAGGCACATCCAGGCGACAATTAATAAAGCACAAGCAGCCCGTGCAAATAAATTTCATCTTATTTTTTATTAAAACATTGATGGTCAAGCTATTGGCTTATATGATTGGCGGAAATGAGTTTTGCTATATTGAAATTCAATAGTATTAAATATTAAAATAAGTTCATATGATACTGGCACTATTCAATAGTACATCTTATCGAATCAACATATATTTTTTTTGTATCGACAGGATTTTTTTCTCAGTGAACGAATTAAGAAGATTTGAGGACATCCGTGTATTAATTTTAGCTTAATCAGACGATTAAAAGACGAAATTTCTATTTGGCTCCTGTGTCTTGCAACCAATGCAAGCATTTTTATTTTGTATCAAGATCCGCAGTCTACTTATCAGGTGGTTGAGTATGAAACTTGACAAATGTGTTTGGAATTTGTGTTTATTTATCAAGTTTCATACTTAACGACCGATATTCAGGTTAGACATGTGGACTTGATTTTAGGAACATATTACGATGTGGATGATGGCGTGAACAACGGTATGTTTGTTTTGAATGTAAGAATGAATGTCTTTTTTCCTTCAATCAGATATGTTGTTAAAAAAATTTTAGAAATGTATTGATTAACTGGAATTGGTTCGAGCCATATCTTATTTTTTTGAAAACATTGATGGTCAAGCTATTGGCTTATATGATTGGCGGAAGTGAGTTTTGCTATTGAAATTCAATAGTATTAAATATTAAAATAAGTTCATATGATATTGGCACTATTCAATAGTACATCTTATTCAATCAACATATATTTTTTTTGTTTCGAAAGGATTTTTTTCTCAGTGTAGTTACTTCAATAACACGCGTGTTATTGTAATTTTTTTACTTCGACGAATATCAATGTATTCTTTTCAATAGTATGAAATTTAGAAGCAAATCGTGATGTATTTGAATTGTCTATCATGAAATGATTGAAAATAGTATTTGATTCAATACCGTATATCATTATTCGTAATATTTCTGTTTTTCCTTCAATCAGATATGTTGTTAAAAGAATTTGAGAAATGTATTGATTTATACTGGAATTGGTTCGAGGCCATATCTTATTTTTTTTAAAACATTGATGGTCAAAAGCTATTGGCTTATATGATTGGCGGAAGTGAGTTTTGCTATTGAAATTCAATAGTATTAAATATTAAAATAAATTCATATGATATTGGCACTATTCAATAGTACATCTTATTGTATCAACATATATTTTTTTTGTTCCGACAGGATTTTTTTCTCAGTGTATCGATTGAAATTACAGCTGTTTTTTCACATAATCGTCACGGATTCTACGTCGTTAATGGGTAGAATAACGTGGGACCTGGAGCATCTGCAGCCGAACTGGTGCAAGTACTTGAAAGAAGACCATGCAGACCATACGCTGTCGTGGCGCAGCGGTTAGGGTGCTAGTTCCCACGAAAATGTCCGGCGTTCGAACCCCGTCCGGTACTCCCCGAGTTTTTTCTCTAGCCATTTTTCCGCCAACTTGCCCATTGTTGTTGGGGGAGCGGTCAAAGACAACTTGTCTGGACGGCAATAAAACGCTAAAGAAAATTCCACCGAGAATATACACCGGGGAAAAACTGGAAACAATGGGGGAAAACAATGAACAACGAGAATATAACTGCTCGACAAGAATCGAGGATCGAACAAAATTCCGGGAACAATTGTGTTGGATAAAAGTTGAGCAAAAAATATCAATGTACGCAATGTGCTTACTGTGAAGAAAAGTAAATACAAGGGACTTTGGAAATCGAATACGTAGCCGTGGAGCACGGTGGCAGAGACTTCGAGCAGAGAAACACGACAATGTGAAATGTTGTAAGAAAGGAGCGTGGTACAAAAGAGAGGAAGTTGTTAAGGAAAATCAATGTGTATGTACCTTGGTTGCAAAAAAATCCGTGAAGGGAGAGCAAATAAATGGGCTCGAAGAAAAACAGCAGGAATATCGAATGACTGGTCTGGCAAGAAAGCTCGAGCAGAGCACGGCAGTACACTCCGCGTGAAATTCAAATAAAAAATGACTCGAGAAAAACTTGACGCAGATCCCCGGTGAAAGAAAATTACAAGAGAGGGAGGAGGAGGAGGAGGAAGAAGGAAGCATCGTGCAGAGAGACGAGAGAGGAGAGGAGAGAATAATCTGACATAGTATCCGATTTCTCCGTGAGGCGCACAAAAGCAACAGACATTTCAATGCCGGCCCGGCCCGGCCCGCCTTGGGATCCGATGGTAGAATACAGTTTTCCAGCTATATCACGAACCACATTAGTATTCTCGGTGGTATTAACTGTACGTTCGTAATTCATACGGAGCCCCGTGCTCGATGAAAGACCTAAGCGATCCTTGCTGAATAGCCGCCAATTTACGGGCCGACATTTTCACTAAAGAAGCTCTCGCAAAATAGTTTCGCGGGATTTAATAGATGTAGCAGGGGCGTGCAAAACAGTGGCGGCGCGCGAGCGTGGCATGCAGCGGCGTGGCGGCTCGTGCCCCTCGAATGAATGCGTAATTTCATTGGAAATTCAGTGCTCGTGCGTCGCGACGCGCATTGAAAGAGTTAACGAAATTAGCCGTACATTCCGGTGTCTCGCCTATTGCCTGTCGCCGCCACTTTCCCAGTCCTCGACGAATTTTCACGAATTTCCGGACGTTGACCATTATACTCGATCTCCATGGAGAATCGTTGTTGTGGTGTCGTGTCGATCCCGGAATTGGAGGTCGTATCACGACTAGGTTGACGGCGAATGATTGTATAGTCAAACTCCGGAGAATATGTTTCTTTATTAAATATTTTGCAAGATTTGGCTTGCTGTCTGCTGTCTCCAAGTCAGGCTCGGCTACACTTGGGTGGTCGATCGATCGGTAGTCGAAACAGTTCTGTCCTGTTGTAATCGCGTAGAAAATTAGGAAAAGCTCGGAGGTAGGGGTGGTCTTGGGAAGTTGGATATGATTGGCCGGAGGGTGTGTTTTTGACGGTGGTGGAAATAGCGCAATTAGGAAGAGTAGGAGTAGAGGTACTTTCGGTTACTGACGGCTACGGTTATAAAACTATGACCTCGGTAGGTTAATACTAAAAACGGTTCTGCATGTGCTCGCCAGCTGCGTGTTCTGATGTTTTGTCGAATATTCTAAATTACGGTTATTTTTTCGGTGCGCTATTCGTCCTTTATGACGGTCCCGGTCGTGATATCGCTAGTAGAAGTAGGTTAACCTTCACGATGGTGCGCTTGTCCCTTCGCAGGGGGTTTTACAACGGAACAGTTGTGAACCAGATTACTTAAAAAATTACACACGTGAGTTGTATATCTTCAATGTAAGAGAAATCGTGGCGCTGTGCACTGCACGAGCAAGAGGTGCGGTTGGCAGAAAAAACAGTTCCGAAAAAACAGAATCAAAAATAGCATAAAATAAAACATGCCAATACCAAACGAAATTATCAGATGTCGATTCTGCAGGCGACAATACGAGCCGTTTGAAGACAGCGCGGCCGGAACAAATTACTCATAATCCCGGTTGCTCGCGATCCTCGTGGATGAACAGCGCCGTTTGAATTCGCATCGATCCCGGTAGGCTTAAGGGACCGGAGGATCGATAAATTTGTACAGCATTGAACGTATCCACGGAAGGTAAGGATCCGCGGGAGACGTTCGGCGAACTCATCTCCGGTACGTGTTGAAATTTAATCATCCCGGACTACGGACCTATCCCGTAGGCGAGATCTCCCGTTGTTTGTACGTGAAATTTGCGCAGCCGGAATCGCGGATTATTTACCGTTCGATCTGCGTTCTGGATATCACGATAGTCCGGAGCGAGACTGTTGATTTTCGGAGGGTTCTGATAATTCTGTGCTTTCTTCGGGATTCGCGAGTTAGCCACGTTCGGGCTGCATTATCGAGCGACCGGAGAAATTGTCCCGGTGGGGTGGGGTTCGGGTTTTCGGGCTTAGAAAACAAGACTCGCAGCGTCTCGCGGACCTGGCAGGCGTGAAATTCTGGAAGGACCCGGGATCCAATCTGCTTGTAAAAGCAGAAACGCTGCGGCTGGACCGCCAACGTTTTCCAGGATTCTCTTTCTTTCTCTCCAGTTTTCTAGGTCCTCTGTTCGATCTCTCTCGTTTTCCTCGTAAATCCGAGACGGTTCCGCAATCTCGATGGATTACGTCCACTCCGGTGCGATTTTACTGTGCAACAGGGAACCGGGGGGGACCAGGGTCCACGGATATATCCCTCGACACTCCCTAAGTCCGGCGACGCCGAGTCCTTGTCCAGTAAATTCCCAGAGAACCCGCGCCGACCCGCCGCCTGTCAGAAATTACCCTTTTCTACAGGGCCGAGTCGCATACAGCACGTGACGCGGCTACGAAGTGTACGAAGTCCTTTGAATTACGACAAGCCCCGATGCTCGGCCCGATATAATAACCGACCTAGGCTTACCAAGACCAACGTACGGCAAGGCTTTCCTGTAAATTAGCGGCCGGAGATCCCGGTCGCTCGGATACTTTATGCAGAACTGCGGCCGGTAACGCGACCAAACCGCTCGAAGAAGAATTTATTCGATCAATTAAGGGCCCTCTCCAGACGCCCGCTAAATAAATCCTCGATCGTGCTCTCCTCGACGCTACCACCATCGACCATTCTTATTATTAGGTTTCCCGAGCATTCTGCACGCTCTACCGCGGTCGTGAACCATTCAAACCGTCCCGCACGATTTTAATAGTCCCCGATCGAGCTTCAGTCGAGACGGAATCAGGTTATTACGAGTTATCGCGACTCTCGGAGTGCTTCGCGAGACTGCCGGCCAGCAAGTGTAGATTGCCTCGAGAATTGGAGAATTCGATCGCGGAATTATTGTTTCGCTACCACCGAGAATTCCCGTATTAAACTTTTTCTCCGTGGGAAATGAATCTATCGTTTCAAGCTTTCCTTTACGAAGATTGTTAAAAGGAGTTCTTTTTACGAAATTGTCCCTCAGTTTACGCGAACACCTGTTCCACGCGGATTTGATTTACGCGATTAAAAATAGTGTGTAAATTGAATCTGTAGACTTGATAAGGTTCCAGAGGCTACACTACTACTAATATTTTTCTTCCTTTCCGCATAAATTAGGGTAAATTTAGGTAAAATTACGTAAATTTAGGTAGAAGCTCCGCGTAAATTGAGGTAAATTTTCCGCATAAAATAAATACTTGCGTAAAAAAGTGCCGCGTAAACTGAGGGACGAGTGTATGTATATTTATATATTATATTTTCCTATACTACTCCTTAATTCTACCGCTCATGATTTGATATAATAAGTAACGGTATAGTAATTATAATTAAACTGCGGATGTTTGTGCAATTTTCAATTTTCGTAGACGAATTTTAAGAAAGTGGTATCAAATGAAATTCTAATATTTTCATTGGCAAGTAAATAAATCAAAATCGTACTAAATTTTGTTGAATTTAATACTCCAGCATTTTTTGAAAATTTTTATAAGCCATAAATGCATAAAGAGAGATCCGCAGTCTAATTGTAATATTTGATATTTATTTCCACGCCGAATTTTTTCATTGAAAATTCGCGGGGGATGGTAGGTGTGTCTTCGTGGCATCGATTCCACCGTGAATCGGTCTGAATCGATCGGCCGAGCCTCCAATTAGACCGCGTCCCTTTCCGATTCATACTCGGATCCGGCGCGAGCTGCTTCGTTATCGGAGCTTTTTCCTGCCGGGAGAATTATCATTCGATGATTCCCGCGTTCGCCAGCCGCGGGCCAGTCCAATAGGAAAGTTTCCGACGTAATGGCCGGACTGTCTCGTCGTCGAAAGGAAAAGGGGATTGTTTCGCGACGGTTCGAAGGAGAAGTGTATCCAGGATTTCCGGTTAGATTGGACGGGATTTTCGAGACAGGTCAGACCCGTCGGAATCCTTTGGCCGTTCATGATTCGATTTAGCTCGAGACCCGCGGAAATTATCCCTTTGAGAGATAATCCCTCTGAAATTATTTATACCTCGTGTCCGAGAGAGTTTGCGACAGTCTTGCTCGCTCGCCGAGATTGAAAAATGAAATGAGAAATGAAATTTCCCACGGCGGTGATGGTGCACCGAGTAAATCAACCGTTCGACGAACCGCCGCTCGAGAAATCTACATTTTAATTGCAGCCGCGAGACCATCCACGGAATTTCGGATTCGAAAGTGAAAATTGGAAAATTCTCTGGTTAGCCTCGCCCTCGACTCAGGTGAAAATCATCGGGATCTGGGCCACAGAAGGGTGGCCTTTTTTAAACATTGTACCGCGGTGTTATTGATCGATCGATTGCGGATTTGATGCATTCGTCGCGCTCAGCGATCGGGAACAATTCGACAGAAGGTAAACTTCAATCCACACACAGGGACCGACCTTTTATGGACAGAGCACCGATCCAATCAAATTTTTAATTTCTTTAGCGCAATTTCCCTTGATTATTTTTCGATTCAAACATTTCGCCGATTTCAGCCGAAAAATAGAAGATTATTCATTTTTTCAATGGAACAAACAGTACTGTTTGCTCTTAGTTCGTGTGTTTGTAAAATGAATTTTTCCACTTTATCTGAAACCAGGAAAAAATTGAAGATCTATAGTCGTATAAAATACAAACAATTAAACATTCGTTAATTCGTGTGTTTGTAAAATGAATTTTCTCAGTTCATCTGAAACCAGGAAAAAAATGAAGATCTATAGTCGTATAAAATACAAACAATGAAACATTTGTTAGTTCGTGTGTTTGTAAAATGAATTTTCTCAGTTCATCTGAAACCAGGAAAAAAATGAAGATCTATAGTCGTATAAAATACAAACAATGAAACATTTGTTAGTTCGTGTGTTTGTAAAATGAATTTTCTCAGTTCATCTGAAAACAGGAAAGAATATAAGATCTACAGTCGTATAAAATACAAACAATTAAACATTCGTTAGTTCGTGTGTTTGTGAAATGAATTTTCTCAGTTCATCTGAAACCAGGAAAAAATTGAAGATCTATAGTCGTATAAAATACAAACAATTAAACATTCGTTAGTTCGTGTGTTTGTAAAATGAATTTTCTCAGTTCATCTGAAACCAGGAAAAAATTGAAGATCTATAATCGTATAAAATACAGACAATTAAATATTCCCTGCACAGTTATATCAGTCGCAGTGCAATATTGCAGTCGATGATAAAACGGAGACTGTATTCTTGACGACGACGAATATAGCCGAGGGTAGCACGTATGCACTTAAATATTCGGCAAACCATATGCATTTACCTGCATCCTCAAGTTATATGGGTCGTATAATTCCGGTCATAAGATATGTAAGATGACATAAATTATATGGACCCATATAACTTTACGGGCGGGATTATCAATTATTCGTACAATAAATACGCGATCGATGGACTCATTAATATCAGGCCATAGTTAGACAGCTTCTCCTCTATTTTTAGGATCATAGCCTAACATTTTCGTTCGATTATATTTACGATTAAATAAAATTCTGCTAACCCGCCGAATGCTTTGAACCGCGTCAAGTAATTTTTGTCTAATTATTCCGCGGAAGGAAGCTGAAGAAGTCGGAAGGTAAAGGCGACTAATTGTAAGGGGAGAAATAAAATTCTATTTAGCTTCCGGAAGCAGAAAACTTTAGCGGAATCCTCGAGCGTCTTTTCACGTGATTCAACCCTTCGCGGAGACCCTCGCGGAAACTCGGTCACGAGGTACAGAAAAATGATAAGCAAAAATCGGCGTGTCCGGATGGTGAAAAGAGCAGAGCGCGACTCGACGGCAGTTGTCATAATCACGCGCGGTAATCATTTGCGTGTAGCTCCGACGATCAAAGCCCGCGAAAATTCATTTGGTACGCGGCCGTCGCGCCGCAATTTAAGCGTGTTTTAATTAAAAGTTCGTCGCGGCGGCGACTTGTAATATAAAACTTTCGCGGCGAGCGGCGGTCGACTTGGTTGGAGAAAATAATAATAAAAAAAAAAGAAGAAGCAACGTTGAACAAGAAGCGTACGTTAGAAGGATGTTAAGCGGAACGTAGAATCCCTCTTTCGACGATTTCTTCGCGCGCGGGTCTCGAATTCGCGACGCATGTTAATTACGCGCACGGACGCGTGTCAACGTTGCACGTTGCCCCTTTTTATACGAGCTCGTTTGCCGCTAATGACGCGTCACTTTGCATCCCCCGTAAAAAGCGCGCGCGCTCGTTAGAAAATCCGCGGAAAATTCGCGGATCCCATAAGACACGCGGATTTCCGCGGAATTTCGCCGACTTCGCAGAAATCCGTGTAACCTGCGACTGTTCCATCCTCGGGGCTCAAAAGCGATCCAGCTCGTCAAACGACAGATCCCGAACCGTTTCAAACCACTCCGCTTTAGTTTACGAGGATTAAAAAGTGTTTTGCACCCTCTGCGACCACATTCTGCACCGGTTATTCGTCTCCTGTTTCGGCGCGCTTCTTAATTGAGCGATTTGGTAGATTCTATTAGGTTGTTGCGGAAAAAATGGCGACTGGAATATCATGTTACCATGTTTATTTCGCGGGGGAGGAGGCTCGGCCAGATTGATTTGTGACCAGGGGGATTAATGATCGCGGATTTCGGAATATTCGACGCGCATTAAACGCACGTGAGTAATATAATTGAATGAAGGGATTAAATCAATTTTCGCATAGTTCATATTTCGGGAGATTAGCCAGTGAAGATATAATATTAACGAAGTACGGGGGCAGATCTCTCTGTTAACGAAGAATGAATACGTTATCCGGCACAGGTTTAATGAAATTCATATTCCAAAATGGGACACGAGTGATTCATATTACCACCGACTCAGCAAGTTTCATTACATCGTTATAAAATAACGTTATCCTCTTCCGCCGATCATGAATTCCGGTTTTATACGTTTGCCCGGCAATCTAGCCCCCATAACATTAAAATATCATTTCGGTCGTATATTCGCCGGGGAATAAAGTCACGTTCTTTTCGCTAAACAAAACGCGAACGGATTGCATCGGTTCGAATTCTTCTCTGCATTATCATTCCCCTAGAAACTAGAGAGGGTAATCCGACAGTCTACAGATTGCGAAACTGTCGGGCTTATGGCAGTTTCGGTCCGCTCTAACCCCGGGCAATGAAATGTTTGATGAAGTTTCACACGATTTTTATCTGCCTCCGAACGACGCAGAGACTTTAATGGAGTAACAAAATTTTCTGTCGATCGCCATTTCGATAAACTGTATAGTTCATAAAAATAGAGGATTCAGAGGCAATCTAGTGTTGAATGTCTTTTATATCGTAGCAGCATATCGATGAAAAAGACAATTGAATGAAATGCCTGCGATTGTGTCACAGATGTAGCACGGGATTGAATGTGCCGTGGAGAAAGGGGTCTCCACAATTATTGTTTGAGCCGGTAACGATCCAGGCTGGATTGCGACGTGGCCAGCCCCTGGATCCTTTCAGGTTGATCCGTGTAGGGCCGATGAGAAGCACGTTATCGCGACGGAAATCGGACGGTTTCCTGGAAGCTCATGCACGCGCTGGTCGCATATAAAAGACTCCCGGCCGGGCCGGATGTTTCACGGATTTTTCCATGCGGAGACCTGGAGAGAGAGGGGGTAGTTGTCGAGGGGTTGGAGGCGGCCACTTCGCTCGAACGAGCTACGCTTTTTTGAAAGAGAGCGCTCTCCGTGGAAAGCGCGTGCGCAGAACACCCAGCTCAAGGGGAGAAATCGTTCCCCGACGGAGATAACCAGCGTCGAGGAAACAACCGGCGTAGAAGAGGCGTCCGGGCATCGTGAGTCTATCGCGACCTAAATCTGAAATGGAGAGTCCGGGTCCTAGCGAACGGTCTTGTCCCCCCATGCTTTTTTTTTCTTTTCTCTTCCCCCATGCTCTTCAGCTAATATCGCCGAGAAAAACATCGGGGGAGTCAACCCCGGCTGCGTTTCGGACCGATTTACCCTGAAGATAGCGGGCACGGGGCGTAGGGGACCATCCGCAGCCGCAGCGACCATCGAGATGAACTGAAAGAACGTATTTAGAGACTGTTTTTACCGGAGAACACGCTTCTTCCGATGCTCGGTAGCTCGAGGCCTGTGCGTGGGGAGACAGGCTGTTGACCTTAGCGTCTGCAGGGGTTGGTCTTCAAGTTCAAATTTTTAAAAAATACCACGTTTTTAAAACAGACTAAAAAGTATAAAATAATTTTTTCTAGCCCCATACAGATTCCTAACTGCGTACAGATAGTCCTGAAAATTTATGATTGTGAATTTTTAATAGTTATGGAAATACTTGTAAAATTTCATACGGAAAACGTGGGGCGCATGCAATAGATAGTTGATGCATGAACACCTAAATTACTAACAATTTTATTGCACTGCAAAGCATATGAACTGATGTGCGAGTTTTCTCAATGGCAGCTAAATACTCTCTACACTCCTTACTATGTATTATCTTGTGCCCCACGTTTTTCGTTTTAAATCTTACAAGCATTTTCATAGCTATTAAAAATTCACAATCACAAATTTTCAGGACTATTTGTACGGGGTTAGGAATCTGTATAGGGTTATAAAAAATAATTTTATACATTTTAGTCCGTTTTTTAAAGGTGGTGTTTTTAAAAAATTTATTTTATACTTTTCAGTCCGTTTTAAGAACGTGGTATTTTTAAAAAATTAATTTTTATTGAGATAATTATTTTCTGCTTTTTAGTCTTGTATGTGTGAAATTTTACAATCGATTTTGAACATTTTGATGTGATTATAACAGAGACATATAGTAAATTTCAGACGGTATTGCGACGCGTCATATCGAAACCAAACGTCGTAGTAATATGTCAAAGATAAAGGTTCGACGGTGAGAATCTCGGTGTAACGGTTCTTTCGCTTGGTTAATAAACATTATCGTATAATAATACGTAGTAACTTTGTAAACACTGCACGGACAATTACAATTTTTGTTTTAAATATTGTCATCCAGTTTCTGAACTATGTTTAAAATTTCAAGTCTCTAGCTCATCAGGAAGTTAGTTTAAAATCAATTGCAAAAGTATCTAATAAACAGACAGACAGACAGACAGACAAGAAAGCGAGCTAATAAAAACGTGGTAAAAATACGAACAGTGGAATTGACTGTGTCTGACAATCAAGAAACGTACATTGAGAGAAATGAATAATTGTGCTATTGTCTTGAGAGCCCCGAATCAAACTTCTGCGAATGCTAGGGTAGCTCGAGAAGTCAGCAGGGGTGGGTCTTCAAGTTCATCAATTTTAAAAAATACGAATAGTGAAATTGACTCTGTTTGAAAGTCAAGAAACGTACATTGAAGGAAATTAATTAATAAAAAATTATTAATTATATTAATTAAATTAACTATTAATTAAATTGAATTATTAACAAATTAACTAATAAAAACGTGATAAAAATACGAACAGTGGAATTGACTGAGCCTGAAAATCAAGAAACGTACATTGAAGGGAATGAATAATTGTGCTATTGTCTTGAGAACCCCGAATCATGCGAATGCTAGGGTGGTTCCAGAAGTCTGCAAGGGTGGGTCTTCAAGTTCATCAATTTTAAAAAATACGAACAGTGAAATTGACTCTGTCTGAAAATCAAGGAACGTACATTGAAGGAAATGAATAATTGTGCTATTGTCTCTTCAAGTTCATCAATTAGACAGCGGATTTGATGCATGTACCTGTATGACAAAACTAAGTAGGTGCAATTTAAAAACGTAAAGACATTAGACGAACTTAAAAATATTGTTACATTATTTTCAACCCACTGCACATGTTTTTCCACTTCACTCCAGTCGGTCGCAGGCCAGGTAAAAAATGTTCATCTAGCATAAATAACGTTTGAACAAAGAAATTAACACCGTCAGAATTTCAAGAAAACTTCATGGTTCGAACGAAATGATTTTGCGATTGTCTTGAAAGCCACAGATCAAGCAGTTCTTTTCCACGGCGGAGAACAGAGGCGGAGAAAAATTCGGCAAGAGGTTAAGAACCCGGGAACTTGGTTCAAGAGACGACGTGTGGGTAGAGGAAAGATTCCCGGTGACGTGGTAGCAAAAAGTCGATTCGGAGGAGCCAATAACATCGGAAAAAGCGGTCGCGGAGTCCAGCATTAATCAAAGCAAGCCCGTCGGTCGTAAAACTGTCCGTTTTGCTGGCGTTCAGTCTTCGGGCCGTCGATTCCTCGAGGAAGTCGTTCCCGGGGAATTATAGGCGCGTGTATCCCTGGTTTTACGAGATTTCCCGGGGAAATCCATCCGGCGAATAAGTCATCGGCGACGATGTAAGGAACGTTATCGGGGCCATATGTTCGCGGCGCGTCGCTCGCGGAAATGCAAATTTCCGTAACGTGTCGCGATACGCGCCGGATGTGTCTTTAATTTATATGCGACGCCACGCTCCGTTGCGCGCAGATTTACGAGTTGAAGCTTGCTCGGACAAAAATTGTCCCGAAATCTCGCGGCCCTGCGACGCGCCAATTAATTAGCTAATTTCACGAGGAGAGAGACAGCTCGGGTGGCGAACGCGGTCAAGAGACGCTCCAGCGCGATATGAATCGAAGAGACGAGAAGAAAATCGAGGACACTCTTTTTCGGCGGAGCTGTCTTCCGCAAACAATTCTTTTTATCGAGGAAGATGAATTAAAGAGCCTTTCTTAATCGTTCGCCAGCTTTTTGCGCCTCTTGATACCCTCGGATCACTATGGCCTAGATATTTTTAATCGGCCTGTGCAAATTCGCCGCGGAAACTCGAGAAGCTCTTCTACTTTCTTTTCTTCTCCATTTTCCTGCTGGAAATTTCCAACTGGACTTGTCCTCGTTGTTTGTATTAATTTTTTTGTCGTGCACAGCCAGACACGCGATTTACGAATATTAGTTGGAGAAGCTTGTTTAATTTTCTTCGTTACTGAACGGATTACAGAAACTTGGAAAAACGTGTACGTTTTTAGTGAGACATTAGGCCGGCAATACGATTATCGCATTCCCCAGAAAACACCGGTAACGCTCGGTAATAACTTCTTTGCGCAAAATAGATTTGGAACGCGATAGCCAGCATGGCCCGCGGAGTTCTACCGAACAACTGTAACGCGATTTCCGCTTCGCCGGCGGTCACGGCGTTAGGTTAATGAAGCCCGGAACACGGGAAGAGTAGAACGAATCGAGATCGTCAGCTTTAATGTGGAGCGCGATCTCTAGTCAGCGTAAAAAAATAGAGTTCCCTTGATAATCCTTCTACGATCCCCGGAACAGTTACGCGAAGGGTCTCTAATTTCCTCCTGTTGTCGTTCCGCAGTTTGAAACGCAACAAACAAACAAAACTGGTTTGACAAATGTGTAGATGTATACGAGGATTTTATTTTAGGCTGCGGATCTTCATGCGTTTATGGCATTTCAAATAAAGCCGAAAACAATGAAAAGGCTGACTCGTTAGCCAAAGAAGCTACAGAATCGGGAATCGTATCGAACGTCAAAATACCGTTTACTGATTTCGTTAGTGATTTTAAATATCAAATGAAAATGTCATCGAATGATAGAATTAAGACTGAAGGCTTACACAAAGGTGTATATTTTTTTCAACACTTTTTTAGCGACTCCAGAATACCTTGGTTTTCTAGTCTCAATTTACCGAGAGATTTTGTTACATTTGTTAACAGGAGCCGCTCAAATCATTATAATCTAAATGCCTCCCTGGCGAGAGTACGCTTCATTTCGGATGGTTCTTGCGAGTGCGGAGCGGAGGCTCAGGATCTCAATCATATCATCCGGCAATGTCCAGAATATGATTCAGAACGAGAACACCTGTTTGAACTGCTCCTCAATCGTAAACATTATCCTCCATACACTATTAATGTTTTTCTAAGCGTACGAGATATTACAGCACTAATGTTCATTTTTCACTTTGTCAAAAAATGTAAGATTAGGATTTAGCGCCGAACATTATACTACATTATTCTACTTTATACATACTATGTTATATACCTCTCTATTTTTTGTATAATGTCATAATAATGTATGCTATATAAACCAAACTAGGTTTACGGCATCAATAAATAATTAATTAATTAATTAAAGCCGTAAACTTCTTGATGGTCAGAGAAAAGATCGTGGAACAAAGTGTCATAAAACTTATTATAAATGATAAAAAATTGGTTTCCGTTTCCCCTCGAGAAGACGAAATGAGTTTCCGAACGACGTGATATACTGTGCTAGATTTTACTTGAGAAAAACGTAAGGGTTGAAAATTCGAAGAAACGCGAAGGATCCTAATCAGAATTTATTTATGTCGATCCGGCTACGTCGGCCCGTTTTCGTTTCAGGATACGTTCCTCGGAGATGCTATATCTCGGAGGAAACTTTCACCCTTTGTCGGCGGATAAATTCAGTTTTAAGTGGTCCGCACAGTAGCGATTCCGGGGTGGAGCGTGCCGCGAACTTTTTCCGAGGCTCTGCCGTCAATAATTATGTAATAGGTTTACGGCGATAACGGGGCTAATTAATATCCCCGGTTCCACGGGAAAGATACGGCCGAGAGTTAAGCGATATTTAATAAAGAAAGCCACGCTCTCTCCGAGACGGCGCGGCGAGGGGTGGCGAGCAGGGGGCGGGCACTCAGCAGCTAATTTAGCTCGCCTCTAATGGCGGCATTAAATCTTGCAAAATGCAAAATCGCCCGGACGAAACGGCCGAGTTTTTCCAACCAGTTCCTCCTCCCCCCCTTCTCTCTCTCTCTCTCTCTCTCTCTCTCTCTCTCTCTCTCTCTCTCTCTTTCTCTTACCCTTCCCATTCCGAAGGACGCCGCAAGAAGCCGGCAATAAAATCGCAATCTGGTCCGCTCGTTTGAACCGAGTTCAGCAGCCAGAGAGCATCGGAGGAGCTGATTCGATTATTTAAAATCCTGCCCCGGCACATCGATTCATGGCACACCGAACGCAATATCGGTTATTAAACCCTTCGCACTCAATGTCAGTTAAGCCCTCGTTTCGTAACACTCCTGTCACACCAGCCCTCCAGCGACTTTAAGCTTTCCCCCCAATCCCCATTGTTTCTAACGCTACTCACAAAGGTGAATTGTTTAGCGATCGTAATAGTTTAATCAGAATTGATGATTTCGGCGCTAGGTTCGATCAGTTATACATTCAGCAAATTGTGCAATTGTTAAATAATGTGTCTTGACGTTTCGATCCCAATGTGGATCATTTTCACAAAGAACATTTATTGCGTCTGAAATTTATATATGAAGAATTAAATTTTGCAAATATTTATATAACACAACCATGTAAATCGCAGGGATTAACCAAAATTGATGTAACTTACTTGCTGCGACAAGAAAATTGAAGAAAACATTTTAGAATAAACTATGATACACATACTATGATACATATGTGTTATATAAATATTTGCAAAATTTAATTCTTCATATATAAATTTCAGACGCAATAAACGTTCTTTGTGAAAATGATCCACATTGGGATCGAAACGTCAAGACACATTATTTAACAATTGCACAATTTGCTGAATGTATAACTGATCGAACCTAGCGCCGAAATCATCAATTCTTATTAAGCTACTCACAAATTTCGAATGTTTCTGTTTTGTGACTATCCGACGCGACCGGCCTTCCTGGAAAAGTATTTGTGCCGGTTTAAACAGGGATTCAGGAATTTTTTTCGTTGTGGCCCCTCCACTTGTTGCGTTGTGGAAAATTGTTGAAGTCACTAATGACACAACAGATTCGCGTATATGTAATTGCTGTTTCCCTCGAGAATGTTGCACACTTTGGAGCATCATAAAAGACTCTGTGTTTTTTTATTGAATAAAGACTCGGATGAGCATGAGCGAACAAAATTTTTAACGTCCACTGCAATCCGGGAGTAAATATAACCACGCTCTGCCATTCGTTTGACAATATTCACAAGCTGTCAGGAACAACCGAACCGGTCATTTAAGGGTTAAATTGAATCTAATAAGTATGAATATTCCATGGATCATATCGATTCAACAGAGAAAGTATCGCACGTGTATGAATATTCAACTTCTCAGTAAATATACGTCTACGATGAATATTCTATTTCTTATTAGACTAGGAAATTATTAAAAACGAAGAGACCACGGCAAATCTCGTCGCGAAATAAATTATAAGCGGCCGGTAGAACTTAAATATGTGCAATCAAATCAAGACCGGCATTTATACACTCCTCAAAAGAATTAAGGGATCACCTTAAAAACTTGAATAACGTGTGTTATCACCTCGTTTATGAATAACAGCTCACACACCAAAGGCGTGTGTCATAAATGAGGTGGTAACACACGTTATTAAAATTATTAATTAAGTAGTGTGTGTGTCAGTGTCACATACACACGCATACTCAAACACACATACACAAAAGAGTCATAAATCCTGCCGAGCAACCTGTACTGGCGTGTAATTTCTGCGAATCACTAACTCTAAACACAGCCGCCATAGGTAAGAAATTGTCGCAGCGAGTTCATGGGGTGCTCAATCGAATCGGCAGAATCTCTGCTTGAATTTGACTTTCGGATCATGGTATTGCGATTGTTTCTTGCCGAGATATAGCGAGTTAAAGGAAAAATGGAGATTGTGCATATTTCAAGCATATTTTCAGAAACACCTGGTATATCGAAATATTAATGGAATTGAAAAAAACAAAGGAAGTGCCTTGAAGAGAAAGAAACGCTCTTTCTATTCCTTGTTTGCACAAGATTCTACGATAATTTTTTCGCTTTCTGGAACCAGTTAAATTTAAAAAGCCAGTATTTACTACAATGTTGAATAACTCGAATAAAAAGAATCGCAGAATAATCAACAACCACACATTTTACACAGGAAAGATAGCCCTTCCAAATGATATTAACGCGATTTATCAAAAAAAATTTGTTTCTCCCCGTGTGAAGTTACAAATTTGCACAAAATTTTTGTTAACCGTCGATGTTGTCTTCACCTCGCTATAACTTTGTAAAAAACCAGCATATCAATAATTTGAAACAGAGCATCTGAATCTAGAGGTTTCAAGCTTTCAAACCATTGTTTAACGATATCGATACTGCAATTTTGGCCGGAGTTATGGATCGTGTAAGCTAGTAGCAATTTTTCGGGTTCGCAGAGGTGATCCCTTAATTCTTTTGAGAAGTGTGTTTCACACTGGCAAGAGAAAAAATTAATTACGTTATTAGTGTAGTTACTACTGTGTTTTAAGCTTGCAAAGTAGAATCAGCTGTATCACAATTTTCGTTTGAGGATTGTTGCATCAAGCGAGCGAGCATCATTTAATAAGCAAGAATTAACGTTGATTGCGCCCAACGATCCGGAGCCAGTCCTTATTCCACGCACGTAAGGGGTCGATTTGCATTTTCTGAAACGACTGGCAGCGAGCACCGACAAGAATCGAAATCTGAGGGTGCCGTGAGACTAGGAGTCAACTCCGGGGTACCGTGAGACCTCCGTTTCGTCGAAGATTCCCGAGGATCAGCTGCCGGCGAGGATCGTTCCTTTGAAATGCATGCGGAGCCACCGATTCTCGATTACTTTCTTCTTGGAGATTCAAATTGGGGCCCGCGGAGCGCCCAGCGGGTTTCTTATATTCATCGCGCAGAGCCACCTCCGCTCCGCTCGGAACTGCCGCCGCCGGCTGCGTTCACGGTTGCTTGCGAAATCTTCCGAAATTTCAGAAAGTCCGTTAACTCATCCCCAAGTTGCACGATTTACCTGGCAGCTATTCAGCTTTCAAATTTACCGGGCGAATTTCATTTGAAACTGGATCATCTCCGAATCAAATTCTGCCTGATTCCAACTGTTTTTGCGAAACTTGCAGTGAAACTGAAAATGTCGTAATGTCTTCAGATTTATTCTCCGCGCAGACAGTTCACTGAAGAAAAATAATGAAAAATGCATTTCTCCTTTGGCGATCGTTCTAACAACATCCTTAAACTCCAGTAACGTCTCGGCATCTCCGCGCTCCGCAATTTTCGAAGCAGCGTAAGCCCCTTGTCCACTTCGTTATCTTGCAGTATTCTCAGGAACTCTATCCGGATAATTAACTTCCGTGTTTTACAGGAAAATGAAATTCCCCGGGCTATTAAGAGATTCTTTATTAATAATCGCGTGTAACGAAATCAGTCTTCGTTAACGGTCGCCGGTAATTGATTCGTATTTACAAGATGGTTCCGAATAATTAAATTCGCCGTACATGAGGGGGATAGGATGGGGAAACAGTTTATTCGATTTGGAAAATGTAGAAGAGAGGAAGCGTTCGAAGGGTAGTCCGAAAACAGGCGGCAAGAAACGTAATTTCATTTGCGAAATTAATATCCAACGCGCGGCACTCGACGACCGGAAACGACGAAAGGGAAGCTCGCGCCGCCGCCGCGCTGTCGACGATGGATTTATTGAGAAATGTAAATTCCGCCTCGCGGTGTTCCCGACGAGCAACGAAATCTGCCGAAGATGGGTTGTTTTCTTGCCGGAAGTGGATAAAAACGACCGCAGACTGGCATGCCAGGGCCTTTTCGAATGAAATAATCGATAAAGCGGCCAGGCCCGCCCCGGCCCGAGTGAACTCTCCGAGTACTACGGTCTCGTCTCGCATTTTTTTGCACCGCGCGTCTCGTTAACCAGATCAAAGGAACACCGGACGATGATGATTTTTTGTAATTTTCGTTCAAGAGCTTCCTCTGGCCAGCGCCGACCCTGCGCCGCGCGTACCCCGGCCTCGAAATATCAATTTAAACGCGAAATAGAAAATAAATATTTGAACGAACCCGACCGTACTTTCGGACCGGTCGTAATACACGTGAAAAAAAGTAATTGACAGCTTGACAACAAATTCGACGGCTAAATATATGTATAAATAATACACCGCGGCTATCTGGCTTAATCGAATCTTCCCCGGCACAGGGAAATGGGAAAATTGAAGGTTTCTGCCCGCGTATCAACGAGAAACTTCGTTATCGATGTTTTTCGTGGACCAAGAGAAATTTTATATCCTTCCGAAAAAATATTTGCAATATTCTCTTGTAATATCTTAGGTTTCATTAAAATAGCCTTGACCATCCGTTATTTTACCATCGTTTTCTTCACTCGAGCAGGGCCGTGCATTATTCTCGAAGGTTCGAAAAGTTTCAAGCGTTTCCCGGGGACAAAAGATGTCTCGTCGAAACGGCGCGATTTACTCGGGAAATTGGACCGGTTTTTAGCGGGCGTTCGCTGCGATTTTCGGCCACGTTAATTGCTCACTTGGCGGATTAAATTGAAGTTAAACTTGCCATCCTTAATTAGAGAAACTTCTAGACAATTATCGGGGAATTCAAAGCGGCCCGGTTGCCAGCATCGTTAAGAGCGAGTCAATGGCCTGTGAGATTTTCTTAGAAGCTGTTTACTTTACGCTACTGACGATCGCTGACCCTTTTAAGTGTCCATTGCTTTCTGTGTCATCCTAAACGGGGCTCTGGGATCGCCGAGATCCTATTCGAACAGCTTAAGCAGTAAAGATCTTTCAGTAAAGGACTTTTCCAAACGCTTTTTTCTCATTTTTTTTCTCATAAGCCAGTCAATGTACAAATATGAAATTTTGCAGACTTACTCGAACAACACAAAGCTATCATCATGAATTTTTATAGATTGCTGCCGACAAAATTGTAGTAGTTGTTTATTAGAGACAACGTGAAGAATTTCGTTTCACGTCCGAGCGAAGGTATGCTAGCATTTCCTTTACAAGTAATTCGAATATCCTGAAACAATTTGTTGAACTCGATAGCGAAACTTCGAAGATACTTCAATTATCACCAATTTCAAGAAGCGTGTCTCCGGCGGAGTTGCCAGTACTGCAAGCAATTTAATTAGAAGTTGAAGTTCCTCCATCATTCCCAGGACGCCGGATCCGTGACTCAAGAACCGGATTCAAAATGACGCTTGCGAATGAATAAACAAAAGCTTCTGATCCGGTTCGGAATATACTTTTAAACTGGAACGTCCGCACTAATTCAATTAGGGGTTAAATTCACCCGACAAACATAACTCATTTACTGTACCTATTAAATAATGTCTCCTGAATTGAATCTTGAATTCAAACTAGAGGCACCTCAAATATACACTTCGGTAAATCTTTTAGTGGATCGGTCAAAAGAAATCGCAGATCAATTTTCAGGATGTCGTTGTAAAGGAGAAGCTTCAATCTTCAAACCAATGGCAGATTTTGACGCGAGAAAAATTATTCGATGTTTCTACGAGCGTTTCAATATCTGGTGTATTCGAGACAGAAAGTGGTTAAATAAAAATTTATTGTGCAAATACCATCGGAGCGACAATAAAATTGATTCGTTGAAATGCAGTCTCATTTCGTGCGAGATATAAAGAAGCCACACTTATTTCCGGCGAGTGCGACGACGTTCTGCCGATCTGCACACGGTCCCCGCTTTTCCCGAGGCTTTTCCATTAATTAGCAAAGCTTATCTCTGGGTCGTCCGTTGCGAAATCGGCTGCTGGCGCGATTAAATTAGAATCCGGAACGATTTCAGAAAGGAACGGTTCCGGGGAACGCGATCTCTGTCGGGCCATCTTTCGTCGCCGGTGCAAATAATCGGGCCGCTCGGGCTCGTAGCTCCTCGAGCCCTCTTCTTCCTATCCACCCTCGCCCCCTGCAACCTCCACACCCCGTTGGACCCGGCGATTCGTTAATCGTGCGCCGGATAAGATTCAATTGCCAGGAGACGATCGCGAGCCGTTCGAGTTCTAGGTCCGTGGGGCTGTAAAACGGGCAATAAACTCCTCCCCACCCTTCCGCGCGTCGTCCATTATTTTACAGCGCTCTAGATTCGGCGGGAACTTCGAAAGAGTTATATAACCCCCATAAACCTCACTGCTGTCAGGCTGATGGGCCGCCCGCTACGTAATCGAACTCTAATGCGAGCGGATGATGCATCGCGAACGGGATTACATATTTCGCCCAGGTGTCGAACCCCTGCGTCGAGCCAGGATGAACTTCAACGAGCTAATTATGCACGGGCTGCATACCCGGCGGATTAAATTGCTCTATCTATTTTTTAATCACCGGCGAATTCGCTAAAATTGGATCTTCGCAAGATAAAAGAATTTCTCCCTGATCGAGATACTTTCCTCTTTAAAAAGTGCTCTCAATTACCTAAAAATAATGCAGAGGCTGCGTCTGAATCCTAACAGTATCATCCACTCAGTTTATTTAGATTACTCTATCTATTTTTTAATCACTGACGAATTCGCTAAAATTGTATCTTCGCAAAATAAAAGAATTTGTCCCAGATCGAGATACTTTCCTCTTTAAAAATTGATCTCAATGAACTAAAAATAATGCAGAGGCTGCGTCTGAATCCTAACAGTATCGTCCACTCAGTTTATTTAGATTACTCTATCTATTTTTTAATTACTGACGAATTCGCTAAAAATGGATCTTCGCAAGATAAAAGAGTTTGTCCCAGATCGAAATACATACTTTCCTCTTTAACAAGTGATCTCAATGAACTAAAAATAATGCAGAGGTTGCATCTGAATCCTAATAGTATCGTCCACTCAGTTTATTTAGATTGCGCTATCTATTTTTTAATCACCGACAAATTCGCTAAAATTGGATCTTCGCAAGATAAAAGAATTTCTCCCTGATCGAGATACTTTCCTCTTTAAAAAGTGCTCTCAATTACCTAAAAATAATGCAGAGGCTGCGTCTAAATCCTAACAGTATCGTCCACTCAGGTTATTCAGATTACTCTATCTATTTTTTAATCACTGACGAATTCGCTAAAATTGGATCTTCGCAAGATAAAGGAATTTGTCCCAGATTCAAATACTTTGTGCTTTAAAAAGTGATCTCAATTACCTAAAAATAATGCAGAGGCTGCGTCTGAATCCTAGCAGTATCATCCACTCAGTTTATTTAGATTTCTCTATCTATTTTTTAATTACTGACGAATTCGCTAAAAATGGATCTTCCCAAGATAAAAGAATTTCTCCCAAATCGACATACATACTTTATTTTCCTCTTTAAAAATTGATCTGCGACTTTCTGTGTGGACCTGGCATTAGAATAATACGCACCCCCAATGCACTAAAAATGATGCAAATACCCTATCCGAATCCTAACAGTATCGTCCGCACTATTCTTCCCGAGGGTTCGCGTAGCCTAATAAAAAGGTAACTCCGCTGAATACCGTTCCCAATATGCAAACTGCGGCCGCGAACAATGGCCGGGGGCTTTGAATTCGGGCATGGAGGCTCATAGCCGGAAGTCTGGTGTCTTCGATGCGGCAGGGCCGTGCCGCACCGGCCCGAATAGTAATTTCGAATGCAAAACAGCCCGGCCAAACACGGTGGATTCGTATTCTCTCGGTTGTTCGGTGACAATAAACTGGATCTTCGCGGGACAAGTGTCGAGGGTGTACGTCGTTTCTGCGATTAAAAATTAATGTGACCGTTTTTCTGCGATGCGATGTTCGTGGCGGTGCTGTGGAATGGTAAACATTTATGCAAATCATCGCGGACCAATCGGACGGACGGAGAGAGCGTGAGAGCCGGATGGAATGATATTAAAATATTACGGTTTTATCGATGCTCGTCGCTGGTAGCGAGCACGGCGAAGTCGAATCCGCCGCGGAATTTCCGCAGACATTTATGTAAATGGAGAGCCGCGGGCTGTGCGGAGGGGATGTATCCCAGCCGCATGTTTATCGGTCTTTAAATCAATGGATTGATCGTTGCGATCGCAATATTTCGAGCGAGTTGATTCTCGTGTTTAATGCGTTACACAATATTTTTCCCAGCCGCGTGCGTGTTTGTTTTGTTTTATATTTTCATTTTTTTCGACCCCCACCGCTATCTACCCCCGTAGTTCCTCTGCGCTCACCCCTGCAGCCGCCCTTTTGTCCCGTTTTGTTTCATCGTTCCCATCTCGCTCGGTTTTTGTCGAGTCGCGAGCGGCGCGAACAAAAGGCCGTGTAGCCGCGAGATTTATGGGATCCGCGCGGGACGGCGACAGTTACAAAAATAATTCTGAAAACGACGCGAAATACGGTCCTTGGCGGCGCAGCCTGCCTCCGACAGATTCGAGCACACAGCGCAAATATTGACCGTGCTCCGACGCATTTTCTCCACGAGTTCTTCATTAAATCCCACCGCAGACTCGGTCGTCGATGCGATTGGAAATCAACCCTTTGCAGTCGGGGGACGGAGTCTGAGACTCCACTAAAAACCATTATTCATATGTTGGAATCTAACCCAGTTACTAAACATTCAAGTATTTTTTTTATTATTCATTTATACAGGTCGCATCAAAGTCATTAGCGACCACAAGGATTATAACGTATGATTACAAATTTAGATCTTTATAGTTATTGTTAGAAATAGTGACAAGTACATTGTGGGGACATCGATTTGAAGTTGTTACAGTAAGGAGAATAACTTTTATAAGAATGGACCAAACGAGACTTCAATTTCTCTGTAAGGCTAGAAGAATCAGTTTAGTAAATGACATCTAATAAATAAGTTTTTTGAAAAAATGCATTTGGTCGGAATTGTGAAAAGCAATACTAAAAATTGATTTTTACAACTTTGTTAGCTGGACCAATAACGAAAATTCAAGAGATGTGTCTGGTCGGCTGGTGTAAATTATAGACGCTCTGAAAATTTCATTGAAATTCGTTAATTGGTTTACGCGTTATAAACGATCGAAAGTGGTAAATCTTGAAAATCTTACGATCGTTTATAACTCGTGAACCAATTAACCAATTCCAATGAAATTTTCAGAGCTTATATAATTTATACGACTTGATCAAACACATCTTTTGGAATTTTCGTTATTGGCCCAGCCCAAACAAATTTTACTATTGTTTTCCACAATTCCGTCGAAATGCATTCTTTCAACGTATTTTTTACACATCATTTACTAAACTAATTCTTCTAGCCGTACAGAGAAATTGAAGTCGTTTGGTCCATTCATATAAAAGTTATTCTGATTCAAAGTGTGTGGAATCAGTTATGCTCCTTACTGTACATGATTACAGGGTGTGATAAATATTAGTGGACTTTAAAAATAGTATGACTTGGATGATACATTCAAGTATTGCACGAGGTATTATATCAAAGTGGTCTAAGTCATATATTTCTTGTTTCGAGATATTATACAATTTAAAGGATATCGAATTCTGAATTGAACTGACAAACTCATTTCTTTTTAATTTTCACTTTAACCACTTTGGTTACGGGCACAGATTATTTTAGGTCGGAAGGAATGTTCAATTTTCGAGTCTTACCGTCCTCGCAGACCTAAATCACAACTTCCGCAACTCCGTGAACATCTGACAATTTTCAAATACGTGTTGGCAAAACAATGAGCTAACACCGTCGAAGAAATAAATCCTTTACCGTGATTTGTACCGAAGAAACACCCCGCTTCTAGATCAATAGAGAGGCAACTTCGGACTGGGTTCCCTCGAGGCCAAAGCAAGTTTTGCTTCCGCGGTTTGGAAAGGAAAGCTTCCGAAGAATAAGTTTCGGAACAGTCGTTCTCTCCGGTTGAGTGTTCGACAGACGGGAAGTTGATTGGCCGGATTAATTGTCAAGCGAAATAATCCTTGTATTGTTCCTCGTTCGCTGGTTGTCAGTCATCGCGAAACAGTCGCGGAATGGCCTGACTATTTTCGGGGTGGAAGGAACAATTGCAAGCGGGTGCCGGTTGCAACGGAAGCCATAAAGCAATGGCCACTAATTTAATACAAGCACGACGGCCGTGCAACCGCGGTGGCACGACACTGAGGCGGAACAGTAAAGTGGCTCGAGAGGCTCGTAATGGCTATGCAAACTATACGTACAGTTTACAAGGGAAAATTTAATTCCGTCGGAGGGCTTACCAAGATGCTACGGCGTCCTTTATTAATCCGAGCCTGCAACTCAGTGCTGGCGAACTATTCGAGTTTGCTCCCGTGATCGTCTCTGCGGTGTTCTACACTCGGAAAATTCCGACGGTTTCCCTGTTCCCCAAATCAACGGCTTCTCATACTGCTCGAACCGAAAAGAAAGTAACCGCTTCAATCCAGCTCATTCACCTTTTGCAAAAGTGCACTGAATTGCATCAGTACAGTAACACATTCCAATTTCTTAATTTAGGCTGGTAGTCAAAGCGTTGAAGAATAATCCTAATTTGATAATTCTAATTTTCAACAAAATAAAAAATGTTGACATTGATTGCAGGACCCAGGAGCCAAATAAAAATTGTGTTCTTCTTTTAATTATCCTATCAAGCTGAAACTAATACATTGACGTTCTTAACCAGTTAACTGCGTTCGACGTGTATACACGTCAATCGAAATCTCTACTGCGTTGCACTAACAATAACCTTTTCAAGCATGAATTATTAATTTTTTATCAAATAAAAATGTAATCCTTCCTCGCTTTTCGTAAAATTTATAATAGGACCATTTGCCCTGCGTTCGACGTGTACACTCGTCAGTGCTTGATTTTTAATATTTACTAATGTTAATTTTTACAACTAAATTCCACGGTTAAGAGGTTAAATATTTTCAACATCTACACTGCTTTAAATTGTATGTTCCCATTTTTGTCATAAATGCATCGAATCCGCCGTCTAGTAATCACACATTTCCCGGTAGCCACGATCAATAGATGAATCTTTACGCCGAGATTTTCTCCCGGAGAAAATCTTCCAACCACAATAGAAGAATTTTCGAAGTTTCAAGCAGCTCTGTTAATGAGAGACTCCGGGAGGAGCAAACAAACGGCGTCTAACTTTTGATTGTTAACTATTGAATTACCCGGTCGATTCTTCTCTCGGACATCTACGGAGCTGCCACTTTATCACCCCGATAACTTTCCGCCTTTAATGAAAATATTGTTTCCTCGCGCAGTTTGCTCAGCGCGCGGCGGTCACGCCGGTTGTTTACTCGTTGCAATTTCTTCAGCGAGCCGCAAGCGAGGAAACAAGAGAGGGCACAGGCCACCTATCGCTTGTTTTCGAACTGCTCGAGCAGAAGCAGGGTCGGGGAAAACTTTTTCATTGGCTGGATCTTCTCGCGGTCGATGTCGCAACGAGGCTTTAACACTGAACCGGTATTTTGAATTTTAAAGGTAGCGTTGTGTAGTTGTAATAATCAAAAATATGTGCACAGAAAATTAAACCAGAGGATTATAAATAGTCTTTAAAAAAAAAAAAACAGAAGGTTGAGCTTCTAGTCGAATCAGCCCCTGGAGTACGTTGATCCTTTCCTCGGCGCGGCGTATCTCAAATGATTAATTAACCGGTTTATCTCGCGATCGATCCGTTCTATTCTGAAACAAAATGTTAACAATCTAAATGCAGCGGGCACCCCGAAGTTCAGCCTTGAAAGGTGAACGCTTAATAGCGTGAAATTGTAGTTCGAAAGGGGAAAATACAGAAAGGCCGGGCTCTCTTTTTTTCCTCTCTCTTTCTATTCTTTTTATTTTATTTTCGAGGCGACTGTTTAAAGTCGAATTGGACCGCTAGAGAACTGTAGATAACGAATTGCCGGGCTGTAATTCCGAGGACTAAAAGCGGACGCCCTTCAATCGCGAACATCTAAACTCTTCCCGAAGATCAAAGACTCCGCGCCGGCTCGGGCTTCAAAGCGTGAAATTGCAATTCTGCGCAAACCGAACGACTATTCGCGCTCGAGTTTTCGAAAGAAATTGTTTCGGCGCGATCCACGCCGCGAACGCGACGAAGGAAAAGCACCAGAGACGTGCTTCCGATTCGAGAGAGCTCTCCTCATTGAAATTTGAGTCGTTGAGAATTTAGCGGCGCCGCTGGTATTTCAATCCTCTGTTTGCAACTCTGCTTTAACCGTGCGGTCTTTCTCGGTTGCCTGTGTTTGAAAAACTCACGTTTCTGGAATTCATCCCGTACGTTTCACTGCTACACGCTGACGAGAAAGCTTCATTTAAAAATTGTCAGAATTGTTCGAATCGTTTCAGGTGTATCTCTCTTTCGAAGGAGACCTTGTTCGAGGAATTGTAGCTCGTGCTCAAGAATAATCGGCTTGAAACAAAATGCACAATGAATGAGACAATGAATTTTACAATTATTTTGTACAATTTTCAGTTGTTTTAGATCTACAAAGGCTGTTCCCGTTAAAAATAGGTTTCTATTTCATTCCACTTTCTTCAAAAATGTCTACAAAAATTGGAAATGCATAGGGGAAGTCGGGGCATTCATATATTATATTGGTATTGTATTTATTTTCATTTCGTGTTTGGTCTATTGATGATATGAATGATGATTTGATGATATGATGAATGATATGATGATTTGATATGAACAATAATAATTGTTACATTTTTCTGTGGATCTAAGCAGGTAACTGTGTTTATAATACTCGTGTGACTTCAAGCTTTCGAAATAAATAAAGAAATTTGAATTAGGTGAGGTTCGTGTTATTTGTTTGTGGCCAAGTTGTAAAAATAAGGGTTCGGGGAATTATGAGCTACTTTTCTCGGGGAATTGTGAGCCACTCGATTTTTGACATTTAACGAGCTAACATCACGTGTTTGATGTTTCTCAATGATTGTTTATGCAATATTCTTTTTATTTTTTTTTTTAACAATTTGCATGGAAAATATGCCGAGAAAGATGAACCGCCAAAACATCATTCATTAAACGTCTGCGATCGTGCAATCCACTTGGAATGCGCCGGAATGACCGCAAGAAATTGGACTTGTGAGCTTTGCATTTCAGATTAATTGTCGTTATTTTTAACTTTTTTGCGTATTACTGAAAAATTATTTTGTCATTCAGATACATGAATAAACATTTCATAACAGAAATTGTAATTTTTATTTGATTTTGAAAGTGGCTAACTGGCTAAGTGGCAAATTTTTTGTAATAGTCTTAAAATCATCTAATTTGCAGAGATATTCGATTAATATTAATTATTAATATTATAATATAATATTATAATATTATAATATAATTTATAATTATAATATAATATTATAATATTATAATATAATATTAATAATTAATATTATTAATTCGATAAACTATTGTGTCTAAAAGAAAGGTAAATCTTCATACTACACATTTAGCGTTGAAATTTGATGAAAAACTTAATTTAATAGTAGTTCTTTGGCAATAAAAAAAAAGTGGCTCACAATAGCCCGACTTCCCCTAACCATCCGCAGTCTAATAATGACAAAGTATGTAGATATACATAGGTAGATGAGATTATTGGTAGCTGGTCGCGTTTAAGTCGTGCCGATTGTCATTGATCGGTACCTTCGGGTCTATCGCGCGGCCGTTGAGTGCACACGTCGGCGAAGGCCAATGACACCGATTGTTACCATTGTAAAACGAACGCGAGTGCTATCGAGGTTGCGACGAAATGAATGAACGAGCCTCTGGCTAGTTAAATCGATCATCGGTCGCTTCTTTTTTATCGTTCACAGCGTAACCTCCACTCAGGCCAGCGATAGACTGGTTTGAGCGTGGCGGGCGCCACGTGTGAGTGTCACGCACCATCGGTATCGCTAATTGCGCCAACCATTAAGGATTCTCCAATTTGCACAATAAATGGTCGTTACGAGTGCCGGAGTTACGGGGGCGGCGTTATTTAAAGCGTACTTCATCATGGGCCAGGCTTCCGCTTTTATCGCAAATTAATTAATCCCAGGCAGTTTCCATTAAACCGTGGGTTAGAGAGATGCAGGGCGGCGGCGGTGGCTAGAAAGCGGGGAGAGAGATCCACTCTCTCCTCTCTCTCTCTCTCTTCTACCTCGATCCTTCTACCACGAGATTCGTATATGTTAATGTTTCCTCGAATTCGATTAATTTCTTCAGTGACTGCGGGCAAGCTTAGTGAGAACAACGCCGATGCCGGAGGAATTTCGAAACCGTCTTTCAACGAGCTTCCGATATAAGCTTTGAACACAGGATTAATATCTCTAGCATCGTTCACCGACATACTCCTCTATATGCTTTTCATTTTCTCGTTAATTGCTTGTTCGGTTTTTTATCGTTTTATGTATGTCGGATAACCACCTCGCGGAATATTTTATTGGCGAACTGTGCGAGATTTTCGAAACGCTGCTTCACTTCATTTTCACTCGCGTGATTGGTAATTTTCTTCATTTTTTATTCACTTTCTACTTATTTTCGGAGCGATTTCCTATTTCCAGCCACGTTCGCCAACTCTGCAGAAGAAAATCGAAATCGATTTTTGACCAGGATTCGAGCCCGGAGCCATCCCGGTGGGAGTCGAGAAGCTCTACAACCTGCGCCACCACACTCGTCCATCATTTCCGACCTAGTACAAGCATAATTAGCACACGTTTCCCCTAATACATCCTCGATCTTGCTTCGCGCTATATTTTCCCGGGATGCGATTACACGGATCGCCTATTTCCGACTTCTACATTAAAGACGCATTATTTACGCGGTCTGAACGCGACACGCGCGGCGAAGAAGTATATCTATATAGCGAACTGCTGCACGATCTTTTCAGATGTTATCGCTGCCCGTAATCTCTCATCTTTTCATACGTGTCAGAATTAAGTTTAATGAGGAGCATGCCCTCTCTTGCTCACAAATCCACGGCGACGAGCGGTCGCATTTATTATTCGTTTCAGCGGGTATCAAAGTGCAGTATGCGGACCGAGGATTCGTGTCAGCCGCGTGCCTGCGCGCTGCGCGCTCGTGTGTTCATTCCAATTCCGAGGGAGCAAGTCCATTCAGAAGAAAATCCGTCAGAGCATCCAATTCCTCGGTCAATCCGAGCGGAACCCGTAAAACCGAGAGTTTCACCGCGTGCTGTAAACAGCCCTGCCACTCGATTACCCAACTTTAGCGATCTCGATGCCCTCTGGCCTTTGTTCTCGACGTTATTCCAGGCTCCGGGGGCCACTGCTAAAGACACGGGACTGCTGTGCCGGAAGAATGAAAATCGTCAGCGATCCAGTTACCAAACTTTCTTCCGTTTCGATCGAGAGCGAATCGTTGCTCGAGGATCGACGGATCACATCCTCTGCATCCGAAATACTCCGGATCGTTACAATTTAAGGCGGCGGTTTCGTATACACTGAGAAAAAAATCCTTTCGAAACAAAAAAAATATATGTTGATTCAATAAGACGTACTATTGAATAGTGCCAATATCATATGAACTTATTGTAATATTTAATACTATTGAATTTCAATAGCAAAACTCATTTCCGCCAATCATATAAGCCAATAGCTTGACCATCAATGTTTTCGAAAGAAATAAGATATGGCCTCAAACCAATTCCAGTGTAAATCAATACATTTCTCAAATTTTTTTAACAACATATCTGATTGAAGGAAAAAAGAAATATTACGAATAATAATCTACGGTATTGAATCAAATACTATTTTCAATCATTTCATGATAGACAATTCAAATACATCACTATTTGCTTCTAAATTTCATACTATTGAAAAGAATACATTGATATTCATCGAAGTAAAAAAATTACAATAACACGCGTGTTATTGAAGTAACTACTTTTTTTTCTCAGTGTAGTGACAACGCCTGCGGTGGTGGGTGTTAGGCGCGTATGGTGATGGGGGAGGAGGGTAATACGAAACCGAAAGAATTATTTTGCGGAAATGAACGGTTACCGAGATATTCGCAAAAAACTATAATTTATTTAAAGAGGTAATCCTCTCCGATTTTGATGAAATTTAAATATGTTATATTACACATTTTGAACAACTTTTTCCTTTGCAAAAATGTCGCCCGCGGCTTTGTTTAGGAGTTATTAACGAAAAACACGGATCAATCAGCGACGCCACGCTAAGCGGGACTTGTCACTCGACTCCGTTCGCTGTAGTCGCGCTTATTAGACCGTGTTTCTTCGTGAATAACATCTTGACCTAACCCTAACCCTAACCTAACGCCATTTTTGCAAAGGAAAATGTCGCTTCGAATGATCTCAGGAACCTCCCATTTTTGGATTTTGAAGGAACTTTAAGACACACTGTATATTTTTTCTGTCAGACTATTCCGGCCCTCTTCGCCCCTCCCCCACCACCTAACCCTAACTAATTCTAATCGCATGATCTTCCCATTGTAGATGTCACCCAGAATTTTCAAATAACCTAATCTAACCTATTTCTATTTTTATTTTCTGTCCCATGCGCTGCCAGGAACGTGCACGCATACGTTAGATCCCGATGCAGTAGCACTAGCAGTTTTTTGAGAATATCACGGAGACCGTTCGTTTCCGCAAAATAATTCTTTTCGTTTCGTATTACCCTCCTCCCCCCTCACCATACACGCCTAACACCCACCACCGCAGGCGTTGTCACTATACTAAACTTCTGCCCAATTTAATTGTACAATTTAATGTACGTCACTTCGATCAGCTTTTATTCCCGACGTCACTTTTTCCTCGTGCTCGTCCCCTTTTTTTCGGTCGCAAAGAGATCGACCACTTTATTACCGAGTCGAGCACCGAGTGATCGATAGCGATTTCCACCCACGCGCGGCCAACGCCGACCGCGCCTGAACATTTATGCAAATCACCCGCGGCCTTTAAAAGCCCGGAATTAGGTTAGCCTGGTGGCGATCTAACGATTCCGCGGTCACGCAACGTTCGCTCTTATTTCTCAACGTCGCGGGCCCGCTCCGGTTACACGCGGCCAGCCCCGAGAAACCGTTTTCATATTCTGAAAAACTTCAATTCCGATTCTACCGAGTGAATATGAAAAGATTAGCTGCGTTGAAAAATTGCTGGTTCATCTCTGCCGACAGAGAGAATTTTTATCACGCGGTTCTCGTTCGAATCTGATTTTATTTCCAGTCCGTGGTAAGGTCAAAGGGCAATTGATTCACTTATTTCTTGATGCAGTGCGGCTCAGTTTTATATAGTTGCATGAAATTGCTGTTTTTAAACGGTATTTACGTAGATCGCCAACGTTCAGTTGTTTCGTTTAATGAAAGCGCGCAGTTGTTCAGAAATTGTTCGGTTGCTTGCGAAGCCGACGTTAGCCACGAAGTTAACGCCGCCGTTAGAAAACACGGAAGAAACGTCCACCATCGAGTTGGAACAACGTTCCAAGCAAAAAGTGCCTTAATCTCAAGTACAACCGGAAAGGGGAAAAAAATATAATTGCTAACGACCAACGTTTGGCTGGTTGTTAGCAAACGCTCCTCCTCCTACCGCTACAACACCCGCGCAATCAACAGCTAGGAATACCGTGGACCAGGCACAAATCGAGCGGCCCTCGTTAACCGCTTTCGATTTTTGTTTTCCGGCCAAATGAGCCGAGCATCGAGCGTCTTTCGCTTCCTCGGCGTCGTTTAACCGTGGATCGACGATGACTCTTGGGTCAAGAGTCGAGTCGCTGCTCCTCCATTTTGTATCCTTTAACCCCCATTAGCTGCCGCATCCAATTTGTGCAGCACGAAAAACTTATTCGAATTGATCCCTCACTATTCGTTAGCTCAGCCACTCTCGAACTTTGAATCTTCTTGAAAAATTTTATAATTATATGTTAATCTCTTTCGTCTCATCGGTGGCCATTTTATTAACTTATCTGTCAGATGATCGGTTCTGAAATGATAAAATATAATTTTTCCAGACATTCGAATTTTAAGGATGCAATAAATGATAAGAGGATACACTGCCAAGTGAACAGATAAATTACAATCGACAAAGCGGAAAATACAAGCGGTATCTCTCGACGGAAAATGTTCTATCGATCCAGTGGAACGATTAACGCGATAGATAATATCATAACAAACACTTTGCGGAATGCCACCGGATGAATCACATTTATGTAAGTACATACTTCTTGTTAGTGAATCACGGCTTTATCTACGGGACAGTACACAGAGATAACTGTGAGCCGTTCGCGTTTCGTAACAATGTACATTGTCGACGGTTAGATAGCAGCTGTTAACCGAGATTCGTTTCCATTATCGGAAACGGTCCGACTGTTTTATCAGAATGGAAATCTTCCATCGGTATCTTAAGAAAACCTGCCAGCGCAGCGTCCCTTTCGCTGTTCCGTGGTTGGTTCGCTAACCTTAGCCTGACAATTTCGGCTCTCGAATAGGTATCAGGCGGTTTTTCTAAGTAGAATTAAAGAAAAATTAAACCGACTTAAAAAAAGCGCACTAAAAAGTATAAAATAATTTCCATTTAATATATGTGTATACACGTGAACATAAATACGATACAATCTTTTCGGAGGCGGCGCACAAATATATTATTTAAATATAAATATATTAGTATTTAGGAGAATTTAAGGATTTTCGTAATTTCCAGTGTCGAAAATTTTCAATTGTGCGCCGCCTCCGAAAAGATTGTATTGTATTTAAGTTCATGTGTATACACATATATTAAATGGAAATTATTTTATACTTTTTAGTGCGTTTTTTCTTTCTAAAAAGCTTTTTTTTATCTCACACTTTTTTATACTTTTTAGTGCGTTTTCTCGAAGTCGGCTTAATTTTTGTTTAAAAAGTTCTTTTTTATTTCACACTTTTTTTATCTCTGTCAGCCGTCACATTCCAAATCGTAATTTATAAATATCTGAAAGCCGCAATCAATAACGGTAACGACGTCGCGTCGTTACTGTTCCTAATGTCTAACATTCAGCGGAGTTCACGACGGTATCACCACCCTACATTTTCGCAAATAAAATCGTAATTAATAAAGAAATGTAAATTTTTTTGCACGGGACCGTAAGATGCAAAAGGTTTCGTTCCGATTGGTCCATCTATCTCGACGTAATCGGTGAACATACATAGAAAAAAAGCGAAAAAAAAGCGAAAAAAGGCACATACAGATCGAATTGAGTAACCTCCTCCTTTTTCGAAGTCGGTTAAAAACAATGAATAAATTCGGTGCAGAAGACTTTGTTTCTTTGTAACAATTTTACCCTGCTAGAAGAGATTCGACGAATGCATGAATTAAATTTCCACCGGCTCTTCCGAAGCGTTTTCAAGCTGAGACTCTTTTTTCTGGCCAGAGGGTACTTGTTTCGCCGGTGATACGTCACTCGACGTCCGAGTTATGACGTTCAAAGTGACTCGGGCGGTTAATTTCCGAGGAATTCGGGGTTGAAAAGCTCGTCATCCGTCCGAATACCTCTGACAGAGTAACCAGCTGCGAAGTGGTGGAGCGAGGAGGGTCTCGTCGCAAACTACATTAGCGTCGCCTTGATGTCCGTCAATCTGACGGATGTACGGCGAATTCCGTTTGACGTGCAACGCCTAATGTAGGAATGCGATCTCACGGCCCGGTATCCGGCTATTTCACGCTAGACCGGTAATCGCGGGATCGAGTGTGACATCAGACGCTGACCACGCCTCGATGAAACCACTTGCCACCAGCGAATCCCAGTCCGGCGAAACGTTTCCGGGACGTTTGTTAATCCTGGAATGTCACCCTCTTATTTTTCGAGTATTTCGACCCTCAGCCATTTCAATAGTCTGTGCTAATTGTGTATCTAGCATTTGCCAGCACTTCGATACGGAGTAAGTTACACACCTACCTTATTTGAAATTTCACGAGGATTATACTGCAATATAGGAGCAAATATACGCAATATAAATATACGCAAATATAGGAGCCAATGGGTCAGTCGATGGCAGAGTCAATGGCTCTATGTAGTGTAAGGGATTCGAGTGACCGCGGCCCATGCGGGCCGCAGCAGTTTATGATTACGGTGCGGACGTGACTTTAGGCTATTTTTGAGATTTAGCGGAACTTTCCGTGTTTTTTGATAATTTATTAGAGACCTGATATTTTAGCTAAAGGTCTCAATAGCCGTTGACGTACCGTAAAACATCTGCAGACCAAGCGCGGACCGTTAAGGGTCCTAGGTAGATAATCAAGGGCTCAAGGCGAGAAACTAGCCAGTTTCCCTCACCCGGTCGCCTCTTGAAGGGCGTAGATTAGTTTTTAAAATAAATGCGATTGGTTGCCGAAAGGAACCGCCTACGATGTGGAAAGCTTGAAAAGAGCTAGAGCGAGGAGGGAGCAGGGTTGTCGTTGTTGCGCGTACGAAGGTACAACAAGTTTGGATAAAATAAACGTTTTAGTCAAAATCTTACGTTGTTGAATCAGTCATCCTTACAGTAGCCATCGTATGCTAATTATGAATCTAGCTCTTGCTAGCACTTTGACACGGAGTAAATTATACAGGGTAATAACGAGTAGGTAGGTTCAATGTCGTCCAACGATTTTTTAAACATTTTCACCTCGCTGGGGCCCCAAATGAGAACCAAGGTATGCATGCGTTTGTCACTTGATACGAGACTGTCGCGCGCCCGTGTGACGTACGCAACGTACACTTTCGTTAGAAGTGTCGCAGCATTTTAGACGGATTTTTAATTGTTAATTAATAAATAACGAAGCCGAAATCGCAATATTTTTATTCTTCATTCTCGTCTTATATTATCGTCGAGAACCACACCTTAAATTTTCTCCCACCTGTAGGTAAACACCCTGTATACTTTCCTTATGCGGAATTTCCCAATAAAAATCAGCTGTCGCTGCCGCGATAAAAGTTACACGCAAATATAGGAGCTAGTGTTTCTAGGGGGTGGAAGGAACGCGAACGTAAAATAATGTTAGAAATTCTGGAAACGAGAACTGGCAGGGAGGGGAATCGTCAGCAAATATTATAGTCCTCGGCGACGGTTCTATTCGTCACAACAGCTTAAGAGCTCGAGGGTACATCATCTCACCCTTCGTTTCCCGGCTCCAGGAATATTCACCGTGTAAACGTCGGACCCTCGGCAGCCTCGGAACCTGTGCAAAGCGACAGGTTAACAGGCAAACATCGCGTTCCGTCGCGTCGCCGAGGATCTTGGAACAAATTCGAGGGGTCGACGTCGACGGGGGTTGGTTGCATTGAAACGAGGTGGGGAAAATCTTTTTCCATGGCTGGCCTGGTGGTGTGCTCTGGGTGCTACTGGTATTCCGAGCGAAAAACGGTGTTCAGTTGCTAGGCGCAGGCTTGCTTTTCAAGTGGTAAAAATGCGTGAGCGGTTCGTGTGCCGCTCGCGATTCAAGTGCTGTGCTGCCCCCACACCCCCCACCCCTCTGCTCGTGCGTTTTAATTATGACCGGGGCTCGCTCTTCTGACGGCGCACTAACCCTCGAGCACGTCACGCTATTAGACCCGAGATTATTCGTATTAATTATTTTAATTACGCGTGCCTGCGAACGGTGTCGCGAAACCGGAATGAATACCGAACGCCGAGCACGAGTGTCGCCGCCATCGTTTTCCACCTAGCCGGCATACCAATTTGACGGCTCGGATCGCTGAAATTTCGGCCGGGCCTGACAGACATTCTCAGAAATGCGGATCGTTACGCAGAAGAAAATTGTCAAGCTCAGAACTAACCTGTCGACAAAAATGAAAATCATTTTATCAAACCGTTCACCACCAATACTTCAAACCCAATATACACAACAAACATTCGAATACAATTACTCGAGGATAAAATCGCCTGTATTCGTGGATCCAAATCACTTTGGAACTAGCCTAAGCTGCCGACAAAAATGAAATCTTTTTGTCAGACCGTTCACCATCAATACTTCAAACCTAACATATACAACAAACTAAAATTTGTGGTATTGGCGCGCTGGTTCGATCAATTGTAAAAATATAGCAAGTATGGAATCAACGCGTGATTACATAACCTTAAATAATTTCAATTAATACTTGTTATAAGCATGTGAGTCTTACAAACTTCAAAATCTTAATTGAGAAAATAGTTTCAATTAACAATACAAAATATATTATTTTGATTAGTTCTTACAGACGCAATACGGAAATTTGTATATTCTTGAAACTGGTCTGGATTTTAGACCGAAACGTTGAATAAAATTTCATGTAATATTTCGCAAACTTGCTATATTTTTACAAATGGTCGAACCAGTGCGCCAATACCACAAATTGTAGTTTAAACAATCGTCGATCGAAATACGAAAAACGTATACAACAAACATTCGAATACAATTACTCGAGAATAAGATCGCCTGTATTCGTGGATCGAAGTCACCTGGGAACTATCCTAAAATGTCGACGAAAATGAAAATCATTTTATCGAATCGATCACCACCAATACTTCAAACCCAACGTGCACATCAAACATTCGAAAACAATTACTCGGGAATAAGATCGCCTGTATTCGTGGATCGAAGTCACCTGGGAACTATCTTAAAATGCTGACGAAAATGAAAATCATTTTATCAGATCGTTCACCACGAATACTTCAAACTCAACATGTACATGAAACATTCGGAAACAATTACTCGAGAATCAGATCGCCTGTATTCGTGAATCGGAATCACCTGGGAACTATCTTAAAATGTCGACGAAAATGAAAATAATTTTATCAGATCGTTCACCACGAATACTTCAAACTCAACATGTACATGAAACATTCGGAAACAATTACTCGAGAATCAGATCGCCTGTATTCGTGGATCTAAATCACCGTGAAACTAGGAACGAAGATCTTCGTCGAACTTCCGCCGAACATTCCGCTCTTCCGACAGGCAGGCGTTCGGGCAAGTTTTCAAGCGACGACCGCAGAGATCTTAGTTAAGTTGCGGGCGTCCCCATGAATTCGTGGAGTCTCTGTGCGCGTTTACGATCCGTCGCGTCGATCGCAGCTATCGTTCGGCATCCCGGGAAATCCTGTTCAGCCCGGGGAATCGGTTTATCCCAGTCCCGAGACACTTCGGGCTTGGGTAGTCGTCGATCTTAGATCCAACCGGCTAGAGGGTTTCTAGAACGCGAGTCGACGCTTCCGGATTGCGGTGACAGCGTTTTATCTCGCGGAATGTCTGCGCTGCGCGAAGGCTGGAAACGATCGCGCGAGCCATTCCAACGTTCTGCTCCCACAACCCCTAGAAACAGCCCCCGAAACAACCCCGAATAAAGCGTCAGCCCCGTCGGAGCTCTGTGCAGCATTTTTCGTCTCCGGCTGATAAATATCCGAACCTCGTTCCGGCCGCCACCCTTCTCCGCTCTGACGAATTGTCAGCCACGGGGACCGAATGATTCCATTTCGAGGAGAGCTTTCGCTGTCTCCTCTGGCAATGTTCCGTGACGCGATCCTGCTTGAAGCGTAATCGTCAAATAAATCGCAGAAAAAGCATTAGATTGGTATATATTTGTGCATAAGCTAGTACGCCAATTTGACATCCATAAAATTTCAAGAATCGTAGGGAATGGAAATATTCTAGGTTGGAAGAACTGTTTGATTTTCGAGTTAAAATTCTAAAGCTCACTCCAAATTTTCTCCTTCTATTTTTTACCACCTCTGCCACAATTTTCGCATCCCTTTAAAAGCATCTTTTATACAGTTATTCCAGCATTCATCAAACATCTCACCCATTACTAATTACTAGACTGCGGTTCTTTATGTAAAATAAAAATTGTCTGCGTCGACTGCAAGAAATGGAAACTAAATGGAATGTTATTTCTTCCCTTAATGATTTGAATAGAACTGGCATTTTCAATTTTCCCAATTTTCCAACAATTTTGAAGTTACCTAGCGAGAAAAGTCGCGTTCACGGGTCTTCTTTATCTACACGCGTAGAAATGGCGATCAGTTTAACCGTGGAGCAATTAAGCCGCGGAGAAAGGGAAAAACTGCTCATTCGGAGATCGCGTGACGCGTTTAGTAAATTATTATTCGCGAGACCTGTGTTTCCAGCAGGACGAACGATTCTGTGTGGTGAGAAACAAGTTCTCTCCCTCTCTCTGTCTGTCATTCTGCTCGGAGCCTCGTGGACTGACATGAATACGACAGGCCTCGTTGTTGAACAGTTCTAATTGGAGCAGCCACTTTCGCGTGCATCGTTCGTCAAGTGGCTCGCGTGCATAAAAATATTTTAGATAATGAAGGCGCGACAGAGCAGCGCGCGCCGCTGGGAAAAACATTCTCCCGCCGACACGTTCGAATTTGCAAGGGCCAACGGAGAGGCAGACGGACGACAATTTCGCGAGAGAGTCCCGGTCAATCTCGCGAGGATTTTTTTCTGTTTTCCCTGTTCGCGCGAAAATTCTATCAACGGGCCGGACCGGGCCGTGTTTAGCTTTCTATCTTGCCGGGGCTCTCCGCTCTACGAAAACCAGCTATTTCCATTCGAGAGGCGGCCTTTGCAGCCGGTTTTTAGCTCCGGGAAAAATATGAATTGCAAAACTCCCGCGCCGGACCGCATGCGAAATTCGAGTGTCCGAGATTGCAGGGACTCCTTAGGGAAGGGAGCAAAAAATATGGAACTTCGACCCGCCCGATTTCCCGTGAATATTGAAATATCTGGTGGAAAAAAAAGAACGCGACCGATTGTCCTTCATTCTATGGTCCACCCCCGCGCGGCACCCTCTTCGCACGCCCCTGAGTCTGTTAAATCGAATCGAGAGCAATCCTACGGCCACTAACGACCCTGCGATCTAATTTCCGAGTTGGAGAGATCGATCACGGGCGCATTAATCGTTGCAATTAATTTGACTATTTTCTATTCTACGTGTACAACACAAAAGGCCTCGTTGATTGAAATTCATTACCCAGAATATGTAATTTCGCGTACCCGTTAGAAGTGTTAGCAAATTGCAAAATGCAAGATTTGAAAGGATTCGGTTTTTCCAGTGAAAAAAAGAAGCATTATTCGAAGGAAAGAACGTTCCATTTAATTTTCTTTAATCCTGCTTCGTTCTTGAAAGGTCTTTTCCAAACCAATTACATTTTTATTCCTTTCGAGCTGTATTACGATTGTGTAATACGTTTTTACCTCGCCGCGTTTTTCTCTTCCCAACGACGATTTTACATTAAATCGAAATGCATTAAAGTGACTAATAATTACGTTACACCTAGAATGTGTTCAAGAGACGTGGCCCAACAGAAAGGGACATGAAGATAATACTTCTCAATATCTACTAATTATCCACTACCTGAGAAGAACAGCGTCACAAGTTACAATTATCCGGCGAAATCACTCGGCAGCCTTTGTGCCGGCGTTTCTTCACGTTTGGACGCAGAAAGCACTGCTCTCAGCATTCGCAGTCGAGCTCTCATCCGCGGTGGTGCAAGCCGCAGGAACTTCTGGAACGAGGTGAAAAAGCGCCGAAAACAAAAATGTCGAGTACCAGGTACGGGGAGTTCCGAAATAAAAAGTTATTTTGTTTTTGCGGTGGCGCGAAGGGGGTAGAGAGAGAGAGAGAGAGGGACGAAGAAATTAAACACGGGTGGTCCGTTTGTACCTCATCTCTCTCTCTGCTTGTCCCTGCTCTCAGTCTTGATCTCAGGCGTGTTCCCAGCCGGATCTCGAACCGAGGCCTTGTCTGGCATCTCGTTAGACCGGGTCACGGACGCTATGGCCTCGCGTGGCGGGACTTTCGTGCGAGGAAAATGAGACGGACCTGACGGAGTGGAAAGGGGTTGAAACGGGGACGTAGACGGCTGAAGCGTTTTCGTTAGCCCGGGAAGAATTGCGTGGCACAAAAGCGCCGGCACCGTAGACGCGACATTGTGCAACGAGAGTGGCCTTGCGGCCCGAATAACCTGCTCCTCTGTAATTCCGGAATAACGCGACATCGTCCGCCGCAAAGATTGCCACCCTCTATACCGTCTCTGTGTCCAGACTCCACCCCCTTTGTCCCTTTATTCCAGCGCGAAGCCAATTAACTTCAATAACGAAACAATACATTCTTAAATTCTTTTGATCCTTCTGTTCTTCCAAATTCGACTTTTCTTCTTAATCGACAGCTTAAGTGCAACTATCCAAAGGGGTTATAAATAGGGATGCCAGATCTTCTATATTTGATACGAGTCTTCTACATATATTTGAACTCGATCACCTATGTCATATTTGAATAGCATATAATTTTCAAAAATCTTTGTTTGAATAAAAATGTTTCAAATGTGATGTGTACCTCTTTTACTTGAACTCCTATATTTTGAGCCTATCTCATATATATATATATACAATAATAAAATCAACAAAAATAAAAATCTTGATTTCGAATTTAAAATTGCTTCGAGTCCAAAGGTTTGATCCTAATGTACAGCTTTATAACTAGGGTTGCCAGAAATTTTTTATCCAAGTATAAAAGTAGTGAAAACTGCAATTATGTGTATATATATATATATTCATATATATATATATTATATATATTATTATATAATTATTATATTATTATATATTATATATATATATAATTGCAGTTTTCACTACTTCTATACTTGGATAAAAAATTTCTGGCAATCCTAGTTATAAAGCTGTACATTAGGATCAACTCTTTGGACTCGGAGCAATTTTAAATTCGAAATCAAGATTTTTATTCTCGTACGACGTTTGAATTATTAGCTATCTCTAAAATGCAGAAGAATTGAATTTTAGAAACTGTTTCGAATAATGATGTGGCAATTTTGCTAATTCTGTACGAATCCTGTCCAGCTGTCGTTCGATGTGTTTTGCTCGAACTTCAAGTATTTCTTCTTATTTTCGTAAATGTAGAAGTTCGTCGATATTTCTACCGTTGAGGTTTTCAATTCGATTTTCGCACGCGTTTCCGGTCGGATTTCCCACTGCAAAAGAATTACTGTTTAAATCGAAATGACCTCCCATCGGGGAGCGGGACGAGGGAGCTGCCGCAGAGATCACGGAAGGTGTCGATTGGTCAAAGTTCCCCGGCGCGAGTTTCCAGTCCCGTGGCCGCGGACAATCGCGGGCAAAATTGATTCGAGGGAAAGTTGAATTTGCGTCTGGTGATCGTGCTCTCCGGCACGTGTGTGATCGAGGAACGAAACGGAAACGGGAACGAAATTTCATCGGGGACCGATAGAGGACAGATATTGGGCGAGCACTGTGCGGCGGCACGCCGCGCCGCGCCCACGCTTATTGGAAAGAGAAAACGCTTCGGTTCGTTACACGGGTAACGGTAACCGGTCGCGAGAACGGGGCACTGCAAATTAATTAACCGGCGACGTGCATTATTATCGAAAGCACAACACGCGTCGGCAATGCGATCCTAATTAAATTTTCAGTCCACGCGAGTTCATCCGGTAAATCAACATACCCGGGATACCATGAAATTAAATGAAAGCACGTTCTTCGAATAATTGCGGGGATGTGCGGGACCAACACGACGCGATGTAACCTGGCCATTGTCAGCGCCCTCACACCCCCTTCCACCCACCCACATGGGGCTTGGTATCCCTATGGGATTCCTTGAACGAGTCCCGTCCCGATCCTTCACTTCCTATTCATCGCCTGCTGTCTACTGTCAATTTCTCATCGTAATGGAGAGGGATGGCCGCGATCTGAAAACTATTTCACTATAAATGCTCGCGAGGAAACGCCTCTTAAGGAGGTAAACACGTTTTTCCAGGATTGCATTTTGCTAAAGAAGATTTTTAGTATCGATCGTATAATCCTTTTTAACTGGAATAATAGTAATATTTATCTCGGCGCTACGGTTCGATCAGTTTTCTACATTAAATTATAGCTATTGTAACGAAAAGAAAGTGTGTTTCGTCCTAGACCCGCTAGAGGACTCATCAGTAAGGCTATCTAGCGGGCCTGGCCGCAGACACTGGGGTCAGAAGACTTTTATGAGGAAAGTTATTTATACTAATAGATGACATTTTTAGTAACTTGCGAGAGCAACATTTGCACATTTTGTCCATCTTGTGGGCGCGGTCGAAAGTTATTTTTCTTCTTCTTTCGGCCATTTTACCTTCTGTTTTACATTTTCTATGGGGTTTTTCAGTAATCAAAAGCGCTAGATAAAAATCTAGGCTGCGATCGCCCTCGAAAGTCCTATTTTTACGTTTACTCGGAAGCATACAGCTATTTTCATAATGCTGCGACAGCTACATGCTGTCGAATAATGCAATTTACGCCTCGTAAACGTGAAACTAGGTCTTTTAAGGGCGATTCCGGCCTAGATTGATCTTATATCTAGCGCTTTTGACTACTGAAAACCCCCATGTTTACATTATCAGGAAATGGCAAGAGAATGACAGTTCAAGATGCATTATGTTTTTTACAATCACATTTCAAAAGTATGAATTCAATAAACTAGTTAATATTTTTTCTATTAAACAACTGTATTTTTGTACCTTCATGGAAATTCCTAATACCGGTATATCGGTACAACGTTTAAAAAAATACCGAATACCGGTATTGTATTTTTAGTCCGTTATTGCAATCCCTGATGGTACACTGAGAAAAAAAAATTGTTACTTCAATAACACGCGTGTTATTGTAATTTTTTACTTCGATGAATATCAATGTATTTTTTTCAATAGTATGAAATTTAGAAGCAAATCGTCATGTATTTGAATTGTCTATCATGAAATGATTGAAAATAGTATTTGATTCAATACCGTATATCATTATTCGTAATATTTCTTTTTTTCCTTCAATCAGATATGTCGTTAAAAAAATTTGAGAAATGTATTGATTTATACTGGAATTGGTTTGAGGCCATATATTTTTTTTTTTTAAACATTGATGGTCAAGCTATTGGCTTATATGATTGGCGGAAATGAGTTTTGCTATTGAAATTCAATAGTATTAAATATTAAAATAAATTCATATGATATTGGCACTATTCAATAGTACATCTTATCGAATCGACATATATTTTTTTTGTTTCCACAGGATTTTTTTCTCAGTGAACGAATTAAGAAGATTTGAGGACATCCGTGTATTAATTTTAGCTTAATCAGACGATTAAAAGACGAAATTTCTATTTGGCTCCTGTGTCTTGCAACCAATGCAAGCATTTTTATTTTGTATCAAGATCCGCAGTCTACTTATCAGGTGGTTGAGTATGAAACTTGACAAATGTGTTTGGAATTTGTGTTTTATTTATCAAGTTTCATACTTAACGACCCGATATTTCAGGTTAGACACGTGGACTTGATTTTAGGAACATATTACGATGTGGATGATGGCGTGAACAACGGTATGTTTGTTTTGAATGTAAGAATGAATGTCTTTTTTTCCTTCAATCAGATATGTTGTTAAAAAAATTTGAGAAATGTATTGATTTACACTGGAATTGGTTCGAGGCCGTATCTTATTTTTTTGAAAACATTGATGGTCAAGTTATTGGCTTATATGATTGGCGGAAGTGAGTTTTGCTATTGAAATTCAATAGTATTAAATATTAAAATAAGTTCATATGATATTGGCACTATTCAATCGTACATCTTATTGAATCAACATATATGTTTTTTGTTTCGACAGGATATTTTTCTCAGTGTACACAGAGATTATGTCCGTAAAGTTTCGTGCAGAAATTCGAAGTAGTTGCGCAGATACAATTTATAATTCGTTGGGCAGCGTACGCTCGCAGGCTTTTTTTCAGAGCGAGATGTCGTCGCTGCCATAAATTTCATTGTTCTCACCGGCGGAGATCGCCGGCCGTTATAAATTCGCTGAACCGAACGGAAGAATCTGTTGACAGTGACGAGAGTGATCTGTCTCCAGATATACTGGAGACAGCGATGAAAACATTGATGGCCAAGTGATTGGCTTATATGATTGGCGGAAGTTAGTTTTGCTATTGAAATTCAATAGTATTAAATATTAAAATAAGTTCATATGATATTGGCACTATTCAATAGTACATCTTATCGAATCAACATATATTTTTTTTGTTTCGACAGGATTTTTTTCTCAGTGTAAGGATAGAGCCTGGCCACCGCGCGGTTGCTCGCAAACGGCCGACGCTCGAACAGTACTCCCGCCACCGCGCTCTGATTGGTGCGAGTACAGATTTGATCCGGCAGAAATCAGAGCACCCAGACTAAAATTCGCATGTTTCGCTCTGGGTTACGTGTCACCTCTTCAATGCATCCTCATGGGGATTGATACTCTCATTGAATCCTTGAACGACTCCCATCGTGATTTTTCACTTCCAATTCATCGCCTCCTGTCAACTTCTCATCTCCGACGTAATGGAGACAGATGGCCGACCTGAGAAGCATCTTACACGATGGAAATGCGCTTCAACGAGCGCTGTAAAGTGCCGGCGGGGATGCGCCTTAAAGTCGTAATTCTACAGTCTAGGGGATCGAAGCTTCGAAAGCTGCGTCGTTGCATCGCGGGAATTAGGGCACCGTTCGCGAGACGAAAAGTTCGCATGTTTTCATATTAATATTCATTGGAATATTTTTCATCGGTGTCGCGGTTAGGTGAGGGGTGAAACGAAACAGTCACATGATTAAGAAGGTCCCTTGACAGGCGAGTACACGCGAAAGCTGCGTAAATTCTGCATTCACTAATTATTGGACTGCGGATTTTTATGCAAATAGTCGGTTTCTGGTTCTCTTATGAAAAGCAGAGAGGGATTTTCATTTGTTCGAGAGATTTATTAATATATATTATTACAAGTATTCCGTTATACGTTTCCCGGCAACGGAAATGAGAGTCGATCTTGCGGTTTGAAGCGGATACGACACGCTAAAAATGAATTTAAATGATTTTTTAATCTAGTCTACTAATTATAAGTCTAGTCTACTGATTATAAACGTTATTCATAATTCTTAGATAAAATCAGTGGTAAAAATGCGCGCAAGAATTACCGAATAGCGAGCACTATGGTTGATTAATTATCGATTTCCATTAATATCTGTCAGCTGTGATTAATACGGATAAATATATTATTCAGCATCAATAAAGATCATTATCAAATAATTATTAACTGTTGGAAGTATCAAGTGTTTGCGGTTGTTAAATAATTAATGCATACAAATAGTGGTCGATTTCTAATAGTTATGTAACGCTAGGAAATATTATTGCAAATATCAAGCAGTGCAAATACTAATGGTAAATATCATTATCAGATAACGGTGAAGCGTTAAAAGTATCAAATGTGCATTTTTCTATCAACGTAGATAAAACGGAGGAGAGTTGTGTTGGTGGTTTCATTATAATTTGATGTATGGATCAATAAACTTCCGAAGGAACTGCGAGACTCTATAAAAGATTTATATTTTCGCATAAAAGTTTCAGTCGTGACTGGGTCGTGGCTGAAAGAGCGGGAAATAAAATAGCGTCCATCGAATTCGTTTATAATTATTAATCTTTCGGATGTCGAGGACTCTCGCGAGCCAATTGAATGCACGCAAATCCGCAGTATGCTTATAAGAGATTTATGAAATGACAATTATAATATCACCTCGATTAAACTCGATCGCGATTTTCCTCGAGGCTTGATTGCCCAGGACACATTCGAATGAAAATCTGCACGCGATATTCTTTCCTCCCCGGTTTATTTACTACTCCGTCACTTTCTAATTACCATAGCCATTAACCTCGGCCGCTCGTGAAATATTATCGCGATAAAACGCTTTCAAGAAGAAAATCAGAATGCACAGAATAAAACCTCGGATAACGAAACGGAGATGTACACGCGCGCGTCAATATACATATATTCCAGTTTGAAAACCGAACGTGTACAGTCAAGCATAAATTACACAGTAAATAATCCAGCTCCCTTTCCAATTTAATACTTAATTCGATGAGAATGCCAGCTCTATTGTATCCGGCATGATATTCATTCTCGTTCTTCAATAACGGCGGCCATTTTAAAACAACATCACGAATTCACATACGAATTCATACACAACCGGTAAAAATTTATTCCTCCGTGTGGGAATATTGAAAAGATAATTCATTTCAAGTTCTATTTAATACAACCCCTATCTCCAAATAAATCCTCGATCAGTGTCATTATTATTAACCAACCCCTCCGCTCAGAAACCACAAATTCAGCGCAGCTAATGGCAACAAATCTTCCGTCGGTTTCTCTTTTAATTTACGAGGTGATCAAAAGCGAGGATGTTGGATGAGCAAAGGGGTTGGTGGAGGTGGGGTGTCGCCATCAAAATTCACGCGGGAGCACGTCTCCAGCGGTAGGGGTTGGAAAAAGAGAGGCTAGAGGGAGACTTTCCTGGAAAGAGTGGCGAGACGTAGAGTCCTGTATGGGGGCACGACCGCGAACGAGGGCTAATAACCTAGGAAGTTAATTACGACCGTAAACTGCGCGGGGGTTGTTTGACTACCCCTAGGCCGAGGGTGGCTGACATAACGTGGCTTCGTTACAACGGGGACGCGCCAATCCCCGTTGCCCTTTTCGAAGCGATCGCACATCGTGAAAACCACCCTACCACCTCTCCGGCGAATCTATGAAAATTAACTTAAAGCCTCGTCCGCAACTAGTCTGCGGAAACCGCGGCGTAACACGCTCGGGCTTCCCGCGGCCCTTCGTTTGAGGTATTAGAGAGCCTAAAGGGTGGCCATTCGGTTATACTGACTCCGTAATTCGCGAAATTATGTATGGGGGCGTACTGTCCCCGGTATACACCCCCCGCAAAACGGGACGCGCGGGGGTAATTCCGCGAGGAAAGCCAAATGGAAAACGTTGTCGTCGTTCCTCGAAACGCGAGCTCGCGGCAAACCGGGTAAACGGAATCGTAAAAGTTCCCTGTCGCATTAATCCGCCGCGATGTTCAACCCCCGGGAATAAGAAGGGCGATTTGTTAGGGAGATTGCCGCCCGCTTTACTATACCGCCTCGAGGATGCTTGTTCTTTGCTCTTGGCCGTGTAATGCGCGCCCCGGAATCTTATTGTTCTCTTGGATCAGAGTACGTATTGTGTTTTGCGAAATACTGGTGGCCATCTAAATATCTCCATTATTTTTAATCGTATGGAAAAGTTTCAGCTTTTCAAGGTCATCGTTATTTTTTTTTATCAGGAACGCCTGTATTTCTATTTGCTCGCAATGTTGTGAAATTGTAATTTACTTTCTGTAATTGTGCGATCCTTAATCCTCAGTCCGCATTCCTCCACGCTGTAAAGTTGTTTGTAGCACTCTGGTGAATTTCAAGTACCGCGGCAAATCCGAAACAACCGATTATTTACGGCAATGCGTTCGCGTTCGCAATCTCCAGACTACAATTAACGCAAAAGTTTAACGACTACTTTATTGTGCTTTTAGCGAAGTGGAGGAATGCAAATATTTTTTACGGGTTGTTGCGAGGATGCAGATTAGCACAAGCACTTACGGTATTATTTCATGCAGTCATTATCGCGAGTAGCAATGATCACGCGAGTCCTTAAACCGTGTCTCTACACATGAAAAAGGCTCCCTCGAAGTTTTATTCACTCCTTCCGGGCACGATCGTCCGATACAGTGTACAGCAATTTTTCCGGTCGGCAGAAGAAAGAAAAAAAAGAAATGTTCTACGTGGTTTTCGCCTCGTGGACCGGAAGCACACCGGAGGAAGACTGATAACAGAGAGCGGGAATGTTTATAGTATGAATAATTCATTGTTTCAGTGAAATTGTCCTCGTCGCGGGCGCGAACAATGAATGAATGCAGTTCGCAATAAGCCGAGAAGAAAATTACGCGCATAAATAATGCCCGGGGACGAAACTTTGTTCTCGTTTCGCGACGCGTCGTTCCTACACGGTGGTATCATGTTAGTCTTCGCAGCCGCCGCACCAGCTCGGATCTATGTGTATCTTCGGGTGTAAATCACGGGGCGGCCAAGTGTTGTCTCGCAAAACAGAACCGCTCCGCGTTTTATTGTCCTCGGCTATTATCACTTGAAATTTATTATATATTTGCGTTATCGTGCTCGCGCAGCGTTCGAGCTACCGAATGCACTCCACGAGCTGCGCATTCTATTCTTTCGCAACCGAGATCTCCGGATCGAGTCCGACGAATTCGAGCCATCGGAACGTCACGATTTTATCTGATCCGGCGAATAAAATACGTTTGGAGGAACAAGAGAGAGAGAGAGAGAAGAGAGTGAATTATTAAGTCGTTCGGAAAATAATGTCGTCTTTCGTGTACATCTTCAAGCAGCCTGAAAAATCGCACGCATATCGTAGAACAAAGTGTGTAAATGTTGCGGTCTTGCTCGACCAAGGAATGAACGTGTAATTGAATTGAATGGAATGACTGAGTGTGGTAATGGATGGATTTGAACTGGAAGAGAAGTGGACTGTATAAAAGATGTTGTGAGCACGAATGTATGGATCTATGTATAAATAACTATATTTTCACTATGAGGACAGATTGTCAAATGATGTTACACTGCGTCGCGGAACTAATGTACACTGAGAAAAAAATCCTGTCGAAACAAGAAAAATATATGTTGATTCGATAAGATGTACTATTGAATAGTGCCAATATCATATGAACTTAATTTAATATTTAATACTATTGAATTTCAATAGCAAAACTCACTTCCGCCAATCATATAAGCCAATAGCTTGACCATCAATGTTTTCAAAAAAATAAGATATGGTCTCGAACCAATTCCAGTATAAGTCAATACATTTCTAAAATTTTTTTAACAACATATCTGATTGAAGGAAAAAAAGACATTCATTCTTACATTCAAAACAAACATATCGTTGTACACGCCATCATCCACATCGTAATATGTTCCTAAAATCAAGTCCACATGTCTAACCTGAAATATCGGGTCGTTAAGTATGAAACTTGATAAATAAAACACAAATTCCAAACACATTTGTCAAGTTTCATACTCAAGCACCTGATAAGTAGACTGCGGATCTTGATACAAAATAAAAAATGCTTGCATTGGTTGCAAGACACAGGAGCCAAATAGAAATTTCGTCTTTTAATCGTCTGATTAAGCTAAAATTAATACACGGATGTCCTCAAATCTTCTTAATTCGTTCACTGAGAAAAAAATCCTGTGGAAACAAAAAAAATATATGTCGATTCGATAAGATGTACTATTGAATAGTGCCAATATCATATGAACTTATTTTAATATTTAATACTATTGAATTTCAATAGCAAAACTCATTTCCGCCAATCATATAAGCCAATAGCTTGACCATCAATGTTTAAAAAAAAAAAATATATGGCCTCAAACCAATTCCAGTATAAATCAATACATTTCTCAAATTTTTTTAACAACATATCTGATTGAAGGAAAAAAAGAAATATTACGAATAATGATATACGGTATTGAATCAAATACTGTTTTCAATCATTTCATGATAGACAATTCAAATACATCACGATTTGCTTCTAAATTTCATACTATTGAAAAGAATACATTGATATTCATCGAAGTAAAAAAATTACAATAACACGCGTGTTATTGAAGTAACTACTTTTTTTTCTCAGTGTACAATGAGTTTGGATAAAGATAACTTTGAAGAAGGCCTTGAAAAAGAATCACTTGATCGACGTGGATCAGCTGATCGTTTGTCGCAGAGAGAGTGAGGCGACGGTTGTCACTGTCTTTTATTGTCTCGATCCGTCTGGAAGTTCGTCACGCACCGGTGGTTCCAGTTCAGCGTTCGCGAACATTCCAGAAGGATCGAGAATGGGAATAGACCAATCACGCAGCCGATCTATTGCGTTAGCTTCGATGGCATACGATATCGCTCGCGGTTTCGGCGGGATCGCGCGGTGCCGATGTAAGAATATGGCGCTCGAGCGCGCCAATCTTGAACAAAGTGTTTGCACCATAAATGTGCGTTTATAGTAAAATTTTTCTTTTTTTTTATTAAATGCAATTTGAATCTCTAGGTAGAGATTATTTTACAATACATAATTTTTCAATACATTGTGATACTTTTTATAATACAATCCAAAATATAAATAAACGTCGGTCAATACTCAAGTAGTTTTAAAGAAGTAACGTTATCTTAAACTTTTAAATCACAGGCCTTCAAAAACGAGTAGATTATTTTGCATATTTCCACCGTAGGTCTGGAGAACAGAACATTGCACGAAAGCGGAAGAAAAAGATGCAGTTTCTATAATTGCTTGATAAATTCCAACCTCTGTTCATCAAACGTACGACATTGCCATAACACATGGGCAATATCCTGAGTTTCATAGCCGCAATGACATTTTGGATCATTTTTATAAGAAAATTGAGCAGGTGAAATCCGAAATTGCTGGAGAATGTTAAAGATTGAAGATGTCAAGGTATGATTTCTCCTCCATAAAAATCTTCATCTAAATTCTTGCAATCGATGCAGACGATTTTTATTATGCATAAAGATCCGCAGTCCAGTCGTAAGACTTTCCGAACGACCTAATATTACTTAACTGCTTGTTTTGCACCGACCGAATCCGTAGAATCCTGTCTAGCGATAATGGCGTTCCACAACGATCCGAACCGCGTCGGATGAAATATACATAAAGGAGGCTCGAAAACATTTCGCAAAACGCGCCCAGCAATCTCCCTCCGGGTTCCTTCCTCCCATTCGACAGTAATCGAATCGCTTCCTATTGGCTGGATCGATCTGTCCCGAAAAAAAAGCCGAGAGAAATTGATCGAATCGAATCCGGGCTGCGAACTTCATCCACTGTTCAGCGAGGAAGAAACTGGCCCGCGTATGGATCCCTGCGCGCAATCGAAATATTGCGCGGGACGGGGGTAGCGGAAAAAAAATCGTTTCACTGGTCATATCCAAGCGTATTTCCTGCTCGTATTCCATTACGCGGACGCGGCTCCCTTTTTTTGCTACGGTCTGGCGAAGTAACACACGCGAAAACATATTTTCCCGAGCGATTTTCAAAAAAAGCCTTTAACCGCGCGCGATTGCGCGAGAACACCAGGAGGGTCGAATTCGCGACGATTCGCTCGTTCTCTTTCTCTCTCGATCGACCAGTACGCCCACGCGATTCGATCGAGAACCCCCCGACGATCACCAGGAACGCGATATCTCTTTTTTTTCCATGTCCCTCTCGCGTACTCGATGAAAATTTTCGGCGTTATCGGCCGGTGGAAAACTTTTGATGAATCGTTTCAATCCTGTCGCGCCGAGTCGAAAAACGATGCGCCCTCCCACCCGCGATTTTCCCTTGTAAATCGATGGTGCTCATCCCGGTGCCATTGTTCTTTCGGACGAAGGGATAATGGCGGCGATCCATTCATCATCTGACCAGCCAGACGCATCTTTGATATTGTATCCGGTTCGTCGAAGAAAAAGAATCTTTCAGAAACGTACAATTTATTAACCCTTTGCACTTGATGAATTGCAAAAAGCTCCACCGTTGTATGAGAAAACAGGCTCAGATTTATGTGTTCAATAGAAGAAAGATTACAATAGTATGAAAATGATCTAGATTTAAGAAATGTCGGAATGAATATTATTCTTATTAAATGATTGCTTCAGTTTCGCAACGCACCACCACATCGTGCTTCTACAAAACACTCGGTGGAATCGCTAGTGATAACTGGATTGAATTGAGATTAATACTGGCGCCATAGTAGATATTGTACAAGTATCAAATAGCGTCGGGGCATTGATACCATGATGGATTTCCGAGAACTGATGTACAATTTATCCGGTTGCTCTTTAGAGACAGATAGTAGGGTCATCGATCCACTAGTTAGCTGTTTATTATTCATATGATATCTTGTAGTAGTATATGTGTCCTATTACGTTTTCGAGACATATCATATCGTTTACCGAATAAATTTTATAAAAATTGGAGGAGTGGGTAGGGATCTAGGAAGAAATTCGTTTATCAGAGCGGTCGGTGTCGGTCACTGGTTGACGGATGGCGAAATTATTCGTCCTGGCGGGTGTGGAGGCTCGCGCGATCCTTAAATTGGCACCGGCAGCTAGGAAGTAAGAAACGGGCCCGGCAGACGGCGGCCAGCAGCTGTATAATTAGCCACGGCCGCGATAGCAGTTACGACGGCGGCACGCATAAACGCGACGAACACGCGAGATCGTGCGGGCTTAGGTGTTTACCATTTCCCAAGTGGCCGCGCGCCTCGAACAATCTTATCGGGGACGAACGTTGCACGCCTTGCGGTGCATTAAACCCTCCTGGGGGTGTCGCAACCCCGTAAACCAGCCGGTTACACTCCACGGCCATAGTCTTCGCGACCGAGGAATCGGATCAGTCGATTGTTATTGGGCTGCTATGCGGAAACCTTTAAGGATGTTCTGGAGGTATATAAAGACGCAACAAAATTTTTGAAAATTTGACAAGATATAATTCTTACTAAATTAATGTAATCACCAAAGTTTGGGTTCGATTCACTGCACCGTTTAAGTATTATAGCAACTTAAAGTTTGCACATTTTAACACGTCTTCTTATGGAGAATTCATAAAATTCCACTTCAAACAATATTTAAGCCTTGAAAAAACGCAACTAGAAACTCCACTTCTTTTATATATATAGTAAAAATTATGTAATTAATTATGTTCAAAATGTATTAGGATTCACTAAACAGTTACAGAGCAAAAAAATTATAAACTGTTACAGTACTCGCAAAAGTTTAATGCAAAATATACTCATGAATGGCTTTCATTGCCATTTATTGATGGATTTCGAATTTCTTGTACTTTTGTCTCCCATTGTACATCCAGAACATCCTTAACCACACCGACAATCGCACGCTTCATACTATCCTAACAATTCTAACCACTTTTTGGGGACCGTTAGCATTATTTCTGTCGTTGTCAGGAAGAACGCCGCACGTCCCATAACTTCACTTTCGAGATATTGCCGTTTAAAGTTTTGATCACTAATGCTTTCACATAAGACATCGGTCAAATAGCACTATCTTTTTGAGCCTTTCGAATTTATTTTCATGACTTTTTTTCTGGTTACTACATAAATCTTACACTATGGAGCTCAATTAATGTATGAACTCTAATGTTTGGAAATTGTGACATACGGCGTTTTTCCTTGCAACCACAGATTTAATAAGGCAAACTTTTTTTCGGAACTCGAGTAGTAAACTCGAAGATACTTACATGGCTAATTCTACCGATACAGCAAAAAAAAAAACAGTCGATCCCTGGTCTATACTCTGAAATACTTGGTTTCAAACAATGAAGTTGTATCTTTCCAATCGACTTTCCCTAACTCAAGATAAACGACATTTTATGAAATGACCTTCTCAAACGCTCGAAAAAGAACAAGTCACTCATCCTCACAATGTTTTCCATTGCAGCATAAACATCCTGCCGTAAACAAAGTCATCGACTAAAAAACTCCAAGGCTAGATTACATTAAAATCAACAGAAAAATCTCTTTCGAAACAGCACCGTCGTAAAAACGATAATCCGAGGAAAGTGTCGCCCGATCACAGCTTATCCATCCAACTGATTCCTTTAGATCTTATCATTATGTGACTAATACGATATGAACTCGATCGGAAAAGTTCTCACACCTACTAATTCAATTTGTATTTCTGCACACATATAAAAGCTGGCTCGCAATCTCCACTGATCAGTAAAGCAAAGAGCAATTATGATTCGCTTATGGCTGCTGCTTTTCCTGGCAGGATTTACATCCTGTGCTCCAAACAACCGAACAAATTGGTTCAAGAACGCAGTGGTGTACCAGATCTACCCGAGAAGCTTCAAGGACAGCAATGGCGACGGGATTGGGGACTTGAATGGTATCACCAGTAAACTGGAACACATCAGCGACCTCGGGGTGGCGGCTCTCTGGTTATCCCCTATCTACACCAGCCCACAAGCTGACTTCGGCTATGACATCGCCAACTTCACGGACATCGACCCTGACTACGGCACCCTGGCAGACTTCGACAAGCTGGTAGCAAAGGCTAGGACCCTAGGACTCAAGGTGCTCTTGGACTTCGTTCCAAACCACAGCTCCCACCAACACCCCTGGTTCATAAATAGCGAGAAGAGGATCAAGCCTTACGACGAATACTACGTCTGGAGGAACGCCAGAATAGTGAACGGCACCAGATCGCCACCCAACAACTGGCTGAGCACATTCCAAGGTTCAGCATGGAAGTGGAGCGACGTAAGGAAGCAGTACTACCTTCATCAGTTCGTAGAGGGCCAGCCTGACTTGAACTATCGCAACCAGGGGTTGAACCAACAGATGAAGGACGTTCTACAATTCTGGTTAAACAGAGGAGTCGAGGGATTCCGCATTGACGCCATCAATTACATGTTCGAGGATACTAGATTCCTAAATGAGCCTTCAGCGAACCGACCAGACTTGCCAGCTGATGATTATGATAGTCTAATTCACACATACACGAAGGACCAACCGGAAACTTACCAGATCCTCAGCTCCTGGAGAAAACTACTGGACAATCACTCTAACAGGACCAATTCTGACAGGAAAATAATCCTTACGGAAGCCTACGCGCCTTATAATGACACCATCAAGTACTACAACCACGGTTCAAACGTCCCCTTCAACTTCATGTTCATCAGTGATCTGAATAGCAAGTCTACAGCTGCGCAGTTCCGGGTGCTAATTAACAAGTGGCTGGCCAGCGTGCCGCCAGGCAAGGTAGCCAATTGGGTCGTTGGGAATCATGACAATCATCGAGTGGCTTCCAGGTTTGGTAGCCGAAGAGGTGACCAGATCACAATGATGTCGATGATCCTACCTGGCGTCTCCGTGGTGTACAATGGTGATGAGATTGGAATGATCGATAGGAACTTCACGTATGAAGAAACTATAGATCCCGCGGGCTGCAATGCTGGACCAGACAGATACTATTTGAAGTCCAGGGACCCGGAGAGGACTCCTTTCCAATGGGACAGCTCCACCAGCGCTGGTTTCTCTAACACGACGAAGACCTGGTTGCCTGTTCATAGTAATTACAAAACCCTGAACCTGGCAGCTCAGAAAACGTCAAACGTTTCGCACTACAAGGTGTTCAAGGCTCTAGTTGCGCTGAAGAAGAGGCCTATCATTGCTTCAGGCTCCGTCCAGGTTACCGTAGTCGCTACTAATATCTTGGCAGTTGTTAGGAAATCCGGAACATCCGTGGCCACGCTTTTGGTCAACTTTTCCGCTAATCCTGTCACCATTAACGCTCAATCTAGCCTCAACCTACCTGCGCAGCTTTGGATTTACATTGCCAGCGTTGGGTCTGGGCTTTCAACTGGCACTAAGGTCAATACTGCGAGTGTTTTAATACCTGGAGCTGCGTCTGTTGTGCTGACGACTCCAGGATTGATCCCGAGAGGATGAGGTTCTTTAGATCATGAAATTGTATGCAAAATAAAAATGTTCAATTAATCCGTGTCTTCATGTTATTCCTTCCGTAATCCCTAGAGTCGATGCCGGGTACTAGAAGTATGAGTCTCTTCGAGAATTTTCATGTATTTCCTCGCGACATTTTATGAACTAGCTCTGATGAGTGCAGATCCGAGTAAAATCGTGTTTCGCGGCCGAAACCAGTAAATAAAAATGTTTAATTAATCCCCGTTTTCATGTTAGTCCTTCTACACTCCGTATAATTGATAGTAGGTACTAGAAGTACTCATCTATCAGTCACTTACTTACACAGTACTCATCTATCACTCACTCTATCAGTCTGTCCCTGAATTTTCTTGTATTTCCACGCGACATTTTATAAAGTCGCTCTGATGATCGCAGATTCGAATACAATCGTGTTTCACGGCCGAAGCCAGCTGTAGTTCGTGCCCTGTCGTCGAATGGAGTAAATTTGCGAAAATACTAAACCGTACAGAACACCTGTTTGTGTGTGTAAGATTAGCGTTTGCTTCCAAGAATTCTACGGCCCTTCGTTTTGTGAGAAAATAATATTTACGGTCGGGTCGGGCCGGGTCGCGCCCGAAAGGCCAGTAAATTTCGTTTCAGTTTATGAAACGTCACGCTCGGCCAATGAAAGTTATTTTTCGAGAATTATTTTCCATCGAGCTTAGCGCGGCTCCGGGATATCCGGGCCGCGCGTCGCATCGTGTTAAATTTTCTCCGAGCTAGTTTATTTTTCGTTCGGAAGCTCCTCGGTTTTTCATCCAAACAAGCAGTCGGCGAAACACTTCAATGTAACATGTAACGCTAACATGTTGAAAAAATGATGGCAGCTCGTCCGCAGTTCGACGTTGCAGCCGGCATAGTGCGCGCAGAAGGAAAGAGAAGTGAGTCAGTCGTAACAACTTTTCTCTCGGCGGAAGAGGAGAGGCGTAATTATTCCATGAATATTCGACATTTTCATGGAGAAACTCGCTGGTACGGTGCTTGTTGGAACAAGAAGGATGGCCTATACCGGCCGGTTGAATAATGTAATTACATCAAATAAGGAGCGGACGGATAATTAACGAATGGAACAAATAAGACCGATCTACTAGGCGGAAACCGCGGGATTTCGCTTCGCAAACTACCACGCGAAGCATCTCTCTTTCTCTTCCACTATGTTCCATGCGCAATTAATGAATTAGAACACGCGGCCGGAGCGAGATCCAGGCCTCTCTACACGTTACCTCATTATTTGCTAAACAAAAAGTGTTTCGCAGTATAGCCTCTCGTCGAGAACAATCCGTCCGCCGCCATTCAAAGAACCATATTCAACGTGTACTCGATGGTTTACGGTTACGCGGTATCACCGTGACATTTTAATTAAGCGAACGGCCGACCAGCCGCCTATCCCCGCCCTGATGAAACTTCTGAAGCTCGATTAACAATGCTTTAATAATAATGACACGGTTACCAAGATCTGGCGATCAATATTGAACGCTCACGAATCGCTAATAATTTAACACTTTTTCAGCTCCACGGGCATACTGTTACTAGTGCTTGGAACAACGACTCGACCATCTCAGAGGGTTCCCGAGGGAGTAGTAGAGGTCTCGAATCAAGTTCTGCCTAGCCGATTAAGATAGTGAGACCTGCCCTTAGAGGTTTTTCAATGACTATCGAACCATTCGAAAGGTGACCAAGAAAAACCCCTCTGAGTAAAATTTTAACCCTCTACTTTTCCCGGGAGGAAATACAGGGTAACTTAGATTTTGTGTTTTTCCGTACATTTTCCGGTCTCTGATGTATCCGAAAATTCTGAAAAAAATGTGACATATTTTGCATCCTAAGACGCAATTTAGAGAATTTTTTAGAATTTGTTCCGCACTCTGTTACAAGGGATTAAAGCGACCGAGGTTGGGCAAACGGTTGTGCAGCTAATTCTTTAAGGGGGTAGTATACCCTCGGATTGTAACTAGAAAGGAACTAGAATCTTACTAGAAAAATGGCTCGAAACATGGGTTTGCGCCCAGACGTTGTTTGACCTTATTTGAGCAAATTGTGGGCTGGGTGAGGGCTCATTCTAAAGAGGAAGGTTAGATGCAGTGCGCTCCAGTCATGAGGTTAACGAGATTATGTTTATGCCTAATAATATGAGGGCCCAAAGTAGAGTAAAAATCTAGAAAAAACTCCGCAGATTTCAATGCATTTTTCTGTCTCTAAAAGACTGGTTTGACTTATGAGATGACTGGAGCGCACTGCATCTAACCTTCCTCTTTAGAACGAGCCCTCACCCAGCCCACAATTTGCTCAAATAAGGTCAAACAACGTCTGGGCGCAGACCCATGTTTCGACCCATTCTTCTAGTAAGATTCTAGTAAATAGCAAATATCTAGCAAATAACTCCAGTCATCTCATAAGTCAAAAAGTCTTTTAGAGACAGAAAAATGCATTGAAATCTGCGGGTTTTTTCCCTAAATTTTTTCTCTACTTTGGGCCCTCATATTATTAGTTATAAACATAATCTCGTTAAAATCATGAGAAGAGCGCACTGCATCTAACCTTCCTCTTTAGAATGAGCCCTCACCCATCCCACAATTTGTTCAAATAAGGTCAAACATCGTCTGGGCGCAATTCTAGTTATTTTCTAGTAACAAATCGAGCCTATACTACCCCCTCAAGGTAGGTGACAGCCTGTTCGGTAAGTTACGCGCCAATGGCTGATCAGTTGGCCAGTTGGGGCTGATTTCGAGTAACAGAAGCCCGACGCTGATCATAAATCAGCCGGCGAACTCGAGCGTGCGTCGCCGACACGTGCGAGTGGCGTTCCTCGAAAATTTTCCGGTCTCTTCGAGCCGGCTGAGCAGCATTGTTTGGCCGTTCTCGTATCCGAGAAGACGCATCTCGGATCATAGTGTGCGTACGTGCAACCGTTGCTCTGCAGCTCGCAGCGTCGGAGATTCTCAAGTTTTCATGCAGACGAGCGGCGGCGGCTATGCACACCGTCTCGGGCGCAGAACCCGAGCCTGCACCAATCACGTTGAGTGCACATTCTTCAACCTATCCTCCTGTCCCTTGTTCCCCGTTATTTCTCTTCCTCTTTCAGACGTCGTCGGAGACACTTGGGAAGGATGCGCTACTCGCACAACATCGACTTCATTTGTGTACACACGGCGCGCATGCATTCGGAGCGTGCTCGAGACGCGGCGTGGTTCGACGTCGCTCCTCTACGCTTCTTTTCTCTTCTGCTTCCTCTATTTCTCTCCCTTTCTCTTCTCATATGGCTCTTCTGGCCCCAGCTTTTCATCCCGAAGGCAGAAAGACCGAGCTGATAGGATCAATCAAGACGCACCGCCGCGCCGCTTTGTTCCAACCTCTAGATCGCGGGCGGTTCGCTCGATGAATTGTCCCTTCTGTACAGGGCGTTTCAATGTTATATGTCTGCACCCGTAGATAGGTGGAGATTTTCCGCAGCATTCATTCACACACTATTTCATTCAAGCCCCGCCCGAGGATTCGGAACGTCACTTTCGAAATGAATCGTACAGTTCCCATGCTTCCGCGTACGGCGGAAATCAATTCGACAAATGCTTGTTTAGCTTCTGAAAAATTGTGCTCGGAGAGATTGATCTTCCGCGGTTAACGCAGCGATAAAGCGAACTTTGTGTGTCCCATGATTTACGGGACGAAGACGCAGAGCCCCGAGAAATGATGACTTTGCTCCTACCATCATTTATCACCGTGCCACGTTGCGTCGCGATATGCGAAATAAAATTTGCTCGATGCACTCCCGTGACGTCGAAGTTCCAATAGAAATTCAATTTGACCAATTTACACTATTTACAATATTATATTAAAGCGTTAACATCGAAGGTTGGACATCTACCGAGGCAGTGCAGCAGTTTTGGTAGAAAATGGCACATTGGGGCACAATGGGATATTTCGCTGAAAAACGGGAATAAAATATCGTAGCGTTATTTATGTGCTCAGGGTCATAAATAAGTAGGTCGTTGTATTCGTCTTGACGCCAGCTATAACATTATGAAATAAAAAATGTACTTTAACATTTAGAAAATCAAAATACTTCTTACTTTTTGTTGAAAAAAGATTGTTTTCGAAATTTTAAATATAGAGAATTTTGTACATATTATATCTAAATATTGTTCAACTTTTATTTCAAACATTTTGTCGTTAGATTATCCGAACTCTTGAAAAGTAGTGATAATTGAATCTTCACAGATTTCATTCTGTTATCATTTAAATTAGCATTGTTATTAATACTCCAACTTTACCAATCATTCTGTAAGTGTTTTTTCGATTCCAAAATTTTTATTGACGATTTTGGTAAACCATTCCGCTGTATTCCGCACTCTTTCTTGTCCCATTACATTCGATAAAGGTTTACGATCATAGTCCAAAAAGAATCGGTTCCGGATCGTTCTGAATTGGAGAGAATTATAACTAATTTAAGTAGAAATGAGCATCGAAAGTCGTGACTTCCGTTTTGAAATCGAAAAAGAACTTACAGAATGATTGATAATGTTCAAATATTAATAACAATATTAATTTAGATGATAACAGAATGAAATCTGTGAGTGCTCTGTACACCTGCCTGAACTCTGTACATCGTACTCAAAGCATATCATTATCACTACTTTTCAAGAGTTTCGGATAATCTGACGACAAATTGTTTCCAATAAAAGTTAAACAGTACTTAAACATGTACAAAATCCTGTATTTAAAATTTCGATAAAAATTTTTTTTCCACAAAAAATAAAAATTATTTAGTTTTTTAAATGTTAAAAAATATATTTTTTATTTCATAATGTTACAGCTGGCGTCGAGGCGAATCCAACGACCTACTTTTTTATGACCCTGAGCCGATAAATAACGCTACAATATTTTATTCCCGTTTTTCAGCGAAATACTCCACTGTGTGCCGCCCGGTTGCAAGTTTAATGCTTCGCCAGCAGGACTCTGGACGCACACGGACCAGGAGCGAGGCAGTACAGCAGTTTCGGTAGTAAATCGCGTTCGCCGGAATCCGTGAACATTCCCCGTAAGATTCCCTGGGCGCATCAAGCATCATTAGCCGCGCGGTACGCTTGGGGTCGTCTCAGTTTCTTTCAGTGGAAAATGGTACGGGGGCAAAGCATTCCGGGCGACTATTCCACGGGATTTCGTGGGTCCGTGCCGGCATCCAGTATCCAGTAATCCGCACCAAATATTTTGACGGCGGAAGTCCGGGGTAGTTTCGTCTTATTTGCCACGCGTCGGTAGCTCGCAGCTCTTAATTAATTCGCGGTCTCCCGGTGCCGCGAGTTTCGGGCGCGTGGGCGTGTTTCTCTGTTCGCCACGGCCGCTTTCGGCGCCTATTTCCTTCCCTTCGGCCCCGTGGACCGTGAATTTTGCAACTGAACAACCTCTCCCCACCCCCGCGACCCTTCTTCATCTTCGCGGCTTTCAAAGATCGTTGCCTCAGGGCACCGATCTCCTCCTCTCCCCCTTTTTCCCTTTTCATCACTCATCGTTCTGGAAAGAAGAGGTGCGGGAACGGCTAGGATGCTCGAGCGCAATTACCACTCGCAAATAAATTCGGCGAAAACGGCGCCGCCAGGCCCCCCCAAGAAAAACAGCGAGCCTTTCGGCCGCGATACTCCAATTAATTCGCACAATACTGAAACGACTACGAAGAGGGAGGGAATCGATTCTCGGGGGCATCGCGTAAACCCAACCCCTTCTTTCTCTCTTGCACTCGTTCTCTGTACAGTTTCCCCCCCCCCCCCCCCCGCCCCCGTTCGGATGGTTATCGGGCGTCGAACGTTGCCTCGTTAGTGAGTGAGGAGGGGCCGCATTATCATAAAATCGAAACACGTAACGAGCGTGCACCGTCGACCAATTAAAAATAGCTCGACTCACCCCCCCTCCTGCCGACGTGTATCCTATTTGTAGCCGGTTATCCTTGACTTCATCAACCGGGTGGCTGGCCGACTGACGCGTGCTCTCCTGCAACAGTGAGACGTCGGATAGTTAATAATCTGTCGGCTGTCGACCCTGCTGCGGTCTCATTCGCTTCGACGTCTCGCGGAAACTTTTTTAATATGGAAAATATCGGAACTAACTTACTTATTAAGGATGTTCTGGAGGTACAATGGGAGACAATTGTACAAGAAATTCGAAATCCATCAATATATTGGCAATGAAAGCCATTCATGAGTATATTTGGCATTAAACTTTTGCGAATACTGTACCCTCTGTAGCTGTATTCAGTGGTCTACACTTGTCACGTTTCCATGCTAGTGAGAGACAACACGATAAATTTGAGGTTTTGTAACAGTTTATAATTTTTTTGCTCTGTAACTGTTTAGTGAATTCTAATAAATTTTAAACATAATTAATTACATAATTTTTACTACATACAAAAAAGAAGTTTCTAAATGGAGTTTCTAGTTGCGTTTCTTCAAGATTTAAATGGGGTTTGAAGTGGAATTTTATGAATTCTCCTATGGAGAATTCTCCTATGGAGAAGACGTGTTAAAATGTGCAAACTTTAAGTTGCTATAATACTTAAACGGTGCAGTGAATCGAACCTAAACTTTGGTAATTGGATTAATTTAGTGAGAATTATATCTTGTCAAATTTTCAAAAATTTTGTTGCGTTTTTATATACCTCCAGAACATCCTTAAATAACTGATGGACGTCTTGTCTTACGACTTCATTCCGAGAGTTAAAATAAGAACGGCGATATTCACGAAGTTACATAAAATGATTTCTTCGTATGAAATTACTGCGTTGAAATTTATTTTTGAATAGAGTTAAATTAGACGAAATCCATCCTAGTGCGTGATGCTGTACGAACGCTGTGTACCACCGCATTCACCGTCTTTTATTAATACCTCCGCATTATAAGTTTTAATGATGAGACTGCACGCTGTTTTTGATGCATGAATTATCCGAGCATAATGGTTGCCAAAAGTTTGCAACGTAAATGTAATTATACGATAATAGCCAAATAAAAAGTGTGTTACGACGAAACTCCACCGTAAAATTACGATATCGTTGAATAACTTCAGCACTCTGAGAATAAAAATCATTTTCGCTGACCGGTGGGCTCTGTTATTAATCTTCGTTCACCGATCGAGATCATTCTCATTTTTCCAGCGGTTTTGCATAATACGATGCGCGAATGAACTGTTTAGCCGCTGATCGAAACGATGAAACGTACTGATCCAACAGATCCCACTTCAGGCACGATCGAGTCCGAACGCTTCAAAGAGTCCCCTCGACATTGTACATCTTTATCGAATGGATGTTGAAATTTTCAACAATTAATTTAATGATAATAAACTCGACGGGTAATCGCGATTATAATGTTACAATAGGGGAGATTCCCGGTTTAAACCGGGTATTTGCAGGAATTTATATTCACGATTTATACCGGTCGGGCCGAATTTAACAAGCGTACAGGGCGTTTCACAAACGAACGCTAAAATGAGTTTGGGTTTACTGTTGTGTTTTTATGTGAGTATAGTTAATGTTAAATTCAATTTTACAGTCAATTTTTCTAATAAATCTTGTCGTAGTGGTCGCGACATATAATTTTGAAACGCCCTATACATTACGAATGAATATGTACACTAGCGGACAAAAGTTTAAGACCGCTCTAAAGAAGACGATAACTTTTTTAATATTGTACTATACGATTTGAACTTTTTTTGGAAGCTAGAGCAATTAGTTTAGTGAAGGATGTGAAAAGAAATTTTTTCAAAAATTGCAATTGATCGGAATTGTTGAAAAAATACTAAGAGTTGAATTTTTAACTTTTTTATGTGGGCCTATATTGAAAATTTAAAAAGTACGTTTTGTAGATCTGTGTCACTTAAACATATTCTGAAAATTTCGTCAAAATCGGACGACGTTGCAATCAGCTACAAACGTTTAAATATGGTAAAAATTGCAGATTTTCACGATTTATTGCCGAAAATCTTTGTAGCTCATTGCAACGTCGTCCGATTTTGACGAAATTTTCGGAATATGTTTAATTGACACAGATCTGCAAAACGTATTTTCTAAATTTTCAATATAGGCCCACATAAAAAAGTTAAAAATTCAACTTTTAGTATTTTTTCAACAATTCCGATCAATTGCAATTTTTGAAAAAATTTCTTTTCGCATCCTTTAGTAAACTAATTGCTCTAGCTTCCTAAAAAAGTTCAAATCGTACAGTATAATATTGAAAAAGTTATCGTCTTCTTGAGAGCGGTCTTAAACTTTTGTCCGCTACTGTATATCGGACAGATGCCATTCTTTGCTTATCTCGGTGATTAAACGTTTATGAAGAGGCACAATAGTGGACAGAGAGGCATGGGAGCATGATCGCGGTGACGGGCGGGCGCGACGTCCCTAATTCTCCATCTGCAGCTCAATTTTCAGCTGCGAATCCAGTTTCGCCTAATCCAGCCTGACGATTACCGATCAGCACGTGCGCCGACGCATTTCACAGGATTCAACGTTGCCTTGCGCGCAGCCGGACGATAAGCTACCGTCATATCGGTAAATAGCGAACGCCGATCCTGATTGTTCTCCCCTATTTGTCTGCGTGCGAAACGGTTCCCGCGAGGGTTGCGCGCTTCCACCACCGCACCCTATTCGAACGCTCGTGCACGCTCGTGAACCGTTCGCTCGCTCGCTCGCTCGGCTTGCCAGAGGCTTCGTTCGACGATTTCGCCCGGCGGATTTTATGCCTGGCCCGAATCCAATTACCCTGAATAATTTATCGGCGAATCACAGACGCTAATGACATCGGGCCGAATTAGGCGAGCTTTCGCAAAAGTGCGACTGGATCGCGTCGCGCCGCGCCATACCGATCCCGAACTGCGAGAGTGCCACTCGCCAATTAGTATTCATGTCGCGGATAAAGTTAGCCGCTCTTTTTTTTTTTGTAACGTCCATCCGCTCGATTATCTACGCCCACAGAGACTCGACGCGCACATTTTCGAACGCTACCCCTCTCTCTCTCTCTCTCTCTCTTTTTTGCGAATGTTTCTCTGTTCTCGCGATCGTTCCTGATTGCTTTTCGATGATCCGAGTCACGCGTTACACATCTTTATTGGCACAGTGTTTCACTTTTTTTTCCACCCGAATGAACGCTCGCGATCTATTTGATCGCCGCGCGAATTCTGCTCGCTCGTTTTCGATTCACGTTGCATCCTTCTGCGAGTCGAAAATCGCAGTCGCGTGGGTTGGAGATGTCTTTGTGTGGTAATAAAAACTTTCATGCGAAATGAAAACTTTCTACCTGAACTGCAACAAGCTGGGATTAAATAAACATTTAATTTCTTGCGGAATATGTTTAATAGGTTGAGAATATATTATAGCAGTGTGTTTAAATTCTTCAAATATTTGTACTGTCATAAATTAGACCCATCCATTTTTATCATGAACGCATAAAGCCCACAGTCTAGTTATTAGTGTTACAAAGAGTTGCTCTAAATGACGAGACAGTGTCTCCGCGATCCTGTACGTAATCTCTACGTTTTTAAAACGGACTATAAAGTATAAAATAATTTTTCCTAGCCTCGTACAGATTCCTAACCCCATATAGATAGTCCTGAAGATTTGTGATTGTGAATTTTTAATAGCTATGAAAATAATTCTAAGATTTAAGACGGAATACGTGGGGTAGATAAGGGTAGACAAAAACGTGCAATAGATAATTGATGCATGAATAGTTCACCTAAGTCACTAACAATTTTATTGCACTACAAATGATATGAAGTGTTGTGTGAGTTTCCTCAACGTCAGCCACTCTCTACACTCCTTACTATTATCTTGCGCCCCACGTTTTCCGTTTTAAATCTTGCAAGTATTTTCATAGCTATTAAAAATTCACAATCACAAATTTTCAGGATTATCTGTATGGGGTTAGGAGTCTGTACGGTGCTAGGGAAAATTATTTTATACTTTGTAGTCCATTTTAGTGGTGAATCAAATTATAACAAACAGGATAACTTTGAGTTCTAAAGCTAATACTTTTAGAATATTCGCAGTTTTCCGTAGTTCTCTGCTCAGAATACAGAGAAACACTAAGTGACTTTCTAGAAACTTCGCACTTGTGTTCTGCACCACACAGAAGAAAATCAAAACAAACGTAAATAGTAAACATAGCGGTCTAGAGTACGCAGTCCTTCTATCCGAGTGTCTGCAAGGCACAAGACCAGATACGATAAATCAACAAAAATGGTGATATTTTAAAAATATCTATTAAAAAGAAGATGACTTTATAGAAATTTCGGCCACTGTAGTAATAAAAGCGTGGTAATAAACAGTGCAAATTGTACAATGTTACACTCCTAAATCCTTACACCTATAAGACGTTATGGTACCGTGGAATTCCAACAACGCGAGCACCATCGAAAGGGAAAAAGTGATCGTATCGCGCCACCGTCCCAGAAGGGCGTCGCCTCGAGTCTCGATGATTAATAACTTTCCAGCGTAATTGACCGATTGACAATCACGGAGCTCCCTCGACGGCTTAGTTTCCGATTAACACCCTGCCGTGAGCCTCGAGTTTCCAGCCACCCTCAAGTATCGATTAAGCTCTGCCGGTTCGCGAGAATTCTTTCTCCCAGATTCGGGAGCAATATTTCACCGTTCGACAACGATCGGCGGAGGTTAAGAAGCACCAGCAGGACCGGTTGAAAAAATCCGGCCGTTTGTTTTGCAAAAGTCAGCCTGGACTCCCTGGAGCGCCGTTCTGACGGACGGCCGAGCCAGAAATCATTAAAACTTCCCCGAACCAGCCCCGCGGAGCGATGTCAAACGAAAAAGAAGGCCAAAGATATATCTACCAGGAACTTTCCTCTTGAACGCGGACTCTTAGCCAGCCCTGACTTCAGCTTCCGCTCCCTTTCGCCCCGGCCAATGTGCTCCGAAACTCTTCGTCTTCCTGACTAAGCGGTAATTCAGCGTTCGGTGTCCGCCAGAACCGGAAAGTTAACTGATAAATAGCGAGCTAATTCTTCACCGACTTCCCCGTCGCCGTGCAACAATTTTGGTGCACACTTAGGCGGGTTCCTCAGCGCGGGGAAGCAGCCAGTTTTCCGCGGAAACGAGGCGGCTCCGGTTTCACGCGCGCCAGATACATATTATTCCTCGTGTATCGCGTCCTGAGAATGCTGCCAGCCTTCCTTTACTTTTCTTCATTCATGTAAACAGTCCCAGTGTGCTAACATTTTGTCTGCGTCAGATGTTTCTCTTCCGACTATCGTTCGAGAACTCATTCAACTAAAGTCAATCCATGTTCTGTTTACATATTCGCAGAAGTAGTGTTCCTGATTTCTCAACATTTTTCATTTCTCGAGGAATGAGAAATAAGACTATATTTCTCGAGAAATGAGAAATATGACCATATTTCTCGAGAATTCTCTAGAATTTTTAATAAAATATAAATATTGGAAAACTTATGATATTTGGAGTATCGTTGATAATATTTATCGAAAGCGCAAAAAACATTAACTCAATGTTTATTCCTGTCCGTATGTACATTAGGGTGAACCTAAGCTATACTTGTCCAGTATTGTAACTGTCCAGTATTGTTCCTTTAGGTGAGAAAAAGATTTGTGCAAAGTTTGAGATCGTTCGGATAAAAGGATGACGTGGCGCACTTAAATAGAAAATTTTGATAATTATGAAATTCACCTTAACTATGGAACATGGCACATCGTTGGATTTGTCTTTTTTCTGAATAGGAATATAGAACAATTATATGACCTACTTTAAATTAAAATAACGATGACCTTGAAGTTTCGAAATACGGTTTCCAAAAAATTGTTTTATTTTGCCATTATATCTACCTTATTAAACAGTGCAAATTTCCCCTCTGACATTCTGTCGTATAATCACAAGTAACAGAGATATTTAAATACCTACATAAAAATGTAGCATGTTTTGTCTGATGGTAGGACATACGTAATTGTTTATTTCCGAAAATACGTTATACAATCAATGAGATTCATAAGAATTTTCCTTCGAGAAATACTGTAACTTCTCGAGGAATGAGAAATAACCAATTGTAAAATGTCTCGAGAAATTTTCGAGTACTACGCAGAAGGTATATTTTGAAATTAAAGCTAGCCCACGCGACCATGCGTTGAAGATCGGAAAAATCTATAAATACAAAATTTCAAAGCATTCGCCCGTTTGCTATTTTCAAGGGAATTTATAAATTGAAAAGGTTTTCGAACGAGCCGAAGAATGTTAAAAAATGTTAACCGTGCTAATACTGTTTCGAGCCGCTGTGTCTCCAGCTTAACGATCGATTAGCAGCCGGTCTCGTTTTACTTTTTCCCGCAGCCGACGACTATGGCTCGCATGCTCCGCGAACTTTGCAACTCCTGCCGGAGTTCTTCGCGAGTTTGCGATCCCGTCATGCAACGAATTTTCCCCTCCAATTTTCATGTCATCTTCTCTAATGCACTCTGAAGATTTTAATACCTCCGTGCCGGCGGGGGCTCGTTCGCCTAAGTTCGTTCGGTGAAAAAAATATTTGTGAGGCACCGCCATCCTCGCCGTCGTGATAGTCTGCAAACTTTCCTGCCGCGGTATCAATTTCGCCGGGTGAGTTTATTAATTTCCAGTTGTAACAGCAACACCGTCCGAGACCCCGAACGCGTTGTCGGTTACAGGGGAAAGTGATTCGGTGTGCCCAGAGCGACATGGAAATTTATTTTTTCAATTCATCAGCCCACCCCCGAGGGAGGCGCGATAGCTAATAAAACGTGTCGGTGATTTCTCGCGATAGAAATCGCGCGGCCGGCACCGTGTTTATTAATGAAACTCGATTTCGTTCCCGCTGGCCGCTTCATTTTTTACGGGGGTTGGCTTTCCCCCCCGTACGCGCCTCGTCCCGTTCGATTTCACCGAGGTGATTAGAGCCCCGGGAATATTTTTAATGCTTCAACTTATAACCACCGGCGCTTTTTCCCCGCGCGAAAGAATTATTAGATTTTCGCTGCTCCCGCCGAACGGGGAATTCTCGTAAACCCTTGAAATCTCAAATACGATTATTCCGGCAAAACGAATAACGGAAAGCCGGCCGAACAAACACAGCGAAAAAGAGCCTGAAATACATTTTTTACGTCGAGCACACATGAACCGTGAAATTAATTTAACACGCGAGCGGCGCGAACTTCTCCTGATGATTCTCGTTCGCGATGCCACCTGACACGCCAGCCGGGATGTCCAACCCGGTAATCTACATAGAGAAAGTGGTCATTCTCAAACATTTATTTATTTCCACCGGCACACTAATTTTCATTCCGAAGATTATAAAGCCTCCTGTTTGGGCCGAGTGCAGAAAACTTGATGCACGATTTTGCTGTTCCGATTTATGGCGGTTTGAAAGCGGCGGGGATTTAGCGATCCTTAAATTTGCATCGTTAGCGCACTGTCCATAAATTCCGCGGCTCGGCGGGCGCGTCGCAATTACTCACGTGCCGTTCAGCGTGTTAATTAGCCGAGCAATTAAAAATGTTACGTAAGAAGATCCACGGTTATCACCGCAGAGACGTTACGAAACAAGTGGGAATAGACAAGAGAGATTTCGTGTTGGTTTTTCTTTTTCGCGGCGAGCAGTTTGTCAACGGGCGTCGTCGTTGTCGTTCGGTGGAAACTCGCTTGCAACCTGTTAACGAACTTTCCTATCACGTTAAAACGTTATCAGTCGGTGAGCATCAACTCGTCGCGTAATGTCGTAAAGTAACTTCGCCGAGCCGTATTGTCGTTGCGACGCTTTTATGGTTAATAGCGTGTCATTTAATTATCATAAACGGCGTTGGAGAACGAGGCGGGGTAACTTTTGTTTCAAACGCACCGATGACGACGACGACGACGACGACGTTACGTCGTTCAATGAATCGTCGGAAACATTAACGACTGTCTCGACGGCAAGAGGGAGGGGAGGGGGCACGGAGGGACCGCTTTTTACCGGAATGAAGGATTCCGTGCCTTTAATCTTTCCCTGTGTTAAATTGTAAAGGAACGGACTTCGTTACGGCTAAAATATATTTACTCTGGGCTCGACGAGTGGTTAAGAAGCTACGAAGTATATTTGACAACGCGTTTCGTACCGCGGCTGACGGGACAGAGAATATTCCCACGAAGTAATTAGCGAAGTTTGATGAAGGAAAAATCTTGAAAAATATAGTATAGTGTCATCTCCATTAAACTATTTTCTACGAAATTTTCTGTATACCATGGACGTCCGCGATACTCGCCGGCAAATAATGTGTGAACGTAATGGTTAACAACCGTTACGAGACCACTGAAATGACTCATTATAATCACCATGAAAAAGAAGCCTGGCCATTACTGCTCTTAAAAAAACCCATTACCCGTTTCCAGCCTGAAGACCTCTCGACGTCCATGCTGCGAAGCACATGAACAAATAATGTTGAACTTGAACAAACGATATTACCTACACGCGAGAACTGCACACGGCTACGTTGGAAAAATTTCGCAGACAGTTCTGGCCAATCCCAGAATTTCCGAAGACACGTCCGGCTAACCCTGTTTGTTTAAAAAATCCGGACAGTTTGCCGTGGCGTGTTCGACGCGAGCATACTGCACCGGTCGCGCACAAAAACTCAATGTCAATCCGCGGCCGAAACGAAACACGGCTACGGCAAACCAACAGCCATCAGCCGCAAAAAAAAGGTTTCCCGTCAACGCCAGGCGATTTTCGGAGACTGGGTACCAAAAAACAGAAAACCGAACCAAAAAAAAAGGAGAAAAATAGTGAGCGGCATTGTTACACGGGCCATCGACAAATCCAACTGCGATGTGAGCGCGTGTAACCCCCGCGCTCTCTGCTAACTGAATTAGCCCCCTGAGCCCCCTCCTCCCAGGAGTCGAGTCCTTTGAGGGTGGCGTGGCAGCCGAATACCAATCAGTTATGTCAATTGGCCCCAACAAAGTAATGAATGGTAATTGCGAGCTGCCATCCGGTCGCACGTCCGTCCGTTCGTCTCGCGTCGTGGCGTTTCCCGCCCCTTTTACACCCCCGTCAACCAACCCCCATCCCCTAATGTCCGTCAGTCAGCAGACGAGGCTCTCATCGATTTTAAATCGTCTAATCGGATTCGGCCGAGGACCAAAGGACTCGGTAATCACCCACGGATCCACGCAAACGACCAGGCGCACCCACCGATCGTTCCACGAGTCATCCTTTACGGGGCTGAACTCACCCCACGATCATCATCGAACTACCCGGAACAGTTTCGATCACCCTGCTGGCCATCTCCTCAACTTTTTCCCCATCGAAGGTTTTATGATCCTGCCAACTCACTGAAATGACCGACCAGCCAGCGTTCACTGCCCGCATCGTCTGCTGGGTTTAGGGGATGGAGATCGCATGCGGCAGGGTGGAAATTAGGCTCGTTAGTCGGACCGTCATGCGTCGGTAAATCATATGCCAGCGGAACACGTGAATTTTACAAACTGCTCGAAATTGACCGGACACGAATGCCCCCTCCCTTTGCATTCTAATTGGTGCATTGTGTCGTGGAATTCTTCAACGGTCATCGATGCTTGATATAATTAGAGTGCGGATGTTTATGCAATTTTCATTTTTTCTGGACAAACTTTAAGGAGCTGAAACCAAATAAAATCCTGATTTCAGCGGCAATGATCTCAGTAGGTCCAAACTAAATAAAAATCACACTGAGTTTTATTGGGTTTGATATTCTAGCATTTTTTGACAATTTTCACGAGCCATAAATGCATAAAAGATCCGCAGACAATCCATAATTTCTAATGATAAAGTTACGAATTAATTTGTACAGCTAATAGCAACAGCGTACATAAAATTTCGATCCAGTCGTCCGTAACAAATCGCTAAAAGATTCAAGTCTGCTGCGAGTACTTTCTTATGCACCCTTGTGCACGCTCGAGCGCATCAAGGAGAATCACTTTTCCGTGCAAAGTAGCTAGTTGGTCCGGTCAGTAAACGATGATCGCCGAGATGATCGATGCAGCAATGAACGCGAGATTTGTTGGAGCCAGCCGGCGAGTCTTTAAATCGCCGTTCAGGGGCGGAAGTTTTAAATAGTTCAACCCCTCTCCCCTGGAAGGGTTGGGTGGCTCGTCGTTCGTTTACCTTTTTTTTTTTTTAATCAGAAAGGGAGCGACTGCAGCAGACTCGTTATTCTCGCATCGCACCCGGTAACTTTGTAAAACTGTGTAACGTGCTCTGCGTGCCGGATGCGGAGACCACTGGAGGGTGCTTCTTTGTCTACCTGTTATCTGCTAATTACGCAAGGTAATTACGCATCTTGCATGACCAACGGTCGCGTGGCCTGGAAAAATGCGATTCCAGCTGGGTGATTACGCACGGCTCTCTCATGCTCCCCGCCGGATTTTATTGCGGCCGTGCACTTCCCGAGAGCTGCTGCTTTCAAAGTAGTCGTAACACTTTCTGATCTTCCCTCTTTCGTAATTAACGAGTCCCTCTCCCTATCTTCATGTTACCACGTTTTTATTAGCTCTCTTTCTTGTCTGTCTGTTTGTGTCTGTTCCGTACAAGTTTTGCAATTGATTTCAAACTAAACTGAGAAAAAAATCCTGTCGAAACAAAAAAGATATATGTTGATTCAATGAGATGTACTATTGAATAATGCCAATATCATACGAACTTATTTTAATATTTAATACTATTGAATTTCAATAGCAAAACTCACTTCCGCCAATCACATAAGCCAATAGCTTGACCATCAATGTTTTCAAAAAAATAAGATATGGCCTCGAACTAATTCCAGTATAAATCAATACATTTCTAAAATTTTTTTAACAACATATCTGATTGAAGGAAAAGAAGACATTCATTCTTACATTCAAAACAAACATACCGTTGTTCACGCCATCATCCACATCGTAATATGTTCCTAAAATCAAGTCCACATGTCTAACCTGGAATATCGGATCGTTAAGTATGAAACTTGATAAATAAAACACAAATTCCAAACACATTTGTCAAGTTTCATACTCAACCACCTGATAAGTAGACTGCGGATCTTGATACAAAATAAAAATGCTTGCATTGGTTGCAAGACACAGGAGCCAAATAGAAATTTCGTCTTTTAATCGTCTGATTAAGCTAAAATTAATACACGGATGTCCTCAAATATTCTTAATTCGTTCACTGAGAAAAAAATCCTGTCGAAACAAAAAAAATATATGTTGATTCAATAAGATGTACTATTGAATAGTGCCAATATCACATGAACTTATTTGAATATTTAATACTATTGAATTTCAATAGCAAAACTCACTTCCGCCAATCACATAAGCCAATAGCTTGACCATCAATGTTTTCAAAAAAATAAGATATGGCCTCGAACTAATTCCAGTATAAATCAATACGTTTCTCAAATTTTTTAACAACATATCTGATTGAAGGAAAAAAGAAATATTACGAATAATAATGTACGGTATTGAATCAAGTACTATTTTCAATCATTTCATGATAGACAATTCAAATACATCACTATTTGCTTCTAAATTTCATACTATTGAAAAGAATACATTGATATTCATCGAAGTAGAAAAATTACAATAATACGCGTGTTATTGAAGTAACTACTTTTTTTCTCAGTGTAACTTCCGGATGAACTAGAGACTTGAAATTTTCGACATAGCCCAAAACTGGTTGACAATGCAATATTTAAAAAAAATTTTGAAACAGCCTATGCGTTTAGGAGATATAAACTATTAAATTTAACCGTTCAACTCCCCGCGCTCAGTAGTACTTACGTGATCGCGTTCAGCGATCCCCACTTCGCGCGACAGCGCTCCTCCCTCCACGTGTTTTCAAAACGTGGTATTTAAAAAAAATGTATTTGTACTTAAATAATTATTTGTCAACCTTAGTGCGCGGCGAATCGCTTCGTTTTAGTTGTTCGCCACTCATGCGAGATCATTATCAATTACTGAAATGATTAAAATACAAAATACGTTTTAATAAATGCAACTACAAGACTTGGCTAAATTATAGTTAGAATTTCTGCTGTGCTGCCTTCTCGCCCGTTCTTGATTGGTCGGCTCAGCCACGCCCCCCGGCGCGACCGTAAGGAGACCAGACGCGTTAAAACGAAGCTACAGAAAAAGCTGTGACGTGCGTTAACGTAACGATGAAAAACAATGATTATGAATATTACAGCATCTCTTTAAGCTGCACGGCTCCCTCGAGTATTCCCCTCATTATCCGAGAGTTAATGAAAACTCTTCGCATTCTCATTATTATTAATATTCCCCTGATTTAAGGCGGGTGCAACTTTTCCTCGGTCGATCTAATTTCGCCGGGGCTTCTTGCGTTTTCTTTGTGGTCGGGCTGGAGCGGCGCGACGGTACCTGGGCTCGCGCGCCCGAGCCGGTAATTACGCAGGTGAATTTATGATTTAGCAGCCGTAATGAATGGATCGCGGCATAATGGGCTAATAATTGTTTACCAACCCCCGAGAGCGACCGGTGGACACGGCACGGCGGCGGGCCCGTTAATTTTCAACAACAGTTTCATTGCCGCAGCGCCCCCGACGGGACGTAGACTTTTTTTCTTGTTTTGTTTGTTTGAACAGTCGAACCCGCGGGTGATTGCTTTTCGGGAATCGATATTCCGACGCGGTGAGAACGGACACGACGCGACGGTATCCCTACTCTCTTCTACGGCCGAGATAATTGAATCCAGCCGCGGCGCGACGGCTCTTCTGTTTTAAATAAAAAGCGGCTCGTTGTATTTGCAAAAGTACGCCCGCTCGATTAACCATCGATCGTTATCAACAATTTTAATCGGTCCGGAGAAGTCTCGAGCACCCTCCGCCGGCGTTATTTACATTCGTTTTAGCTTCGCAGCCGCGCCAACAGCTATAATTAATTTTTAATCGACCGTTCGCCGAACGGAAATTAAGCGGAACAATGTTTCCTTTCGTAACGCGTGAGCTGCCGACGATTATTTAGCAGACAGCGGATCTTTATGCGAAATAAACATTTTCCACCCGGTTTGCAACGAACTCGAGTGAAATGGGGATTTCTTCTCTTTCTTATTTTTGTCGTAAACGCATAAAAATCCCCTGTATAATTATTGGACTGCGGATTCTTTGAATTGAACGTAGGACAATTGAAAAATTGCAGGATTTCAGAATGTCAGGAAATATCTATTGTCCACGGCGTGATTCACCAGTCATCTTCTTCCGGTTCGTTCCATTCGCTTGACTGCTCGATCAGAGAAACAATTTCGCGGGAACAATTATCGCCGGGCGGGAACGGTCCCTTTTGTCCGCGGCCGCCTCATTAAAAGTGCGTTTGACATCGAAACGAATAAAACTTGCCGGGTATAATCGAGCGTCGGCCGTCATCGAGGCGCCGGTATGCCGCCGTGGCTACCATCCATTCATGCGGCGTCGATCCCCTTTTCAACGTCGGCCAGCACGGTTCCCATTAATCGAATTCGATTCCAATTAATCCCGTCGTCGAAAATTACCGAATCGAATTAAATCGGTGTTTACACGGAGCTTTCTTCCGCCGCGCCCGTGTGTTCATGATCGAAATCGATTCGTCAGGGGTAGCTGTGATCGATTCAGAACCTGACTCAAACAACGTCAAACCGCTATAATCACGGGCAAACCTGGTCGCAGTATCGCCGGGATTGCAAGTTAGCCGGTACAGAGTGTTTGTTCCCTCTATCTCGCTCTAGGGAGCATGGTGCCGGCGATCTTCGCGGTCTGCTAGCTTTGGGGGGCTAACAAACCACAAATCGAGGTGTCTCGACTATAGTGCGCCACCCGAGCACCTATCGAGACTCTCTGATTGAAGAGAAATGGTTTCGAACAAAAGCTGAAGGTCACTTTGCTTTCTTCAGTATTAAGGGGGTAGACTCGTTTCCAGGATTGCAACGGTGCGGGATGCGCGTTCTCATTTCTCGATAAGGTGGAGCGGGGTAAGTCCGCCCTAGTTTTTGCAACAGTTGGACTTTAAACTGATGTATTTTCAGTCTGGTATGTAAAAACTTAACGTTCTTAGTGTCAAACTCTTGCCACAGTTATTACTGATGAATTAGTATTACGTAGGATTCTCTCTAATTTTGCTTGAAAATTATCATTTTGGTAGGATATTGTACAAAGTGTCAACTAGGACGCATTTGCCCCGAGAATGGGGCAAGCCCGTCTGTGAGAGTTAAAAATACTTTCGAACCTTGTTTCAAGTGCTACGGGGCAAGAAAAGAATTATTAACAAGCCTGCTATAAAATGCTTCTTATTGCATTAAATTATATTGTTTAGTTTTATAGTTATCCATTTTTAAGCAAACAAGTACTTTTATGCTGAAATATGAAAGGTGGTACAGTGACATTAAAACAAAGTTTAAAAAAATGCTTTCGAACCTTGTTTCAAGTGCTACGGGGCAAGAAAAGAATGATTAACAAGCTTGCTATAAAATGCTTTTTATCGCATTAGATATACTGTCTAGTTTTATAGTTACCCATGCAGTACGGACTTACCCCACCGTGATAGTACGGACTTGCCCCGTGTAGTAATATTTACGGGGCAAGATTATCTTAGTGTTTTTCCCAATAAATTTTCAGAAATACAATAAAAACGGTTAATTTAATGTAAACCTACATCAATATTTGTTGTACTTACCTACAATAATAATACAGAATATATTAATAACTTGTACACTATTGCACGTTCAGGATAACCTCAAAATTGTACGTGTACGTATTCTTAGGCGACATCTATGTAGAATAGTTCATACTAACTTATACTACATTAATAAATACAAGCTAGAGAAATTTCGTTCATGATATATTAAAAATAACCAATTAACGGACATGTCCTGTGGACGGACTTACCCCACTCCACCTTACTGCAAAGATGGGGTTTTCCAATAATCAAAAGCGCTAGATTCAATAATCAAAAAATAATTAAATGTATTTTTAAATTTACGAAGCATAATTTCCATTATTCGGCAGCATGGAGCTATCGCAGCTTTATTCCGAATAATGCAAATTAAAGTAAATTGTAGTATTAGTACAAATAGGATTAGTAAAAATAAGACTTTTGAAAATGCCATCTATGCATTATCGAGAAATGAGAAGGCGCATCCCGCACCCTTGCAATCCTAGAAGCGCGAGTCTACCCCCTTAATAATATTATATAATTACCTTAAACTAATAAAATAACCCTGGAATAATTTTTTCAAGCCCTTAATTTCTCCTGTGTTACACTCCTCCGGATAGTTCTTTGAGCTCGAGCACCCCGGACGCTCTGCTAAACCACAAATCCCTGGATCCTCTTCGGGATCGTTCTCCAGGGTCACTGAACTCCGTCCGATTGAGGAGACTCGACGAATGAAATTGTAAAAGGCGACAACCCGCCGAAACACGCAAGCTTCTTCCACCCTATCCGCACACAGCCGACGAATCGGCCGGCAAAGTGCCGCAGGCTCCTACAATTCCGCTAATTAATTCCTCGTTCGTATTGCGTAAACACTTCGCCGGCTTTCGCGGCCTCAGCGAAATTATAATGAGCGTGAAACGCGAGCGCCGACGCTTAGACAGACCTACGGAAGTGGTCTGCGTAAATTTTTCCCTCGAAGCGGCGACGCGCGAAACGTCCGCGTTGCACGCTGGCAGATTTTGCTTCTCCGATAGTCGCTTATCCGATAGTTCCAGAGAGAACAAGGCTACAGAACGATACATCGAACCTTCTATGTCGATTTTTGTTTATGCAACGCATTTAGATTGGTTGATGCGCTTTGCGGCATCCAGAAGCACTGGCTTGAAATTGTTCCGCGTTGGCGGGTTTCATGAAAATCTGCGCGTTCGTTGATGCGTAATTGTTCGGGATGTTTTAGAAATGACTAGCTTCGCTTTGGTTGGGTTTATAATTTAATTCGCTCTCTCGCGCGACTACCCTAATTGCCTTTTGATGATCCTCTCGAGCGATTTGTTTGGTTAGTGGCAATTATAAGAAACACTGTTTCGCGTTCATTTAGAAAGAAATGATAAAATCGTGAAAGATGTCTTTGCAGTTTTTAGTACATTTTATTAATTTCTTCATTTTCGAGGTGGATGGATATTTAGGAAGCATACACTGAGAAAAAAAAGTAGTTACTTCAATAACACGCGTGTTATTGTAATTTTTTTAATTCGATGAATATCAATGTATTCTTTTCAATAGTATGAAATTTAGAAGCAAATCGTGATGTGTTTGAATTGTCTATCATGAAATGATTGAAAATATTACTTGATTCAATACCGTATATTATTATTCGTAATATTTCTTTTTTTCCTTCAATCAGGCATGTTGTTAAAAAAATTTGAGAAATGTATTGATTTATACTGGAATTGGTTTGTGGCCATATCTTATTTTTTGAAAACATTGATGGTCAAGCTATTGGCTTATATGATTGGCGGAAGTGAGTTTTGCTATTGAACTTCAATAGTATTAAATATTAAAATAAGTTGATATGATATTGGCACTATTCAATAGTACATCTTATTGAATCGACATATATTTTTTTTGTTTCGACAGGATTTTTTTCTCAGTGTAGTAAATAGATTTATATTTAATTGAAAGATATTTGATTGAAATATGTCGGTCATACTGCAGAACTGTATTACGGGATCAGATTCTTGAATATTAATTTTACTTTACCTTACTTTATTCTTTACTTTATGTGTACGTAAAGATGGCGTTGAAGAGCCGCGGCTCTATTTGCCGAATTCAAACTGGTCCTTATTTATACTATCATTATAAACAATGTACCATGTAAAATAGTAATAAAAAAGGCAATACTACAATAGTACAAAAGTACACAATAACATGAACATTAACATTAACTTTAGGTTATACTTTATGCTTCATATTTCACTTCGCTCTTAAATGGGGACATATTTAATAGTATACTGAGAAAAAAAGAACTTACTTCAATAACACGCGTGTTATTGTAATTTTTTTACTTCGATGAATATCAATGTATTCTTTTCAATAGTATGAAATTTAATAGTATGAAATATTCATATGAATATTCAATAGTATGGAATGATTGAAAATAGTATTTGATTCAATACCGTATATTATTATTCGTAATATTTCTTTTTTTCCTTCAATCAGATATGTTGTTAAAAAAATTTGAGAAATGTATTGATTTATACTGGAATTGGTTCGAGGCTATATCTTATTTTTTGAAAACATTGATGGTCAAGCTATTGGCTTGTATGATTGGCGGAAGTGAGTTTTGCTATTGAAATTCAATAGTATTAAATATTAAAATAAGTTCATATGATATTGGCACTATTCAATAGTACATCTTATCGAATCAACATACTTTTTGTTTGTTTCGACAGGATTTTTTTCTCAGTGTACGAACTTTGTACTTCTCGATATGAAAAAGTTCATTTCTCGACAAGATGTCACCCGATTTTCCAATCGGCACCACTGTGCGGCGACGTCCACGGAGCCGGGAGTCGGTGTTTACTCCGAACATAGTTGTGACATCGTAGTAAATGTCCCGTAGATCGTTAAGGCATCTAATCGGTTTAATTAAATTCAGCGTGCCGCACGTAACGATCGTAAACCGTTCGAGGGATAAAATCATCATAACGACCGGCGACGAGCCACGTGGAAAAAACCGAGGTTTATAAATCATCACGATGGGAATCGTCGGGTAACCCGATGCGTCGTTATCGCGACGATCGTGAGTGGGTCGAGATAATTTCGGGTCACTGACCGGTTTAAGTTTTGAAACGGCGCGGCACGGAAGTAATACAATTAGCCGGGATAATTGAAACGCTGTCCGACTTCGCGTGATATTTCTAATGTCGTGGAGAGAGACAGAGAGAGAGAGAGAGAGAGAGAGGGGAAGGGAGGGTGGCATATCGATTACGCGCGTATCCAAACGACGGGCTATGCGAAATCGGGGAATTGTCCGGCATTAAACGACCTGGGAAACGATGCCTGTCCGGCTGATAAACTTCAATATCCTCGTTGGGTCGACTTTGACCGGGAGTCGACCTGGAAATTCACCGCCTCCCCCGCCCATTAATCCAACCGATGATTTTTCGGTTAACGAAAGCAAATGTAAACAGTTCTTCGATTCCGACGACGAGAGCAGTTCGGCAACGGCCGGATCGGAATAACAGCTTCCCGAAAATTATGAAACACAAACGGCTGGACGCGCCCGCTGCCATTCCAGCCGCGCGATAAAGTTCTTTATGGGTATTGTTAATATTTTACCGGCGCGGCGAAAATATGCAAATATTGGTCCGGGCCAGCACGCCCCCGTAGTATCTCGATAATATCGTAGATTATCGGCTCCGTATAATAACCTATAATGATATGCCGGCTTTAATTTCGCATTTCTCTGCCGATACACGATTACACGGTTCGTTTTGAGTGGCGTTTCGTTTCCGATCTGTCGCCGCGTTGATCCGGATCCAACGGAATCGTGACCATTTCCAGATTAAAAAATGTCCATTGTGCTTGAAACGTTCGGCTGAAACTTGCCGTCCCCATTTTACGATGGAGAATGGAATATTCCACGAGCTTCGATTGAACGATGTTAATAAATGATTCTCGAGCTAAGTGCAGCGATATTGGAGCCTAGTCCCTCGATGCGCCTCGTTAAATAATTGTAACGTAATTCCAACAATGACGAACGGAGCCTCGTGCATTATTAATGAGCGTCCGACTTTGTCTTTCAGAATTATGAATGTAAATCGACGGTCTAAAAATATAATCAAGATATAACAGGGTTCGTATAAGGCAGATAAGGGCAATTCAACATTGAATGAACTTCCGAAAAGATTTATCGCTATTTTCATTAATGAAACCGGTACCTCGTTTGAAGTCAAGATAATATTTCCAATAATTTTCCCGATAATTACGTTATTTTATACGTCCGGTGTATAAGCCGATAGTGTTGTATCGCGGAAACCAATCACGGTACTTGCGTCTCTGTTTCCCAAATATAGATCTCACCGGTGTAAAAGTGAGATCGTTAAAAAGGAAAACCTTTGATCAATTTGCTTGCGACAGGTAGCTCCTTCGAAGTCTACGGAATATTTCCAATAATTCAGCTGCTCGATAATTACGTTATTTTATACATCCGGTATGTAAACCGATAGTGTTGTACCGTGGAGAAAATAACTTCACTACCCTGGTTGTTAAAAGGATGTACTCGAGATATATAAAAACGCAACAAAATTTTTGAAAATTTAACAAGATATAATTCTTACTAAATTAATGGAATTACCAAAGTTCGGGTTCGATTCACTGCACCGTTTAAGAATTATAGTAACTTAAAGTTTTAACACGTCTTCTTATGGAGAATTCATAAAATTCCACTTCAAATCCTATTTAAGCCTTGAAAAAACGCAACTAGAAACTCCAGCTTTTTTTTATATGTAGTAAAAATTATGTAATTAATTATGTTCAGAATTTATTAGGATTCACTAAACAGTTACAGAGCAAAAAATTATAAACTGTTACAAAACGTCGAATTTATCGTGTTGTATTCGCAAAAGTTTAATGCAAAATATACTCATGAATGGCTTTCATTTGTTGTATTGATGGACTTCGAATTTCTTGTACTTTTGTCTCCCATTGTACCTCCAGAACATCCTTAACTACAGATCATCGGTTTAAAAATGATATCGTTAAAACGGAAAACCTTTGATCAATTTGCTTGCGACAGGTAGCTCCTTCGAAGTCTAGGGAATATTTCCAATAATCCAGCTGCTCGATATCTACGTTATTTTATACATCCGGTATTGTAAACCGATAGTGTTGTATCGCGGACGATAATCTCCGTCGGAAACCGTTCGAGGTCCGATGAAGTCGGCATTAAAACATCGTGCAGCGTCGATAATAACGGTCGTATGTCGGCGTGGGAAATCCGTCGGCGAAGTTCCTAGGCGTTAATGCAAAAAGAAGGAGTCGGTGAGCGTGATCGATCGTAATTTCTCGAACATTTCCACTCGATAGAGCCTCGGTGCCCGTCTCCGCCCCGCAGTCGGCGATCTCGAAAAATTCATGAAAAGGCGACGGACCGCCATTTAATCTGCGAGCACCCGTTCCGCTGGCGCGGGCGTTAACAATCCAATCTCTTCATTCGAAATTTCGAACGTCGGGGTATGAGAGAGTGAGAGAAAGGGAGAAAACGATGGGGAACAGAAAAGCGGTCCATAAAATCGGTGGCAGCTCACGCGGAACGAGTATCGTTCGCGTGAAACGCTAGTCCGCTTTACATCTTGTATGCGCTCAAACTCGGCTCCGGTGATTCCGACGATAGAGACTCGACACGACCGGTTCCACGATCGTGGTTCTACTAGACCGTTCGCTACCACCGCATACCAGGGTCTGCGTGCAGGATCCGTGGGAAAAGGCGATAGCGCACCTCCGGAACCGCTTACATACTGTAAACATTGATTTTATTCGGCTGCGATGCAGAATGCGGCGATTCGAGTGAATACACCACCGGGAGAACGAACTGTGCAATTTTTTGTTCCGTGCCTCGTAATTGGCCTCAGCATTTGTGTACGCTTCCGAAAAGAGTTAGAACTCCAGCTTTCTTCGCTGTTTGAACACCTTGTCGTATTTACCACGCTTTTTAATATTAGGACCTTGAATAAGTTCTCGCTGTTTCTTCAAAGAAACAGCTGCCCCTTTTGACGTGCTCTGTGCATCCTTTATGTGGTAAATGAGTGGGTGGAAATGCATATTAATGTTTAATAGTGGTTTAATATATTAGGACCTTGAATAAGTTCGCGCTGTTTCTTCAAAGATGGTAGTAGCAGTACCCCGTTCGTGGAATTTCGAATGGTAACACACATGCAAGGCAGTAGTGTATCTAACCTTAAATTTCAGTGTATGGTAGTTCACTTTAGTGTAAACAAAGTCATTTTTTCTTAGTTCTGAAAATGTCTACTTTTCTGGCGAATAAAGTGTATTTGCGGGGAATTTTATTGCACTACTTTATTCAAAATAAATCTGCAGCTGAAGCACATAGAATTCTTGTTGAGACTTATGGTGACAATGCTTTGTTGGATAAGATAGGCAGAGACTGGTTTCGACGCTTCAAAAATAATGAATTTGAACTTGAGGATAAAGAACGTTCTGGCGCACCGAAAAAATTTGAAGACGAAAAGTTGGAGGAATTACTCGAATATACTATACTATACATATTATACTTTGAATGAAATGTTTTTGTTCCTTATAATTTAAATAAATCTTTTATTTTGTTAAAAAAACAGCGAGAACTTATTCAAGGTCCTAATACATAACTCCTGTATAACACAATCAGGATCTTTATGCGAAAGAAAAATTCTGTACTTAATCACTGCCGTATTTTAACGAGTCCGACCCGCCATGAAAATTTCAACAACGTCCAACAAATATGAATGTCATTTGTTTCCTTTTCGATTAAATAAAATTTGATTCGTTTGTAATCAATATTTAAGAAAAAATATAAATTTTCTTATCTTCTACGACGTTTTTGTGGATGAAGACGTATCGATCACTGTAACTGTAAAGAAAATGGTACGGAAAGAGATTAAATTGCAGCAAACTAGAGTGAACTGGAAACTCAGATTATAATAGTATTTTTAAATTCCTCTAATACTTTTACTGTCTCAAATCGCGCCTAGTTATTTTTGTCATAAATGCATAAAACCCTTGCATAAAAATCCTCAGTCTGATCCGTTGGGATCGAAACGCCGCACAGTGGGACCTTTCGTCCAAATCGGAGACGAAATGAAAGAACTTTCGATAGAAATGATGTAGAGCGATGAAATTTTTTTAAAATTAAAGCTGAAACTTTACAGAATATGGGAAAAATAGGGAGGTTACTGTACGAACGGTTTTTAATCTTGAGAAAATTCGTTAAACGTGTAGAATTTCAAGAAATCGATTTTGCAACATCCTGAGGTCGTAGACATATTTTGAGTGAAAAAATCTAGGGGAAATCAAGTACAGCATGTTCAAAAAAAATTTTTTCCGCGCATGGTATTGGAACAACCACGATTTTCTCGAAATTGTGCAAGTTTAACGAATTTTATCAACGTTAAAAAACGATCTGACCATAATCTCCCTATTTTCCCCATATTCTGCAAAGTTTCAGCTTTAATTTAAACAAAATTTCATCGCTCTACCTCATTTCTATCGAAAGTTCTTTGATTTTGTCTCCGATTTGGACGAGAGGTCCCACTGTGTGTATGGATTGTCCCGATTACGCGAACGGTTCTGAACTTTGACACATTCTGCGTCCAGGGTATCCGTTCGAGTCGGAGGCGGAATAAAGCTGAGAACACGAACGCGCCTTTAATCCGCCTATTTCCATTAAATAACATTACATTTGCATTCGAGAGAGCCAGGCAGCTCGCATTAAAATCCACTCGTGTTCAACGCGCAGTAGTCCGGCGGCGAGCACACTCAGCGAGACGATTGTTCCAGGCGTAGCTCGACTTTTTCGAAAAGTGTCTGGAGAAAAGCGTTCTGTACAACGGGGGCCAGCAGCAGCGACGTCAGCGTGTGCACAGCCTGTGCGATCATGCTGTGTGTATGTGTGGGTTGTTTCCACGCATACGTGGCACCTGGTGCCCGGCTAAAACCCTCGAAAGAGCGACGAGACCGGGTGGTAAGTGCACCCGTTCGCCGGCAATCCACCTACGGATAACAGGGTTCGTGTAAAGTGCTCGCAAATCAGACCCGATAAAATGGTAATCGCGGCCTTGGGTGGGAGGCCCGCGAGATCGAGAGGGGCTTTCGAAAACGGTGACGGGGATGTTAAGCTGTGGGGGTGGGGGTTTGAAAAGAAGACGGAGGGGACGGTCGGGGTCCTTCGCCCGTCGACAATTCCTTCCGACACGCTGCCAATCAATGCCGCCCGGAGAAAGTTCCTGCTTTTAAGAACACGCCACACACCCTGCACGAGTTCCATGGAAAACGCACGAACGCTTTCCGGAGCCTCCCCGCCGTCCAACTCTCTTCCGCAAAACCCCTCTGCGTTCCGCGTTTTTTTTCCACCGAGAAAGAACAGAGGGAAAACGGAAAGGGTTATGATGGCTGTGATGGATGCGTGTTCGAGGATTGTTTGCAGCCTGGAATTACCCGGCCGGCTGCGAAATAAAAATGAACCAAGATGCGAGAGGCTTTGTTCGCTTGGTCAGTTGCTGACGTGTTGAAAGAAGAATATTCTATTGTGGATCTTCTTGGGAAAAGCCTGAACGATGAATTGTTGCCGAGCGAGGTAACGCCCGGTTTTAACTTTTAATTACTCGCATGTAGTATTTACTATCTGGAAAACGCGTAAACAACGGTGTCGACCGCTCCGGCTAATGTTTATTTTGCATTAAAGTTGAATGAAAATTGATGTGTGTTGTATCCCTCAATTACAAGTCTGCATTTTTATACGTTTTTATACATTTTTACCGTAATGCAATCAAGACACTTGAAATTTCCAGATAGAATGCATTCGGTACAAAATTGCGTTTGTTTCATGTCGTTGCTAACCTAATAGTTTGACGTTGTGGAAGGTATTCGGCCGTTGAAGCCGGAGTTTAAAGTAGGCGATAATACGAAGGAGAAGAAGGAAACGAGCATGAATTGATTAGGTTCGGAGTCCCGCTGCCTGGGAAGCGGCGAGGCAAGCACGCGGAAAGTAGGAACGGCTATTTTAATGAAAGTGTGCCGAAGTAACGAGCAAAGGCGGAAGGAAAGATTATTTTCGAGAGGGCTGCTGCCCGGCCGGTGCCCTGAAACACAGGAACTTATATTTCCGGGGGAGAACTGCAACTTTTATACGCCCTACTGAGCAACTTGAAAAGAACTTTCAGTTGGTCGGTATTTAATATGGGTGAAGTTGAATTTAATGAAACGGGGTCTCTCGCGTTGCCGAGTCGAATTTATCGAAATTCTTCGCCGGTAGGTACCGTCCGGAGTTCGCGTTGATCCAACCTGACTCCCGAGTAGTACGTAGAAAATACATTCGTACCACCGGAGACGAAACGTTAGCTGAACCAGTTTCTCAGAGTGTCCGAGAAAAATTCGAAATGCCCGGCGGGATTCGAGCACTTGCTACCCTTTCCGGTACAAGGGAGAGCACGCAGCCAAATGTGTGCTGGTCGCTTTTCCCTCGTATTTTCTTATTTTATCAAATACCCACGGTTCCCGGTGTTCCTCGGGGAAGAATATTTTCGACGACGAAATATAAGAACGGCGTAATACTTCTATGGCAGAATCCCTGCGATTATGGGACTACATGGTCGTCGAGCTTCCTTTCTTCGGGACACGTAAAACCTGATTTTCCTTGAATTAGTTGTGTCGTATTGTTCCGGGAATGCGAACCCCGCAGGAAATAAAATTATTCCCTTCCATAAACCAGCTGGGGAACTTACAAATATTCGCTGGACTCGAGAACAATTTTCGCTTGTCTTGTGGTTGGTCAGTATCACACGGTTATGTTTAATAGGACGTTTGTATTTAATAAAGGAAAATTGTGATCTTAACAAGCCACGTGCTCTCTCGTTCACCTCCACCAGAGCATTCTGAATCATAGAATGTCTTTTTACATTCAAAACATACATACCGTCGTTCACGCCATCATCCACATCATAATATGTTCCTAAAATTAAGTCCACTAGTCTAACCTGAAATATCGGGTCGTTAAGTATGAAACTTGACAAATAAAACACAAATTTCAAACACATTTGTCAAGTTTCATGCTCAACCACCTGATAAGTAGACTGCGGATCTTGATACAAAATAAAAAATGCTTGCATTGGTTGCAAAACACAGGAGTCAAATAGAAATTTCGTCTTTTAATCGTCTGATTAAGCTAAAATTAATACACGGATGTCCTCAAATCTTTTTAATTCGATCACTGAGAAAAAAATCCTGTCGAAACAAAAAAAATATATGTTGATTCAATAAGATGTACTATTGAATAGTGCCAATATCATACGAACTTATTTGAATATTTAATACTATTGAATTTCAATAGCAAAACTAACTTCCGCCAATCATATAAGCCAATAGCTTGACCATCAATGTTTCCAAAAAAATAAGATACGGCCTCGAACCAATTCCAGTGTAAATCAATACATTTCTCAAATTTTTTTAACAACAAATCTGCTGGAAGGAAAAAAAGAAATATTACGAATAATGATATACGGTATTGAATCAAATACTATTTTCAATCATTTCATGATAGACAATTCAAATACATCACGATTTGCTTCTAGATTTCATACTATTGAAAAGAATACATTGATATTCATCGAAGTAAAAAAATTACAATAACACGCGTGTTATTGAAGTAACAATTTTATTTTCTCAGTGTTCACTGCTTTAAATCGCACGTGCCGATTTTTGAAATAAGCATACGACATGAGAAGTGAAAGATAAAAATCTTTTCTGCTTTCGAAATTATACCTGAATCGTTCGAGCGACTCGTCGCAGCGATCAGTGTCGCCTGAGAAGCGGGTAACAAGTATGAATCGAAGCGGAGCGGAGTGATTCGGCGTCGCGCAGCAACAGCTGGCGCGTAAGACGAGCAATTACGCGTCGTTTCCGGTAAAACTGAAGCCGCGGAGCGGATGTCAGACGCGTGTACGGCCGTGCAAACGAGTTCTGCACTGCGGAAAACGTCTCCTGATATCGGCAGAGCGCGTTTCGTATTCCCCCCGGGGGGGGGGGCGAGGCGTGGAGTTGCAAAATTTCCCCGAAGCAGAAGCGTTAATCCGCCGCGGGTATACTGGATCGACTGGGAAACTTCCTCGCGGCAACTATTCCGCTGAATCCAATGCGAAATTCGAGCAGCCGGTACACGTAAGGAGCGCAACACACCGCCCCGTCCCCCCGTTCTGCAACTTGGACAAGTTCTATCGGCAGTCAGCTTAACGCGCGCATCTATATGCGGCGCGCATGCAACGCGTCACCGCTGGAAAGCGAGTTGCACGCGCGCGTGTTCCTGCTGTGCGCCACGACGATCGAGCGAGTAGAGAGTACGAGGGGGTCGGCCCCAGCTATGACAATCACCGTCAAATTGCGCCCGACTAGAAACAGGCGTGGCCCCCGCGCGCGAGCGCAACCCCCCCCTCCACCGTTAACTATAACTAATTCTTGATAATTGGACGCCTCGATCATGTCCCACCCGCGCAGACAGTCCGCTTCCGCTCGTGGAACGCCACGCCGTTTAACCGACCTCGATAATCGTCCGCGTTCTCCCCGATCGACCACGGTATCACGATTTTTCTTCTTTTTTTTTTGGGATCCCCAACGATTAATCGGCCCGACAAACGAGCCTCCCCTTTCACGACGGAACGCGCCCACCACCCCCAGGAAAAATATTTGATCCCACGCAATATTCCCCGCGCGAACGTGACTACAGTTTCATTTCGATTTATACGCGGTTTTCCGAACAAATCTTTCGGACCCATTTTTCGTTTTTTTTTTTTTTTTTTTTTTTTTTGGAGGTACACTCAACCGCAACAGTGGGATCACGATTTTTTATTCAATAAAGAACGTGTCGCATCAATGGGATCGTAATGGGAAACAAATGTCTGGTGAACGCGATTGTACTTCGAATTCGGATACCGTTACCATGTACAATCAAAGTGGTATCCATTACAGCCTGCGAATCTATTCCGTTCAGTTGCGAAACTGTTTTTGTTTTTCGAATATGAAATGTGTAAACAAAAGTCTATTTCATTTAGTTTCGATCATTGGATAGTTAGTGAAGTTTTCATCAACAATACTTCTGTTAGAAAATATTGTTACGGGTCTGCCGGTACACCCGTTGTGTGGAATTGGTGGTAAATTCTGGTTGGTTACAGCGTCGTTATGAAAACGACGTTTGAACGAAAGAGAGTCGAGAGACTGACTTGATCGAAAGCGGACGTCTGAGACGTCAAAGGCGATAGAGACGAAACAGAGGAAGAGATAAGTTGCCTTCCTCCGAGAATCATTTCGTTACGGTTGTTAAAAGTGTGTCCTTTTATTTAGAGAATTAGAGACTTCGTTTTGTAACGAATAAAACATATTGTTATGTTAACCAGTGTTAAATAAAGAATATTGACTAAGTGGTATCCATTACAGCCTGCGAATCTATTCCGCTCAGTTACGAAATTATTATGTTTTTCTAATATAAAATGTGTGAACAAGTCTATTTCATTTAGTTTCGATCGTTGGATAGTTAGTAAAGTTTTCATCAACAATATTTCTGTTATAAAATATGTTAATTAGTGTTAAATAAAGAATATTGGACTTAGTTCGACCCGTTGAACTGCTTGGAACTCACGGAGAAATCGTATTGAAATTGGTTCATTTTTAGATTGTTGTAACTTTGGAATTGTTAAAGTTATTTTAATAAAATTTACGGGGTTGGAGAGCGGGAAGCCTTCTCTGTAAACTGGTTTTTGTTCCAATACGATGCGATGGTTGGTTGCCGAGATATCGTCGTTTAAAGACAATGGTAATTTTTCGACGGTGACTATGTCTATCCTTCTCGCACGCTAGTCACTGACCTACCGTAGATGACGCAGTTGCGGTAGGTCAGTTTTTACTATTTACTATTCGCATCATGAATGGACCCCCATCCCACCCAACCCCCATTCTACCCCCACCCAGTCTACTACGCGCAACTTTAACCGTTTATATCTCGGGAACGGGATGAGATATCGACATGGGACAAAAGCCAATGGAAAGCTCGTCGACTCCGCTACCATATGTATATCTCAATAACAATAATTTCTTATTGCTTACACACATATATATCATATATATTTATCTGTGGCTGTGAGGATCTTTTTGGAGATATCGCCGTTTAAAGTTTTGATCACTAATGTTCCTCTCAGAAAAATAAACGTTTCTCTCAGAATGTGTTCCTTTAATGTTTCTCTCAGAAAAATAAACGTTTCTCTCAGAATGTGTTCCTTTAATGTTGCTAAATCAATACGAACAATGCGATAATCTTTATATTAATGTTTTCGTACTTCCTAACATGAATTTGAAAACCAACTTTTGGGACAACCTAATATTTATTTAGCGATATTAAAGGAGCACATTCCGAAAGAAACTTTTGGGACAACCTAACTGTTTTTCTTTGCAATCAAAGATATAGTCTGGACCATGATGTTCAAGAGGAGAATCTTTTTATTGATATAAGAGCAAAAATTAATACTGCATCCATAGGTTCAGTTATGCGTTAAAGTAGATACCGAGGGTAAAATGTTCATTTCCTACTCCAAGCCTCTTAGACCCAAGGGCATTGGTAATAAAACACCCAAAAGCCATGTGCTATTCGAAAGCATATAAAGCTAAGGGCCTTCAGCCCAACAGACCTGGGCTTTCTTTTCTTTTCGACTGCAGTCAGCAGACACCCTCTCTGCAGTCGTTTAGTTACTCGCTTTTAAGAAGGCAGAGAGAACGGTCGTGCAATAGTACATTTCACTAACGTGTTTTTCATTCAAAATATATTACATCCTGCTTCCCACAAAACCAACACTTTTCCTCGAAATTCAAACGATCTATACGCTGTGGAAAAAGTAGTTTCAACATCGCCGTATGACACAAGGTCGACAGTTAAATAGACCGTTCAGGAAGTCAACCGACTGAAAGAGTAAAGTCTACATTTCCATGGAGCGGGGGGCAGACTTTCGCAAAAATCACATTGGATTGGAGAGAATTGTATTAGCAGTCGCGTATAGTCGATGGGATTGAAACAAGGCGGGGCTCGAGTTACGAACAATTGATTTTAACAATGTAGACTGGGAGTCCCGTAACGACGATCCAATTTTCCGTTCGCGAACGACTGCATGAAATTTCGCGGTTGAATATGGGATCCCCGCAGGATTCCCCGAGTCAGGTTCCTCGGGCGTTCTTGTAAACCCGTCGTCGTCGGGAGAAACATAAGGATCGATAGTGGCCGGAAATTACAGACATTTCATCGCCTTTGGGAACGTGCATCCATTGCAACAATCCTAGTGCCCCCCTGTTCGAATAAAACGGGTATTGGGGAGGGGGGCCCGAGTCGCGGACGGTTGGAAACGTTGCAGCTCGAGTGACCTGGATCGCGGTGCAGACCAGGCGGTAACTTCTGGGGATCCGATGATCGATCAGCGAAATAATTTCGCGATTATTTAAAGCTGCCGCTTACATAAGTGGAGCGTGACTGAATGCTGCACCGCCTGTACTACGTGGCTCGCGATAAGTCACCGCTCTAATCACGCAGTGACTCAATGCATTTTCGAATAGCTTGCTAATGCGGGTCACTGTCGTTATACTGCGGCTCCGAGTCCTTGGGTCACCCTCATCAATCCCACTTAATCATACGCTCTAATTAATTCCCCATTTCCCCTCCTCTATCAATTTCTTCGTTTTGGTCACTTGGAAATTATTCTCGAACGACGTATTATACACAACCAAATTTTCAATGCTCAATTAACCCTTTGCACTCGGAGAGCAATTTGAACTAGAAAATTAAACATTTCTTCCGACCTAAAATGTTTTTCTTCGTACGAGTATAAAATTGATATCTAACCTCATACGACATCGAAATGTTTAGTAATTGCTTACTCACCGACATATCTACACTGAGAAAAAAAAGTAGTTACTTCAATAACACGCGTTATTCTACTTTTTTACTTCGATGAATATCTATGTATTCTTTACAATAGTATGAAATTTAGAAGCAAATCGTCATGTATTTGAATTGTCTATCATGAAATGATTGAAAATAGTATTTGATTCAATACCGTATATTATTATTCGTAATATTTCTTTTTTTTCCTTCAATCAGATATGTTGTTGAAAAAATTTGAGAAATGTATTGATTTATACTGGAATTGGTTTGAGGCCATATCTTATATTTTTGGAAACATTGATGGTCAAGCTATTGGCTTATATGATTGGCGGAAGTGAGTTTTGCTATTGCAATTCAATAGTATTAAATATTGAGATAAGTTCATATGATATTGGCACTATTCAATAGTACATCTTATGAAAACAATATTTTGAATAGTGGTACTACAGCAATGTTTAGTGGCGCATCTCTCTCTTTCCAGTTAACTCTCACCTGTCGCCTCCACAACAAAAATAATTTCCAACCAGGAATAAGAGGTCCGCGAGCAAAAATCTCGTTAGTATCCCGCGACGCGTCTACCGCGACCTTGTCGGAGTACTTCCGCGTGCGATAATGGCCGGCACAGGAGTCGGACTGCGAGAACCCGGGTCTCATGTTTCTTTCAGCAAATGGGACTTCCGAAAAGCTGCGAGACCGTAGGGGTGGCAGGTTCAAAGCATTGTTCGCGTCTAACAAAATTAGCGGCGCGGCGCGGCGAGCGTAATTAGGGTGGCGAGAGGTGATAGCGAGTCTCGTCAGGGGAGAGCCTCGAGGAGCGTCGTGATTTGCCGGGGAATTTGCGTGCAAGTACGTGTGTCGTGTTTATGCGGAACGCATAAACCGTGCACACACGTGGCGCACGTGCGCCAGACGCATTAGCCTCGTTTCGTCGATGAACACTTCCTGCCGGGTCCACAAGGCTCATCCGGCGAAACTGTGCTTGCGATCGTTGACCCTGGATCTCGTTCTATCTTCCTCTTCACCTCGAGTTATCCGATTGTCTCTCTCTCTCTTAAAACTGTAACACAAGCTACGACCCCATTTGTATCAAGTCGTTCGGAAATGCCCGCTTAGATAAGGAGTAGTAGCCTGTTTCTCTGCCGGCTCGTTCCGTCCCAATTGAAAGCAATTCGCCTTGATAAACGCCCCTTCCGATTGCCTCTGATCGGGTTATGCCGCCAGCCAGGACACCGGATCATGCTCCCGGCAATCTTTCTCCTCCCATGAAAATCCGCCCCGCCAAATCGTCAGACTGTATTGCCTGGCAATGCGCGATTTTAACCTTCCGTCGGGCGCATTTCATCTGAAAGAGACTGCGCGGGCAATAGCTGCCCCTTTTGACGTGCTCTGTGCATCCTTTATGTGGTAAATGAGTGGGTGGAAATGCATATTAATGTTTAATAGTGGTTTAATATATTAGGACCTTGAATAAGTTCGCGCTGTTTCTTCAAAGATGGTAGTAGCAGCACCCCGTTCGTGGAATTTCGAATGATAACACACATGCAAGGCAGTAGTATATCTAACCTCAAATTTCAGTGTATGGTAGTTCACTTTAGTGTAAGCAAAGTAATTTTTTCTTAGTTCTGAAAATGTCTACTTTTCTGCCGAATGAAGTGTATTTGCGGGGAATTTTATTGCACTACTTTATTCAAAAGAAATCTGCAGCTGAAGCACATAGAAGTCTTGTTGAGACTTATGGTGACAATGCTTTGTCGGATACGACAGGCAGAGACTGGTTTCGACGCTTTAAAAATAATGAATTTGAACTTGAGGATAAAGTACGTTCTGGCGCACCGAAAAAATTTGAAGACGAAAAATTGGAGGAATTACTCGAATATACTATACTATATATATATTATACTTTGAATGAAATGTTTTTGTTCCTTATAATTTAAATAAATCTTTTACTTGGTTAAAAAAACAGCGAGAACTTATTCAAGGTCCTCATACTTAACGATTACATATATGCTGATACAAAAATAAAGAATTCACTCTCAACACGTGGCGTCCATAGATCAACTCAAAACATAACCTCTAAGAACGAGCACTCCCTCTATATACTTCTGGCCTCTCATTCACTCACGTGCGCTCACACTTCCATCTATACTCTACATTCACAATTCTCACACACAATACAAATAATCACCACTCACACTTCACATGTAGTTTGTCTTTGAGCTTCGCTAAGGGAATTTGTTCGAGTTTTGCATTTTAGAAGCCTAGCATCGAGTCGTTGCCGTTTCCTTAGCAGACCGATCTGCTGTTAATAAGCATAATTACAAGTACCTAGGTGTTTATTATGTTTTCTGAATGTGTGCCCATCAAGCACTTTGCGCCCGACGGAAGGTTAAAGGAAGTTGTGAAATCCTTCATCTCTTCGCGGCAACGATAGTCAATAGAATGCGGATCTTTATGCAATTATGGCTTCTAAAAATGTTCAAAAATTGCTAAAATATAAAATTCCACAGAATTGAATACGATTCTGGTTTATTTCACATCCACAAAGGTTACCACCACTGAAGATACGTTCTGATTGGTTCCCACTTTCTTTTTTGCCTACAAAACTTCAAAATTGCATGAACATCCGCAATCTAGTAATGAACGTTGACCCGACCCAGCTAAAATTTGCGGGACCAGGGTTCAAGAACGCAATCGCAGGAACAATGAGTGGCAGGATCGATGCGAAGAGTACCCAGCGGCGTTGAATCTCCGTAATTGATGTTCTGGAAGTGTACGGCGGAGTCGGAGGTGCGTTTGACAATCCGACGAGGCGTTCTCGGTGCGCGACTTTGTCCCGCGAGAAGGGGCCACGGGAAGAACCCTCGAGCAACCTCGATATTCCTGTTAAACGGTGCTCCCGCGACAGGCAATTTGCCCGCGAGATAATACGCTAGCTCGGTCTCGTACGGCGATTCGATTCGGGTAAATAATTTCTGAACGCTGCGCGGCGCGGCGGTGGGGAAAATATAAACGCTGTATTCGCGGGTTTTGTACGCCGGCTGGGAATTTAATAGGGAGCACCATTATCCGATCTCGGGGCCCTCGAGGTTATATTGTGTTAGGGCTGACTGCGCGATTTCGGCTGCTGAATTATAGGCCGGGGGGTTGTTCCCGCGGAGATCGATGCGAGATTACCGACCTGTATTACCGTCGCGTTTCTACGCGCGGCGACGTGGCAAGATCTCGTTCGAGCCGCCCGGATAATCCGCTGTCACTTTCACGCGTTCGCGCGCTTTTTCACGTCGTCCGCTCTTTATTTCAAGCTTTCGACACCACTTACGCCGGTGACACAATGTTCCTTCCGTTGTCAGGAAGAGCCCGGCTCCCCGAGAGCTGGCTCACCCGACGTCGATACTACCGGGCAGATAGACTTCATTGTTGATCCCCTGGTTTGTCCACTGTTAGGTCCTCGCAATTTTTACGTTCAATATCTATGGACATCAATGTGTTAGTTTCGGCTTAACACATTGTTGACCCATCACGAGATAATAAGTATTGATGATTTCGGCGCTAGGTTCGATCAGGTATACATTCAGCAAATGTGCAATTATTAAATAATGTGTCTTGACGTTTCGACGTTTGCTGAATGTATACCTGATCGAACCTAGCGCCGAAATCATCAATTCTTATTAAACTATTACGATCGCTAAACAATTCACCTTCATCACGAGATAACTCGTGTTCTCATGCCCAAACGTTGTTGACCGATCACGAGTTCATTCGTGTTTGCATTTTCTCATTAGCAATTTCAATTTATGGAATCCAGGGCAAAATAGAATATTTCAAAACCTTTGTTCATTCGGTGCTGGCTATACAGTTTATCGTACTAACAAAAATTTTCATCTTACTTCATTATGTATAAATAAAGTTGTAGCATGTATAGAAAATTCTAGAAGAAATCCAGAATCGACAAGCTTTTAAAAGCTTCTAGAAGCATAGTTTGGAGACGGCCGACGTGAGGTAGCGACGTAAGGGGAGCGCGCGAAAAGACGAATCGCGCTTAACGACCATTGTTGATTTCACGTTCGTGGATAGTAACGAATTTATATAAATAGAGGGTTCACGGAGGAACTCGGCCTATTTGCTATTTCGAGAGAGAGGACGAGGTAAGGACCACGGCCGCTCTTGGTTAGCAGTAGCACCCTAGCAGGAGAGTACGGCGATAATATCTGGACGCCTGCCGAGAGGAAACGGGAGAGTCTTCCTGGCCGCTCATCTCGACAAGGAGAGTACGGCGATAATACCTGGATGCCTTGTCGAGCGAGAGAGGACAGAGTACCTTCTAGACGTTTGAGAGAGAGAGAGTTTACATGATTGTATTCTGTAATTCGAGCAATTGAATAATTTTTATACCTCACCTTACTTTACCCATGTTCCTAATCTTCTCTATATATAAAAATGGAATCCTGACTCATTCACTCACTCACTGATCAACGCCCAGGCTAAACCCTTGGACCTAGAAAGCTGAAATTTTGCACAGAGGTTTCCTTTATGATCTATACAAGGGATAAGAAAGGATATTTCGAAATTCTACCCACAAGGGGGTGAAAAGGGGTTGCAGCGTTTGTATGAGGAATATTTTGTTCGTGATCGGATTTACTTCATACTTGGTCTTAATGCTCTTCGACATAATTAATCAAACACCTGTTTCGGCATTTCAAAAAATTCAACCCCCGAGGGGGTGAAAAGGGGTTGCAGCGTTTGTATGAGGTATATTTTGTTCGTGATCGGATTTACTTCATACTTGGTCTTAATGCTCTTTGACATAATTAATCAAACACCTGTTTCGGCATTTCAAAAAATTCAACCCCCGAGGGGGTGAAACGAGGTTGCAGCGTTTGTATGAGGAATATTTTGTTCGTGATCGGATTTACTTCATACTTGGTCTTAATGCTCTTCGACATAATTAATCAAACACCTGTTTCGGCATTTCAAAAAATTCAACCCCCGAGGGGGTGAAAAGGGGTTGCAGCGTTTGTATGAGGAATATTTTGTTCGTGGTCGGATTTGCTTGAAACTTGGTCTTAATGCTCTTTGATATAATTAATCAAACACCTGTTTTGGCATTTTAAAAAATTGATCCCCCAAGGGGATGAAAAGGGGTTTTGAAATCTAAGATGGCGGCATGACATAAAATTAAAACTCTATAGGGGTGAATGGGGGTTTAAAAGGTTTTATGGAGAAACAATATCAATTTCCGAGGGCATTAAGCGGTTTTCTGTGCGAGCGAAGCCGCGGGCAAAAGCTTGGTCAAAATAAATTTATTTGTCCAGCATATATTGTTTATTCCCTACCGTTATGGCTACAAAGTTTATATTAGAGTGTATTCAAATTGTTTTACTTCCACATTTTTTCAATGACGACATAATGGTCGGTGACATGACATGAGATAGCCTCTTCGTTAAATTGTCAGTCAACAATGTGGTAATAATTAAAAGAAGAATACAATTTTCATTTCTTATTTTGCATGAGAGAAGATCCGCAGTATAATAATCGCAAACCAACGAGCACAGTCCACAATGTGAAGGAACGAGCGGGGTATTACGCAGTACGATGCGATCTCCGATATTTGTATTTTTCACTCGGCCGGGGCGGTCTGTGTACTGGAAAATTGAATGAAAATATCAATTCCGTCAGAAGCCACTCGCCGCTGTCATTAGGAAGGGGAGCGGAAGTTCGCCGACATTCTTATCGCGAACTCCTCCGTCCTCCCTTCCCGTCTCTAATTCGATAGAGTTCAATTTTTCCCCGATGGACCTTTGACCTGAATTTCGACGATAAATTCGTTTCTTGGGGCCAGTAACGAGATGGCGAGGGGTTTCATTTGTTCGAAGCTTTCGCTCGTCCTCGAAAGAAGAAGAAGAACGGGACGAAGAAGACGTAGGTGGCGAACGAAACGGGAAGAAAGGGCAAAAAACCGCCGTGATCAGGATTGATCCGCGTCGGAAGTAATTGGGGTAAGCCACGCTCGAGAAAGATGCGTCCCTGGGTTTTTTTCATATCTCGTTTGTGTCCAACGGTGGTTCAATTTTTTGCCAAACCGCACAGAGACGCGAACACGTTATTACGATACAGAAGCGAATGGAAGAGAGATATCGCGTCCCGTTTGAGACACATACGAACTTCTGTGTCGAGGGCGAAGCCAAAGCAGCAAAAATCTTGATAACAGAATCCCCGGTGAATCCTCCGGAGGGCCAGGAAACGCAATCTTCCTTTCGACTTTTGTCCTCCCGAGAAACTTTCGGATACGCGAGACTCGCAATTCATGGATCCCGATTTCCCAGCGTGCTGCACACTTATCTAATGAGTCCTTCTGGCCGAGTTGATTAGCGAAGAGGACCAGAAACTGGAGCACGATGTTGTTTACCGAACATTTATCCCCGACAAACCTGTCGGATCGAGTGAAAACATTGACGGATAAAATACCGAAAATTTTTCCGTGAATTCTCTCCGCGATGTACAGCGAAATCATTCAGTCTGAATGTATATTAATGAAATGAAATTGATTGCAGTTGTTTAAAAACCAATTTTCCCCTCAATTGAATAAAATAAAGGGTACAGAGAACGGAATCCAGGGATTTAATTTTTCCGGAATAACCGGATCGTGCCAAGTATTAATCCACTTTCATGTAGGAATGGAAATCTGTTTTAAATTTAATTTGCTTTTTTTATTCGTAATGTACATATTTTAAACCGAGTCTGGTTTCAATAATATTGAAAGACAAGATAAAAGCTGTAGCTTTGATTTATAGCTGTCAAGCGGGATTGTGATTGGGAAAAACAAGCAACAAGATGGACGATATTGTGGAGGATCGATCCACTTACATGTAAGTCAACAACAAGTCAATATAGTTGGCGCGGAGTCTGTCGATGTCAAAGATTCAATTACAGGAATTCAATTACGCAACTGATACTTCAAACAGTCGATCGAGTGGAAGACAAAGTCAATCTCACGCGTTTCAATCGACTTCGCATTCTGAATTACAGTCAGTCTACTCCTAAAAGGATCCGACTCAGTGAAATTACTTTCCTCATTCAGGCTGACGTTCGATTCTGCGTTCTTCTTGATAGGTTGTCTTTGGGGTCTGTATATTTTTAGTATTTAGTACGTGAACATTATTACAAATGAACTTACAAATTAACACTAGGTTACGTTCTAATATCCTTAATTTGCGGTTATTCAGATTGTAAAGATGCTTCCCAGAGGAATTATTTACCACATTTACTTCTTTGGTATATATATTATTGGAAAAATGGCCAAAAATTTGGGTAGACACATTCTCGTCTTCTTTATAAAATAATATAAAATAGTTATTTCTGGAGCTCCGTAAACCTAGTGATAAAATAGGGAAATGATATCCTGTAGAAACGAATTTAAAAAGGATATAAGAAATTCGAATTCATAGTTGGTCCCACCTAATGACTAGACTGCGGATCTTTATGCAAAATGAAAATGTTGTGTTGTAAACATGTTTTCTAATTTTTTACTGTTAAATGCATAAAGATCCGCAGTCTCCTAATACCAATCGCAACCGACCCAATTAAGGATGTTCTGGAGGTACAATGGGAGACAAGAGTACAAGAAATTTCAAGTCCATCAATACATGGCAATGAAAGCCGTTCATGAGTATATTTTGCATTAAACATTTGCGAATACTGTACCCTCTGTAGCTATATTCAGTGGTCTACACTTGTCGCGTTTCCATGCTAGTGAGAGACAACACGATAAATTTGACGTTTTGTAACAGTTTATAATTTTTTTGCTCTGTAACTGTTTAGTGAATCCTTATAAATTTTGAACATAATTAATTACATAATTTTTACTACATAACAAAAAAAAACTGGAGTTTCTAGTTGCGTTTTTTCAAGGTTTAAATAGGGTTCGAAGTGGAATTTTATGAATTCTCCATAAGAAGACGTGTTAAAATGTGCAAAGTTTAAGTTGCTATAATTCTTAAACGGTGCAGCGAATCGAACCCAAACTTTGGTAATGGCATTAATTTAGTAAGGATTATATCTTGTCAAATTTTCAAAAATTTTGTTGCGTTTTTATATACCTCCAGAACATCCTTAAGATCTCGCTTTGCTATGATCAAGATAGATTGACAGAGATTAAATTAACCGAATCAGGTCTAGTTCCGGTCCCACTTTGATTAAGTTTCCGGTATCTTATAACAATATATTCTATTATTCTAGAATATCGTCCAGTTCCATTAATAACAGACACAGATTTCACAGTTTCCATCGATGTCATATGGAAAAGGTGTGTCGAAATCGTTCAGTGAAAAGTGGAAAAATTGAACGCGATCGTTTGACGGAATGTGAAGGGACATTAACGTTGTTTATGTTCGCAGAATTGAATTGTAGGTGCGTTTGTACCGTCGCGTTTCATTCGAGAAGAATTTGGAAAAGCCGTGCTTTCATTTTTGTCTGCAGCGAGGTATTTTAAAAATGTCCGTCGGGGGCAGTGATATTTTGCTTTTATTCTCGGCCGGGCAGAGCGTACCGGACAAATTGTTTCGCATTAGGCGTCTATGAAGTGGCAACGTATTCCTTTACAGGGGTTCGTTTGCAGTTGCAGCGCGCATGCAAGGAATTTCTTTATCATCTGCGCGAGCGCGTCGCATAACGGGAGAAAGAGGAAAAGAGAGAGAGAGAGAGAGAGAGACATAGACGAAGCCCTTCCCGTGTGACACCCGTAGTTTTCATAATGAACGGCGAACAATCGTAATTTTGCATAAACGGGACACGGCGGAGCGGAATTTATTAGATGTGACGGTGCAGTTAAGACGGCAGCGGCGCGAGCGAGCGCGGGCGCGTACGAAAAGAGAAAAA
>CM052285.1:5286167-5312242 GCA_028455765.1 Lasioglossum oenotherae | reverse complement strand
CAAGGCAGAAGACCAGATACGATAAATCAACAAAAATGGTGATATTTCTAAAATATCTATGAAAAACAAGATGACTTTATAGAAATTTCGACCACTGTATAGTGATCCAAGTTCATTCAAGGTCATGGACAAAATATGAAAGCAGTGATATGAAGTGTCCCCATCATGCGTCAGTTCGGTTATCACACTGCAAGGTAGTCTGCAACTAATAAAACAAAATGTAGAACACTTGATTCAGTGTAGGGGTGGTTTGTTTGCCGGCGCCGTGGGACTCCTGGATGCAGGGTCGAGGGATACACGGAGGTGCAGGTTGCGACGCCGCGCCGAATTCGGTGAATCAGTGGCCGGAATTTCGGCGTTGCAGACGGGTGCCGACCTCTCGACAAGACCGAAAGTGAGAATTTTAGCGCCTGCCAAGGCTGCAGCCGAAACTCCGTTGCCTCGGATAAACACACTGGCCGGCTGGCCGGCTCGTCATTGACATTCGAACACGCAACAGAGAACGGGCACGCATCGTGTCCTGTATCGTGTCGAGTGGATATGCAAGAGTCCGAGGATCAGGATGAAGAGTACGAGGAGTGGTGGTGGAGGATCAGTAGGAAAGGAACAAAGGGAAAGGAGGAAAGGAGGAGGGAAGCAAAGGTCGTTTTGGCCTGGACAGGAGAGAACACGGAGGATCGGGAAGGAGGACGCGAGAACGAGAGAGGGAGTATGTTGGTCGATTTGCGACCTTGAGGGGAAAAAGTGGCGAAACGAAGGATTCCTCGTCTTGGGATCACTCGCGATTTTTTTTCGCGGAACGGAGAAACAGATAAGACCACGGGGAACGGACACCCCGTCAGGTGGGAGAGAGACAGAGGAGAGAGCCAGAGTTCTGGGCCTCTCTCCTCTCCCTTGTTTTTTTCGGCCGTGTCGGTGCACACCGCTCGAGAATAAGCATCGTAAAGATCGAAATTGCTTCTCGGAACGTACCGGCCCCGCCAGATGAATCTCTTAAAATATACCCGAAATTCCACGACCGTCCAATATTTGCGCGGACGCGCGTCGACCCGCAGGATACGCGGCCGCGAGCTGCAAACGACGCTGCAACGACGCCCAGCGTCGCCCAACGTCGATCGCGGGCCATGTGGACCAGCTTTCTATTGTTGGACTCCGTCACTCTTCCATGTGCCTACTGAAGAACAACGTTTTTCACCTGCCTTCTCCAACCGATATGCTCCTTTAAACACTGGTACCTTAAAACGGCTGGAATTACGGTTTCTTACACCCTCTTCGGGCTATGCGTTCACCTACAGGATAGATTGTCCTTCAATCTTCTTAAGTGTTATCGCTCTACGGAGATAAATTGAAATTATTAAGAAAAATCGCACGTTCACATTTTCGATATTTTCTTTAACACTAAACCTATCATCGCCGCGCCGTTCAAATGACCGGCATTGGAACTTTTATTTCACAATTATTAAAGCTATAAAGATGCTTTCGCTGGAAATGCTTATACACACATCTTTATTCGAGTATACATTATAATTAAAATTGTGCACGAAATCTAAATACATTAAATCGTGCCATTTTTATAATGGAACACATACTAGTAGGTTTAGTGTTAAACGAATGACACTATATCTCAAAAAATATTTGTAACTTCCAGGGCTGTTAGCATTGTACCGCATTTAGCTTTGCAATGTTATCCTCATTATTCTTCATTTACTCTTTCGTCAAAGGGACCAGCCCAGTATTTACTCCTACGTGAACACTCTTACAAGATCCTTACCTGTCGGGACATTCGAAGTAACTCGATCGTTCAATGCAAAAGTCTTTATCAAAGCGATTTAATTGCACTATAGAACCAACGAGGAAGATTGAAGATGAGCTTCACGGAACTTCAGTAAAGACAATCCTCGAACGAAGTCTTTCGCGAAGGAGATTGCAATTAACAATTTCCTCGAGGCATTTTATGCAAACTGAGCACTTCATCGTACCGTTTTTATTGCGATTTTCACGATGCTCAACAACGTCGACTAAGGCGATTTCGATTTAATCAACGGCGATCATTAGACTACGGATCTTTGTGCAAAAGACAAATTTTCTGCATCGATTGCAAGAAACAGAATTTTACTAGAAAATTATTTCATCTACTAATCATTTTAAAGGTGAATTTTTTCGAATATTTCACTTATTTTTTCTTTGCTTTCAATGCATAACAGCGCTACATGAATACGTAAATTAAAAAAATAAAACTATATATTCCAATAGCTCAGACAATCAAAATTTTCCATCGCACGCAAGATTTGAAAAATCGTATTTTGGCCAACTTTTCGAGGCAAATACTCCACTGTGCGGCGTCCGATGCAATTGGTCGCGTACAGATAATTAGTGAGTAGCCGGTAACTACTTTAACAAACGTGTCAAAGGAACGGTCGACTTGATATCGGGACAAAGACGAATGAACTGTTATTGATGGCACTTGACGCACCAGTCGGCGAACCACTTCTTGCCACCTCGCGTTTTGGATCCCATTGCCTCCGTCAGAGTAAAATTAACAATGCGTCACCGATGCTTCACGGAATCGGTGAATCGCGATCCGCGGCTCTTGCGATTCGCGCGACGCGTCGCTTCGTTTGCCATCCACGCTTTTTTTTTCTCTCCCATCAAAATCATCATCATCCTCTTCTTCTTCCTCTACTTTGGTTCTTCTCGCGAAAATGGAGATCGATCGGTTCCCGGGACAGAGACGGATGATCCTCGGCCAGACTCCGATTTCTGCGAAGATTTCGAAGGTCTTCGGGGATCTTCGGGCCAGAAGATCCATCCGAAAGGATCGAACCATCGACAGGCGGTTTCGTACTTTTTCTCGCAATGAATCACCTTATACAACAGTTAATCTGTTCGACCGAGAAACACGTTCGGTGGTGTTTGAAAATCGTGGGATCAGTTCAAAACTGGTTATTATCAGCGCAACTATAGTATTATCTGAATGCTCGATGTAAAATTCGAACGGTCTTAATATCTTCCTCGAAGCGGGACGGTTTAACGAGTGCATTAAAATAAGCGACGCGACGGATATTTAAGGATGTTCTGGAGGTACAATTGGAGACAAAAGTACAAGAAATTCGAAATCCATCAAGACATGCCAATGAAAGCCATTCATGTGTATATTTTGTATTAAACTTTTGCGAATACTGTACCCTCTGTAGCTATATTCAGTGGTCTACACTTGTCGCGTTTCCATGCTAGTGAGAGACAACACGATAAATTTGACGTTTTGTAACAGTTTATAATTTTTTTGCTCTGTAACTGTTTAGTGAATCCTAATAAATTTTGAACATAATTAATTACATAATTTTTACTACATATAAAAAAAAACTGGAGTTTCTAGTTGTGTTTTTTCAAGGTGTAAATAGGATTTGAAGTGGAATTTTATGAATTCTCCATAAGAAGACGTGTTAAAATGTGCAAACTTTAAGTTCCTATAATTCTTAAACGGTGCAGAGTGAATCGAACCTAAACTTTGGTAATTGCATTAATTTAGTAAGGATTATACCTTGTCAAATTCTCAAAAATTTTACATCCTTAAAAAAGTGTTCGACTCTTATTTTCCGTGATTCCCCATCGAGAGGAGGAACGGACGAGTGAAATGGAGGGGATCCAGCGGCATCGAGACTCTCGAGGTCGGAGCTCACTCTCGCTTTCTCGGACGATTTAACCGAAACGAGCGAAACGAGGGTGGAAAAGTGGGCCGAGACCGATGGAATACTTGAGCTGGCAATTAAATCGCTGATAGACGACGCGACGGTGAGCGCGAGGATAGCCGATCGTCGTTAACGAGGCCCAAACACGTCGGGTAAACAGCTAACCCAGTCACGACACGGTGTGGCGCGGCGCGGCGCGGGTAACAATGATTGCCGTCTGGTTGCCGCTCACTTTTCAGCTAATTCGAGCGAACCAGCCGTCCCGCGGGTGCGACAACTTTCCGGATAAATCAAATATGTAGCAGCCGTGAACGGGCGGGGTGGAGGGATGGTTAGGTGACACGGAGGGTAGAATCCCCTCGTCGAGGCTTCCGCGCGAACTGTCTACACCTCGGGCTCTGGAAACGCGATAATGTCGCGCGCAATTAATTCGATCGAGCCTCTCCCGCGTTCTATATTCCGGCGATCGTCGCGCCAGCCGAATCGATTCGCTTCGGTTCGGTTCGCAGCTCCCGTAGAATATGGATTGCGAATTTCGAGGAGCCCGCTACGCGCTATACCGCTTATTATACGATCTTGTCAGCCGATTGGCCGTTTTGCATTTTAGTCGCGCTTCCGAATCGCGATTCCAATTTAGGCAAATTCGGAGAGCTTCTCATAGACTGACCCGAACTTTCTCTGGTCTTCAACGTGCCGGTGGTGACTCTGCATGAATTTGTCCATTTCTGTTCTGTAAAATCTGAATGAACTTGTATGCCAATCCATTACCGTAGGTACTGATTCATAAAAGATGAAGGCACACAATTTTATTCCTCGTCGTTGCCACGTTCATAACAGTGCAGTGTAATTTTTTACCCTTCGCACTCGGAGCAATTTTAACTTGAAAATTCATCATTTCTTCCGACCTCGAGTACAGTGGCCGAAATTTCTATAAAGTCATCTTCTTTTTAATAGATATTTTAAAAATATCACCATTTCTGTTGATTTATCGTATCTGGTCTTGTGCCTTGCAGACACTCGGATAGAGGGACTGCGTACTCTAGACCGCTATGTTTACCATTTACGTTTGTTTTGATTTTTTTCTGTGTGGTGCAGAACACAAGTGCGAAGTTTCTATAAAGTCACTTAGTGTTTCTCTGTATTCTGAGCAGAGAACTACGGAATACTGCGAATATTCTAAAAGTATTAGTTTTAGAACACAAAGAAATCCTGTTTGTTATAATTTGATTCACGTGTATGAGAATGCCGAGAGGAAAATTACTAACAAGTGAAGAAAAAGCTTCAATCGATGCTCATAAAGATATGAGCTGCTAAGAGAATTAATCGGTCATATACTGTCATTAATAATTATATCAATTTACGTGAAAATTACGGAAAAAATCATTTTAAAGGCGGTAATAAAATATTGTCAAAGAGACGACATTCATTATTAATGAGATCTGCGGCTACGTAAAGGAAAACTGCAGCACAATTTCGAGCTGAATTGGAGCTCCCAGTAACAACAAGACGTATGCAACAACTTTTAAATTCTTCTGGACAAAAATTCAACGCACACCAGGTCTTAAAGAAGTACGTAAACAGGCCCGTAGTGATTTCGCACGGGCACAAACCACAGTGACTTTATAGAAATTTCGGCCACTGTATTTCCATTTCCTATGATTTTTGGAATTTTATGGATATGAAATTGGCGTAATGCCTCGTAGAATATCTAAATGTTTAGTTAATGATTAGATACCGACATGTTAATCCACTTGCCGTACTTTGACAAGTCTGACTCGTGATGAGAACATTTCCGCGAACATTTGTGGGCACCGCTTGGTCCCGAATTCTTCCGAGTTAAAAGGTACGGCAAGGGATTAACAACGCAAACAATATTTTTGATAATGGTACAGCAATTTGTGCTAAGGGTTAATACACAATTTCCTACATCGTGTTTAATTAAAATCGTTATTTGGAACACTAGCTTATTTATAACCGGTGGTTCTCCCGTTCATTTTGTATCAGAGAGCACGTGAAGTCCTTCAAGGACGTGGTGGCGGTGTGTGTTTTGGGGAACGGGTGCCGCACGACAAAGACGTGTAATCCGTTCGTAAACGTCGTCGCCGGGATGATTGAAAAGGCTAGGACACCGGTAGATATGAGAAAATATTATTTGTGTCAGATAAAAGCGACGCGAGACGCGACGGTTCCGTATTTTCTCAGCTCACATGACAATTCCCCTTTTCACGGGGGTTGGCTGGCTGCGGGGCAAGGGGTTGGGTAGCAGAGGGTGGCTTCCAACGAACGGCGTACAGCCGAGACATCATGAGTCTTTCAGCCGGCGTGCATCGTCATTTGCGATATTACTGTTCGCAAACTGTCCGGCAACGTGGTCCTTTGAGATGTCATTGTTCCGAACCAGTTCTATGCAGAATCGCGTGAACAAAAGGGGTCGCGTTCGCTGCACGCCGTTTGCGATAACGGTATCCGAGGACGGTGCTGTTGCTGTTGATGCCTAGCTGCAGTCCATTCGAGCACGCCGGATCGGTTTGTTATCGAAAGAAACGTGCTGCTCCACCTCGCTGTTTGAAACTATTGAAAATAACGCGTCTATATTTTAATAATAAAAGATATAGTTTATTTTCCGCTTTACAAAAAGTGTATTAAATAGAATAGCAAAACGAACACGTCGTGTCGGTTGCCTGGTCAGAGTTTAAACTGAGCATCGGTGGCATCGCAAAAACAAAACTGTAACGAAGAGAGCACAGCCGATTAATCAAATCGGTGGGCCCCTTCTCATTGGCTATTGTCATGGCATAGAGTATGAAAAGCTCATATTCCAACAGAAACAGCTGATTCATCCTTTTTGGAAATTCCCGCGCCCCTGGGCCACGCAATTGTCTGCTAACTGTATCATTAACTCATTATTTTGTAAGTAAATCTTTTTGGTATTGTTTTCATGTGGATTAAATCCAAATCAGTTTGCAACGTAACTCAGTTCGTTGTACATTGAATGCTTTATTTTATTAATTGAAAACGAGAAATACTTAAGGTTGCCAATAGTATCAGTTACACGAACAATCAATCAGCTTGCAACAAAAATCAGTTCGGTTCTGTTGAATACTGCATTTTATTCACTGAAATTGAAACATTTTTCCATTTGGTGAAACCCAAGTTCGTCATAATCTCGGCGAAAATTTGGGGGGAGGGGTGGTGGCGATCGGGATGGCTCGGAAAGAAATCTCGCGGGGCGCTTTATTTGTAGTTGCCAGCAAAATTTATGACAGCCAGTCATTCTTCTCTAAGTGGTATAAACGGTTTATGCTTCGAGCCGATATCGGAAGAAGTATTAGGTGTAGGAAAGAATAATGCGGCGCGTTCGACCATAAAACCGAAATGGCTGTCTAGAAACTAGCGGCCACTGTAAAAGTTTCGAGCGAAACAGAACGCGCCGCGCGTTCACCTAGAAAATTCCTCTTTAAACAGGGCGCGTTGTGCCGCGCATTGATCGGTCAATAAAAATTCGAAAACAGCCGATTCGACGGCCGTTGAAAAATGGCGGCTGATTCGGTTCGGCAGCAAGAGAAATTAAATGGAATTCAACCGCTAAACGGACAAGATATTCGATTCCCCGTTTGCAAACCAAACCCGCGGGAAAAAAGAGTAAAAATTGATAGCCGCGGGCCAAATGACGACAAACACTAACCTATAATTACGCGGGACACGAAAGAGTAGAGTGGGAGAGACAGGCAGACAGAGAAAAATTCGATTTCGCACGAGAGCCAAAATAAATATTGTACTCAAAACCGATCGGACGTGAAATTCCATTCGCAAGTTTTGTGTACCGGCGCACGGATCAAACAGAATTCTACAATTTGCCAACGGTGGCCCCTAGGTACGAACCTCTTCCGTGGGAACGCATCACTACTTCCCGTTCGTTCTCCTCTGGCCGGCGTTTAAACAAATCACCCTCCAGTTACGAAATAGTTGAACAGCTCTACCCACTTTCTCCGGATTCTGTCTTGATAAAAATTTTCCCGACTGTCCCTAGTCAGTTTGATCCCCTGGCAATTCCCGAGATTTCCAAAATTCCAGCCACGGCCGCTCGTCAACGCAGGCTGACGCCTCCACGGACGGCGAACTTCATAAACCTCCCGAAAAAATAATTATTGCTCGGCGAACTTCATACGCCAGCTTCCCGTCACCGGTCCCTTGCCAAAGAAAAATTATTGGCACCGTGACTCTTTTTGTTTGCTCTGTTACAATGGTGGCTTCCGTGACAACCGTTGGATTGCGTATGGAACGGCTGGCTTCTTTTTCTGTGACAGGAGCTAAATCAGTTTTTACGCGAGCTTCTTTTATTTTTCATTTTGATGGTACTATAAAGAGAAGCTGCATTTCCAATAATCTTGTATGAAATGATAAAGTACAGCTGTATTTATAACAAGCTTTCATGAAATTGCGAAGAGGAGCTAGAATTTTAATAAGCTTTCATGAGAAATGTTCGTTTCATTTATTCTCGGAGATAATTTGTGTTAAAAAATTGTTTGGGCAACATCGAGAAAGTTTTTCGAATAGTTGATTGCCCAGCGACAGAGAATGATTTCACTGGGACAGAATTTTGGCGAGCGGTGTGCGGAGTAAATAGAGCGTCGATTAAGCGATTTTTCACACGTGTCGGCATACGAGGGAGATAAAAGGAAGTTAGCGGCCACCTTATTTGGAAAAATGGCGGGCATAACGGGGCCGGGCGGTGTGAAAAATTTATACCGCCGGGTTATTTAATACGTAAAACCGTGGCCAGGCCCTGCACCGCAGAGATCGGAAGATTAAAACGAAGATTAAACGTTCCGTCGGAGTATTCCCGGAATATAGTGTTACAGCGTCTAACCTCTTCTCCGACCCCGTTCTCTTATTATTATCTATTGCGGAATCGCAATATTTTATAATGGCCGATAAGGGCAGGTAATTCGCTTTAATACTCGCCGGCCGGGCCGCGAGCTCCGCTAAAAAGATCCTTGTAAAGATACATCCCGAATACGCGCCTCGCCGGCACGGCTTCTCCCGAGGCTTCTTAGAGCCGGGTTTTATCGGAATGAAGTTATTACGCAAACACGAGGACAGAATTGCGTGGATAATTCAGCGGACCGGTTAATTACGCGGCCGACGGTCCACGGAAACACCTCGATAATCTCGAAGTTTCATGACTAACTAAAGTAGCTCGAGCCGCTTTTTTGCTACCCTCTTACCACCCCTGCCTACGCAACAAAATAGCATTAGAGCTGCCTCACAATTTAATTTTAACTCGAAAACATGATTTTTAAAATTTTATCGATCTAGATACAATGCCTCGTACAATACTTTGAGTGGTTTACGAAAACATTAAATACGTCTACTAATTTACTGAACGCGAACTTAATAATGCAACAAATATTTTGAATAATGGTACACTGAGAAAAAAATCCTGTCGAAACAAAAAAAAAATATGTTGATTCGATAAGATGTACTATTGAATAGTGCCAATATCATATGAACTTATTTCAATATTTAATACTAATTAATTATTTATTTATTGATGCCGTAAACCTAGTTTGGTTTATATAGCATATATTATTATGACATTATATAAAAAATAGAGAGGTATATAACATAGTAAGTATAAAGTGGAATTATGTATAATAGTATAAACGTTAGGCGCTAAATCCTAATCTTACATTTTTTTGACAAAGTTAAAAATGAACATTAGTGCTGTAATATCTCGTACGCTTAGAAAAAAATTAATAGTGTATGGAGGATAATGTTTACGATTGAGGAGCAGTTCAAACAGGTGTTCTCGATATTTATTACTATTGAATTTCAATAGCAAAACTCATTTCTGCCAATCATATAAGCCAATAGCTTGACCATCAATGTTTTCAAAAAAATAAGATATGGCCTCGAACCAATTCCAGTATAAATCAATACATTTCTCAAATGTTTTTAACAACATATCTGATTGAAGTAAAAAAAAGATATTACGAATAATAATACACGGTATTGAATCAAATAATATTTTGAATCATTTCATACTATTGAATATTCATATGAATATTTCATACTATTAAATTTCATACTATTGAAAAGAATACGTTCATATCCATCGAAGTAAAAAAATTACAACAACACGCGTGTTATTGAAGTAACTACTTTGTTTTCTCAGTATACAAGAATTATTTTCCAGCCAGTTTGATCTACTATGTAAACACGTCTTGATTAAAACGGAACCTACACAATGATTCAGTAATTCATGTAAATAATTCGGTAGCACGGCTGTATAAATATTTGTACACGTTTTTATCCAAACGCAGGATTTGTCAGTGATATTTCGACATCGCCAAAGACGCGGCTAAAAAATCATTTTCGTACGTGGATCTCGCAGCAGCGGGCACCGTGGGGAAATCAGGAATTCAAATCAGAAACGAACCGAACGAATTCCACGATAGTAGACGGTCGTAATTGAATTCGCGTTTCGCATCTACACGCGTCTACCATGGAAGCGTGGAGAGTCGAGGATCTCCCGCTTTGTTAATCGAGCGTGTTTATTTTGGAGCGGCTTAATCACAGGCCCGACCGGCTTGCTGTTCTGCGTTTACATCGGAAAGAAGGGTTTACATGGTGAAACTCGGAATTAAAGTTGTGCTAATGGAACAGTCGAGCGAGATGGAACGGCCGGGTTCCCGTCAAAACTGGAACAAATGAGCAGCGCGACACATTGCAACGGAAACATTGCCAATTTAGAGAGTCCGGCGACTGTGGATTAAAAAGATGATCGTAACGAAAATTGGCTATCAGACATCCGAAACATTTCTGGAGCTGTTCGATACCTAAGTAGCCATTTGTGAATCAGTCTGAGTATGACGTATCGAATTCTCTGTAGGAATCCAAGTATTCTGGGATCTTCGTTCGTCGCAGACGTTAGCGACTTCGCAGCCCGTCGCAAAATATCCGGTTGAAAAATACAGCGACAGCAGACGCCGCTCGACTAGCCGGGGCTAATCCAATCAGAAACTAATTTTACGCCCGGCGAGCCGGTTATTATTGGCCGTGCTGCTCGGCTCTAGACGTAAACGACTCTCTCCTTTTCTCCCTCTCCTCTCTCTCTTTCTGATTCCGCGTTTCAGCTCGACTCTGCTGGCGAACTGAAAACGAGAGCGGGTCCGCGACGGACGACGGCGCGGCGGAACACTACGCTAAGAGCAGGCAAATGAGATTTGACGGATGTCCCGGCCTCCGAGAGCTACTCCGTCGCATTAGTACCGGCACCCTGGCTCCTCGAGGGGCGGGGGCGTCGTAATTAGTTGGCAGGAACTTTGACGTCTCGAGATGGATCGCGTCATTGCCGGGAACCTCTCATCTTTACTCGGTTTCCAGCCGGAGATCCCTAAAACTGGCCTGGCTCCCTCTAAACACGTCACTGAGCTAGGTACCATTTTTAAGTGAAACTTCCTTGCTGAGGGGCCTACAATTTTCTAGCGTTACGGAAGTGACGAAATTTCGCGAATAACCCCGAATAGTTTGACAAGTAACATTTTCATAATTAATTTACTAACTTTAAATACTTCATTGGTGAACTTTTAAGATTGTAGAATGTAAAATGAAGCCTTTCTGCATTCCCATTCCACACTGAGAAAAAAAATTGTTACTCCAATAACACGCGTGTTATTGTAATTGTTTTACTTCGATGAATATCAATGTATTCTTTCCAATAGTATGAAATTTAATAGTATGAAATATTCATATGAATATTCAATAGTATGAAATGATTGAAAATAGTATTTGATTCAATACCGTACATCATTATTCGTAATATTTCTTTTTTCCTTCAATCAGATATGTTGTTAAAAAAATTTGAGAAATGTATTGATTTATACTGGAATTGGTTCGAGGCTATATCTTATTTTTTTGAAAACATTGATGGTCAAGCTATTGGCTTGTATGATTGGCGGAAGTGAGTTTTGCTATTGTAATTCAATAGTATTAAATATTAAAATAAGTTCATATGATATTGGCACTATTCAATAGTACATCTTATCGAATCAACATATATATTTTTCGTTTCGACAGGATTTTTTTCTCAGTGCAGTTTTATATCCGTATGTATTTTCTTTCTTCTGTCGGAAGAGACCTAGGTGAATCCACCTGGATCGAAATGAGACTAGGATATGTTCAGCCACGTACCACACCAAACAGGACTACGCAATTCGTTCTGTACAATGTTATACAAGTGCAGTTGTGCTGAACAAGGCCAGGACAAATCTAAACAGACCTAAACGAGTCCATTCAGCACTGAATGTACCCTTCCGGTCTTAGGACGATGGAAGTCCGTACAATGTAGTGCACTCTGAACCAATGCACGACAAATATTAATTGCCACATAGATTTACCGTCATGGCAAAGGCGAACCACAATGTATTTTCATAAGCGGTTAATGGATTCGTTTTTAATTGCGCTCCGGGAAATTAATTCATTTTTCGCATTCGCCGATTAAATGAATATTTATGTCTCAATAGCATGACACGCGCAGATGCTCGTCGTTTAAATCGTATAAAATATCCAATTCGATGAAACTGTATTTATAATTAATTCCCGATTGTGTAAACCTTCGATCTGATGGCTCGTCGATACCCGTATGACAACTCCGAGTTCTTCTTTTATTCAGGCCGCTATTCAAAGATGTACTTAACTTGATTTGAATCATTGAAACAGCCAGGTATATTAATTTGCAAGATCGAACATTTTTACTGGTCAGTACTTGACACATTGGGAATAATAGAAAGACCAGCACCACCCAATACATTTTCGCCTATAAAATTTGTATTTCGCACGGGTATATTCACGGTGTAATAATAACTGTATTGGTGGACTGTTATCGGCAATATGTCCGAGCGAACGGGAGGAGTAATTCTTTGGGAGGCGCGGGGCGGTGTGCGTTGCGGTCCGACGTGCATTGTTTCCCGAATCTTATTATATTACGGTACGGTATCGGAAATTTGATGCTCTATAATTTGTCGCGCTGAATTATGCATGTGAGCGCGGGGTCGGGCAATTTCAATATTTGCCGTAGATCGATACAAACGCTTCTCTCCTCGCCGACTCTCACGACGTTTGAACACCGCCGTCGACTATGGCGGTGGAAGCGCCCGATGGTACGGGGGCGTACGGGGACCCCCTGCAGAAAGAATAATTTGCATAACGACCGCAGCGCGGCGGCGAGCCGTGAAACTCAAATTTGTGCACAGATTTTCAGTCGAGTAATTTCCCCGGGCCCCGGCATAAAACAAACGCAACGTATCCTTGAAATAACAGGCTCCGGGAGCAACGTTCGGGAACAATTTCAATTTGTTCCCGCGGGCACGTCGGCGTCGGGACGCGTTCGGCCGAGAATAAATCTGGGGGGACCGCGAAATTAATTTCCCGTGAATCGGCCGGAGTTATCGAACATAAATAATTTTCCCGGCCGGTGAATATTCATGCGTCCCGGGGGACGGCCGTCCGCGGACAGCCAGCTCTTCAACTTTCTTCTTCCACTTCTTCTTCTTCTTCTTTCTGAAAGCCAAGAAGAACAGAATACGCGTCTTATTGTCAGCGAAACGCCGCCATTCACCTGGCCGGGAAAACTTTGATATTTCGTTCGGGGAACTTTCCGTCATACGTCAAAACGTTCCGCGGGATCGGCGAGCTTCCGCTCGAGAGGAGAGTATGCTGCTCGAACTTCCTACTTAACTAATATAACGTTGACTGGTCCTCTTTCTTCTCGGAACAGTCGGCGATGTATTCGTTCGTCGAAACGTGCTACCGGGATATTCTCAGGTTAATATTATTACAGGGCTGTGGCAATATGTTTGTAGATAGAGGGATTCGTTAGCGTACGATTTTCAGGGTGGCTCTTTCAGACTTTAAAAATACTCAGGCCAGGATTAAAAGAAGAATTAATATCCACACTGAGTAAAAAAGTAGTTACTTCCATAACACGCGTGTTATTGTAATTTTTTACTTCGATAAATATCAATGTATTCTTTTCAATAGTATGAAATTTAATAGTATGAAATATTCATATGAATATTCAATAGTATGAAATGATTGAAAATAGTATTTGATTCAATACCGTACATCATTATTCGTAATATTTCTTTTTTCCTTCAATCAGATATGTTGTTAAAAACATTTGAGAAATGTATTGATTTATACTGGAATTGGTTTGAAGCCATATCTTATTTTTTTGAAAACATTGATGGTCAAGCTATAGGCTTATATGATTGGCGGAAGTGAGTTTTGCTATTGAAATTCAATAGTATTAAATATTGAAATAAGTTCATATGACATTGGCACTATTCAATAATACATCTTATTGAATCAACATATATTTTTTTTGTTTCGACAGGATTTTTTTCTCAGTGCACTTCATTTTTCTCAGACAATAATACCGAGCACTCCAGTTCTGCTATCGACCGGTTCAGGAGCTGTGTAATGTTCTTATGGACGATTACTGTTGTAATTGATTCGGTTAGCTCTCCTATGGCACATATGGCATCGACGAATCGATCCGCGTAAAAGGAATAGTACGTGATTATGCGCCCGATGCCCTGAATTATGTTAGTTTTAGACTCCGCTGCTATCTCGACACTATTCAAATGGCACAGATTTGTTGAGACCTAAATTACTTTAATGTAGAGAATTCAAGCTTTAAAACGAGTCCACATTTGTCGTCGTACGACTACGCATCGCGAAATGGTAACAGTCTAAATCTAATTAATTTTTCAAACACCAGGATTTCCGTGTTTCAATATTTCCAGGATCCACTGCGAACCATTAAACATTAAACTCCAAACAGACACGCTCGCACACATGTTTGATAATAAACATCGTTCGGCAATATTAATTTACATCGCGGATGCGCGAAAAACATGAAAACCGTCCGCATATATATCCGCGCGGCAGCGTGTGCGTGTTTGTGCGAAGCCGAAAAATCGAGAAACGCGACGGTGGACACATTTTTTAGTCGGAAATAACTCGATTGGTGGCTGTGACTGGCATTTAAAAATTTCGTGCGTCCGCGGCCGGGGGAATGAGGGTTCTAATCGCGGGGAATTTGTTCGCGACAAAAATGAGGATCGTCGCTATCGCATTTTGGGGGACACGCCGCTCGGAAACGTAACCGGCGCGGCGGGATTGTAATTCCCCTCGCGGCGGATCCGCCGCATCGAGCTGTTTGCTCGTGTGTTTTGCATATTCATGCGATGACCAGTAGAAATTGTACCGGTCGTGCGGGAAATTCTGTAATAGACAGAGCTGTTGGCCAGAAACGGGGCGTCGGACATTCGCGTCACGCTACAACGATTCAATTTTCGTTTCTCCGTCGTCGCGACGCCGACGACACTGGATTCTTACGTTTCCGGATGTGACAAGCAGAGTCACTCACGGATTCACTGACTCGTTCAAAGAAACCAGGCTTCCCTTGGCTCCTGAAAAAATAAAATCCACTCGCGTGCCGCTGAGCTGGTGCAAACTCGACTACGAGAATGCCGGACATCTTCCCCCAGAGACTGTTGTAAACTGTAACCATAGGTGAATGATACGGAATGCAGATGTGAAACAAGACGAAAATATTTGAGGGACCGGAAAGTGATGTAGTATTTTTCGCAAAATTGTAATACAGCAGCCCGTGAAATGTCATTATCGAGTGACAAAGAGATTGAAATTGCCCGATTTTAATTTGGCGAAGCATCGTTGGCATTTTCGTACAGCCAATGCTTCCGGGTAAACATCACAAATGTTTCTCGTAGCTATTGCATTGCTGCCCTTTCGAAATTCGTATGGCGTACAATGCCGAATGTGAATTTCGAACATATCCTCCAAAGAAACATTTTTTTACAAAACAGTAGAAACTAGTATGTACTGAAAAACGTAGGTGTGCGAAGTTAGTTATTATTATCAGTCAAATGTTGTCTCCCCTAAGTGTGGACTTATAGTGGAGCTGCGAGCATCGATGATAGCGGCGCGGTGAAAACAAACCAACATGCGTGACAACATTTTGCCACATACTAATGAAAAAGTACATATGTATTTTCTTTGTTTTTCTTTTTTTTCGCCGCACAGCTCACCTCGCTGCTCCACTATAAATCCACCCTTACATATAAATCCCCTAAAATATTCAAAAGAAACAAGATGTACAAAATTGTAGTGAACAAACTGATTCAACAAATGTATGATTACAGAGTTGGTGGTCGATCTATGCTAGAACGATGCACAAGTACAATCCTATGGATTATCGAAATAAAACATTGGATGAAAAGTGCACAGGTTGTTTCCGAGAAACTCGTTATTTACTATTTTCGGCTTGTCCAGTGACGCAGCCAATTTTTACTTCAACAAAGATCCGCAGTCTAGTGATTCGTGATACCTTAGCATCGAAAGAAACGTTCAACTTCGGCCATCCTCACGTATCTCCGCGCGCTTTCAGCAGCCCTTAGCATACAAGGTGTCGGCAGATCCCGGTTCGGTAACGAAGCAGGTAGATAACGGAATTATTATCGAGGGAACTTTAACAAGAAGCGCGGGGCCCCGAACAATCGCGGCCTCTTCGAAAACACAAACTGCTCGGCCCGTGCTCGGAACTCGGAAAGTGTTGATTCGGCGAGGGTCCGGGTTTGCTAAATATCGCGCGTACACCGTGCTATTTCGCGTGGAACTGGCCTGGAGCCCCTAGAGCCGGCCCGGCATTCACGAGCAACCCCTATCGGCGGAGTTTTCTGAAAATCGGGCTCTCGAGAGAACTTTCTTAATTATCGGCGGGATGCGCTATAAAGGGGGCAAGTTTCGGACCGCGACGAGGGGCAATGGGGTGGGGGAGGGGGCGGGGCTGGCAGGAAACGGCAGAAGGGGTTGGTTCGCTGGACAATCAACCCCCTGGCCGGTGACCGTGCGGGTTACGACGATCTCCATCCCCGTTATTCTCGAGGAGAGAGGGGCGCATTCGAAATTAAAGAGGAGCCAAGAAAGCATCGTTGAAAAAAAAAGGGGGGGGGGGGGGGGGGGGGGGGGGGGGGTGAAATCTCGCGGCAGTCAGCATCCGTGAGGAATAGATCGGTCTGGTGGGGGTACATTATAATGAAATCGGTTTTCGCTTAGCGCGCTTTCAAGCGGCCTTTATTAAATCTGTGATTCCGCCGTTTTCCTTCATTTCTTTCGTTTTTTACTCCCTGCAACCCCCGGAGTTCACTCTCTCACTCTCTCTCCTCCACCGCCACCCACCTCCTTTTTTCATCTTTATTATTCCCGACTCCATTCCCGATGGACGACGAGGAGGAAAGAGGCCAACAGATCCTACGATCTGTCTTCCACCCTCTCTACACCCCTGAGAACCACCCCTCTTCGGATCGGGAACGCCGTGGCTCTCGTCTTCGGCAGGATCTTCCGGCGGATTTACAATGGGTATTCGTATTATACGTCCCAGCCTTTCGCCTGTTTCCCCGTAGGATTGTCATCGGGAACGACTCGCCCGGAGCCACGGATATACGACTCGCCAGGGGAGATTGCGCGACCGACTCGCGATTTTTATGATCACCCGACACGGAAATGGTCGCGGAGAAATATAAGCATCCCTCTGGGAAGCGGCATGTGACGAGGGAGACCCGCCATAGTTCCTGGTAATAACTTATTAAGAAGAAAAGACCCCCGGTCTGGAAAAAAAATGAAAATTGAGATACCACAGGCGAGGATATATTTTTCCACAGCAATTTTCTAGCAAAAAAGTTTCCCTGTTTCGCTCTGATGTCCCCGGGAAAGTCAAGCCGATCGAACGTCGGCTCGTATATATTGCCGGCCAAACAGGAAACAAACCGAAACAGCTAAGTATTGGCGGAACAACGAGGCCGCCGCTTATTGAATCCACGGATGATTTATGCATACCGGCCGGGCCGTTTGTCGCTTTCCAATTTGCACGGCAACCGGGCTCCCGGGGACGTGCAAATCATTTCCACCGGCGGCGCGGAAAAACTCCGCGGAAATCGCGGCCTCGAACTCCAGACGGTGCGCCGTTGCCACCGGTTTTTCCGATGGATATGAAAACGTAGGCTGATATTAAACGACGGCTTAACAAACTTTTATTAAAATCGAATGGGAATCGATCGTCACGACCCACACATTTTCTGCCCGACAACTCGATCCGCTTTTCCAGCTGCTTTTCGAAACTACCGGCCGACCGTGCCACTGCCAAATCACCCCGTTACTTCCGGTCCCCGCGCTAATTGATTTCCGGTGACAAACAATGCTTTCGACCCATTTCATTCACATGCTTTCCTGGGGTTTCGTTGCGAATGTTCGAAATCGAGACACGTATCTGCGGCTAATTATTCAGTTGAACAGTGTACATCCTGGAGAAATTTAACAATGTCAACAGATAAATTTCTTCTATTCAATAAAATTATGAATTTCATCGACGCACATTCTGAGGAAATTGCACAATTCCTGACAGATCATTTCTTCAATTTAATAAAATTTAAATTTCATCGACGTACATCCAAGAAGATGAACAATGCACATCCTGGAAAAATTGACCAACGTCTGATAGATCAATTTCTTCTATTTTATAAAATTATGCAATAAATTTCATCGACGCACATTCTGAGGAAATTGCACAATGCCTGTCAGATAAATTTCTTCTATTTAATAAACGTATAAATTTAATCGACGTACATCCAAGAAATTGAACAATGCACATCCTAAAGAAAGTGAACAATGCCTGACAGATCAATTTCTTCAATTTAATAAAATTATACAATAAATTTCATCGACGTACATCCAAGAAGATGAACAATGCACATCCTGGAGAAATTGAACAACGTCTGATAGATAAATTTCTTCTATTTAATAAAATTATACAATAAATTTCATCGACGTACATCCTGAAGAAATTGAACAATGCCCGACAGATTGATTTCTTCAATTTAATAAAATTATAAATGTCGTCAACATACATCCCAGAAATTGAACAATGCTTAACAGATAAATTTCTTCTATTTAATAAAATAATAAATTTCATCGACGTATACTTTAATTTCGTCGTGGCATTGTTCGGAAAATGCTCGGCTGACTCCTCGGGGTAAAGGAAGTACGTAAATCGATTTAGAGAGTCCTCGACATCAGATTAACCTGTTAACGCGTCTCAGGATCTGCATAGGACGCAGCTCTTGCTCGAGGCACGTTGCAGGGTTGCGTCGGTGCACGTTGCACACATCGTTGCAAGGAAACGGTCGCGTGCTCGCCGGAGCGAACGGTATCTTCGTCGCTCGTGATTTAATGGAAAGCGAAGCAGCTCCGACATTTACCTTTGTCGTTATCATCGCACTCCCTCGCTTTTCGGTGTCTTCGTGGAGCGATCTATCCCCTGTCGTCTCTTGTATCCGATGAGAATCCTCTGTTTAACTCCTCGTCCGCGAGTCTTCGACACGTTCTCGTCTGAACCCCCGTCCTCATCGTGAGCCACCAGTCTACTCCGGATTAGTTCCAAACATGTTTGTACCGAAAATACCGGAAACTTCGACCGCCTTGAATATTTCACGGTCCGCAACCCCTGAGGTGTACCTCGGGCTGCGTGTTGCAGGTTTCCGGATGACCCGGAGTCGATTGCGCACAGGCTGCCAGGTTGCCTCGACCTTGTTTCGCCTCGGAACGAGTCAACTTCCTCGACAACACTGTAGTGATATCTCCGAGCGCGTGGCGGAATGGAAAATGACTGAAGAGGACGCGTTCAAGTCGCTTGAATCGAATTCTGCTTGATCAGCTGTTCCGCAAAAATTAAATTATGGATCCGGGATTGCTCTTGGCCGGAATATTCAATGAAAACAGTCGTCCAGAGAAATTGAATTCTCGCAGTGTATAACTTCCCCGAGATTAAAAATTAAATCGTGGATTCAAGTTCACGTCTGCGCAGATTTTTAATGAATCCGCTTCGGAAGACCGAGAAATTTTTGCTTATTAAAGCGGGTGGAGCCGTACGACTTGGTCGAGCGTTTTTCTTTTTCTTGACGAGAACGAGCAAACTTCTCTTTAACGACTCTTGCGCGCCATTACCGACGATCAGGCCCGTGCTTAATTCTCCCCGGGGGCCGGAGGAATGCTTGGCACTATTATTTTCCTCGTCTCGTTCAATTCGGCGGGTTGGCACGTTAAAGAATTTGTCGGAGCCCGACCGCCGGCAAATAGAGTCGTCGTCGAAAAGGATCATTCGCAACCCTCGGCTCGCTGCACCGTTTCTTCATTGTTAATCAAGTTTAATGAACGCGTTAACGAAGCTGAGTGCACGGGGCTTCGCTATGCACAATGCGGGATACCATCTAGCATTCCTAGAGGCGCGCAATCGCTTTAATCTTTCTACTGCATTAAATATTCCGAATTGCCCCGTATTTCTCATTCTACCGGTGCGATGCATAGAGCCGAACTTGCGGCTAACTGGAGCCTCCAGAGTCTTCGAATCGTTTGAACATTGTAATGCGCGACTCGCGAACAATGTTGAGTCGCTGGCGCACCTTAAATCTCAAGATGGAATTTCGGTGGAAAATATCTGGATCGGATTAGAACCGCCCCGACGGAATACCAAAGAAAATTCCGTTGAAACGAATTAAACCCTTGTAAAGTTACCGGGGATTATGGTAATGCTGTAACACGTTAATTATTCATAACGAAATTCGGTGTCTCCGTGCTTTAAATACTCGGAAAAAGAGAGGAATCCGCAAGCCCGTGGACTCGATAGCACGGCGGCTACGTAGCTAGACTGCCACCCAGAACGACCAGGGTTCGAAACCAGTTGACACAATTTCCATTTTCCATTAGTACTAAATTATTAATTGCACACCGAATTAGTGTAAGTGCGAATTTCGAGCAGTGGCCGTGTTCTACAACGCTGTTACATAATTTATAAATAATTAATTGCTGGTAGATCGATAATTGGAGCTGCGAGATTGTAAGACTCTGTTATCAATGGTTATCAGAAACATCAAGTGGATTGGTTCTTCCTAACGAAGACGATTGAGAGGTTGTGCAAAACTTGCAGAGCGAGAATGAGAAATAATAAAAGTAATCACAGGGCTGTGTTTAAGCGGCAACCACAAAAAATTGTGGGGGTGTGCATGTTGCGATGAAAAATATAAAAAAGGCAATATTCATAAGAAAAAGTTGCATGAAACAAGTAATTGTAGAAATGTCTTTCGATACTGTTCCCGGAAAGCTTCTGATGGCTCGTGTTTCCCAATAAAAGATTGAGAGTGCGTGTATGAAAAAGTAGTAAAAAGAGAATATCAGTATAAAAAAAAATTGCCGAGCGAAAATGATTAAAAAGTAATTGTATAGGGTTGTATCAGTGGTAGATACCGGTCCAATAGAAGCTTCCGCAAGGCGTGGCTCCCAATAAAAGAGATAGGAGCAGCAATAAAACTGTCATCAAAAGGTTTGCAGCGTTGAAAGGTCGATAGTGGCGCTGGGAAATATTGTGTTCGGCAACTTCGTATTGAAGATTGGTAATACACAAAATTGTAGTTGCGCTCCCACTTATAACCCCCCACACAATGGCTTCGAGGCAGTTTATTCATACATCGCTGATGAACCATCGCTTATTAGTTGGTAAAAATGGTATCCGCGTTGTGAGAGCTCGCTAGGAAAAATGGGATCGCAATAAAACGCTATGGAGATATTAGACGAGGTATAAAAGACGCATGAAGAATATCGAAGCAAAACGGGCGGGTGATAAAAATCGATCAGTCTGGGATTCCACGTTTCCTTCGTCACCGGGAGAATCGTAGAATAAAACCGATCTCGCTCGAACGATCGGGCGTGAGTTTCGCAATGTGAAAAGCGCGGCGCGGCCGCCAGAAATTTTTCGGCGGTTCCGCGGACACGAGACGCGGATGACCGCGTGATTAATAATTGCTGGACGCGGGAACCGTTTTATCGGGAGCCACTTTCGCCGAAACAATGGCCGGTGTCGTATGCTTTTCCGCAGCAGTTTTCGTTCGGTTTCCCGTGCACGTAACGAATACGTGACGCGGCGGGAACTGTCGGAATCGTTAGCGGTGCCGGGCGTCGACAGCGGCGGCTGCAACTCGAGCCTGTTACATCGATTTTCAATAATTCCTCGCCTCGCGGCGAAGAAAACATCCATCGGCAACGATACATCGCCATTGAAACATCCGCGACGACCAGCGCCGGTCGTGTCAATCAATTTTCGTTTGTTTCTTTTTCCGTGCTTAATGACGCTTGTCTGTCGAATTACTCACGGTCGCCCATGGGCCGCGCGAAAAAACTTCCTGCACCGGGAGAAGGTTGCGAAAGCCGTCGTGTACCGGGTTTTATGAACATTTTCGGACAGATGAAAAATCGGTGATTGCTCTCTAAAATAAATAGGAACGTTGCTCTTCGATGAAAACTTGATGGTCAGGTAAGGATGGCAAATAAAGCCTCCCCTGGAGCAAATGATCCAGTACGCAGTGGAATCTCTACTTTCAATTTTCCCGGATTAAGAAGTTCCTTCGTGTACCAGGCTTTATGGACATTTTCGGACAGATGAAAAATCGGTGATTGCACCTCGAAAATAAATCGGAAAATTTGATAGTCAGATAAGGATTGCAAGTAAAGCTACCCGTGGAACAAACGATAGAGTCTGCAGTGGAATCTCTATTTTCAATTTTCCTGGATTAAGAAGTTCCCGAGCGATTTCGCGCGCCAGTTAATCGCGAGGCTGAATGGATCCAGGGAGCAATGGTTCTGCGAAAGATCCAGGCTAAGGAAGGGCGTAGCTCGCGCAGGGCAATAACTCTGGGAGCAACCGTGGGTCTTCGCGGAGGTAGCAGGGTTAAAAACAGAAATCGCGTAATAAGTCGGCGTTATCGAAGTTGTCTGGGCGCTGGCACGCTGGGGGAGTTGGGGGGGGGGGGGGGGGCTTGATAGCTAATAAAACGGGGACATCGAGGGATATTAAAAGTCTCATCAAAGGTGCAAAGACGCCGGGAATCACGGCTCCGTTGGCCAGATAAACCGCGGGGAACGGGGCCGAAGTGGGAATTAATCAGTTAGTTAGAAACTCGGTCGACATTAAAACCCCATCACGTCCCACGGCGAAGTAACTGGGACAGCTAGTTACCTTTAATAACTGTCCCTCCGCCCCACCCAGTCGCCCACCCCCAGTTACATAGTTGCCGTCGACGGGGTAAAAACGTCTCCGTTCCCTGGAATTTTATCGGCCTTTCGATCCCTCGCTGCTTTCTTTTTCGACCACCGGGGACGGTTCCAACAATGGAGTAATTCACCGATTCGGAGATTCCGCGCGACAACCTGCGACAATGTCAGCGGTTTCAAAGTCCGGTTCGGATATATCGCTTCGCACGCCGACGTGCTGGGATCGAGCTGTGTGTCGTTGCGAAGCAAGCTTGGCAAGTCGATCCTATCGACTTGTAGATTCCTACTCGTGATAGCAACTCCCCAGAAATATTGGCCACCTATTGTAACGCCGACGGATCGAACCTACCGAGGAAGCTTCTCGGAGAACATTTTTCTAGGAAATACTCCGATCCAGAGGCGGACAGTGCTCTACCCGAGCAAATCAGTTTGCTGCACATGGCCGCTCCACTTCTCGCTCCTCTCGAAACTCTCTATTTGGAAAATGTGCGGTCTGTACTACGACTTCCGGTCCGCTATAGCAAACTTAGCCACAACTTTGTACAATCGTCCTACCGAATATATAACACTCCGCGACAAAACTTTAAGCCATGTGCGAAAAATTCGATGAAAATTCTATGTAAGTCTTGAGTTTTGTCTTCCTTCATTCACAGTGTTATTGTTTACATTATATAGAAGTACATTCTGCAGTTCTACGGAATATCGAAGGCTACAATTCCAAGAATTTGTGAAATGTATGGAAACATGCTATTCTCGTCGCGACAACGTCGATCTTATACTCTGATCGCAGTGTTAGAAGTAATTGTGTACTTAAAATTAAACATTTGTAATTTTGTTCTTATATAATATAACTACAATGCCGCGTGGGAAAAAGCTGACTTGTCACTGTAGAACTTCCATGTAAAATCTGCATTTTTCCGTTTTTTTTGAGGTTTTCGATTTTTTACAAGCAGGATTTTCAATTCAAAAATCTGAAACCAATTGCAGAATATGTATTTGGGTCCTTGGCATTCTATTTTATATTTTCTATTTTACCCCATAACTACCCTCCCAATCGAGATACAGGGTTGAAACTTTACCGAGTACGTTTTTTCTTGATGCCTTATCGAACGACCCATCGTCGATATAATTCAGCACTTTTAACCATCTTATCCGGCTACACCTTCGAATTCTTTGATGGGCTATCCTCTTATTGTTACTATTGATTGTCTTTTTATTTCTACTATTTTCTTGTCTTTGGGACTTCTTCCTATTTAGTCGTCAATGTATTTCATTACCCTTTTTTGGACAGTTTCAGGGTCTCGCCGCTCCTCTCGCTCACGATCATCTTGTCTTCTTATTCCGTGATTGTATATGTCAGCGTATCTCATTCTTACACAGTTTATTGCATTTTGAAACGCGTTATAGTATTTGTCTCCAGGCCCCCTGCTCTGGTCAACAGCCGGGTTCTGAGATTCCGTTATGGATATGGTATAATGAGTAAATAAGTATTTACATATTTGTGAATGACAATTGGTCAAGGCAACGGAATAAAATCGTACGCGTTGTTAGTTGTTTACAAATTATCATAGTAGAAATGCATAGTAGCAATATCTGTTCCTACGCTTATGAACGGCGGGAGCTACGCGTGAGTCGAAAACTAGGGATCGGGCGGAACGTCCGCAATGCCCTTCTTGCCCCGTTGCCGTCCCGCCAGTTTCCACTCTTTCATTGGACAGTAAAAACTTATCTTCCAACGATACGGTATAGTTGAGGGGTTAATCGAAACTCGGAATTATGTGACCGACTGCCAAAGCAATAATGGCGGCGTGTCTGGCTGGCGGTCGAACCCGCTCCATTTTGCAGGGACGTCGTTCCGCAAAAAGCTGGCGCGTTGTGCGCGAGCCTCTTAAGAGGATAATGTCCGGGCAGGCCGATGTTATCGTCGAGTCGTTAATGCCCGTCAAGCAAAACCGTGCTTAATAACACAGTCTGCTGGCCACGCGGCCAAGCGGTGGGAGAGAAGAATCGTCTAATGGCGTAATTAAGAAATTCCATGCGGAAACGCGGCGACCGGTCGGCCGACTATTTACGCCCTTTCCGTGCAAGTTTTCGCGTCTGAGCTTTTCCTCGGTACCGTGAACGAAGCCAGCCACCAATTGAAGTCGAGCTCTGAAACCGGCCAAGACAGAATGGTGGTTTTAACGAATTCTCGGCCCTCTTACTTTATCCCGGCGCTTTTCAAAATCCCCTCCCCCTGTTTCTCCTTTCTCAAGTTTCCCCGCCCTCTTTCGATTCGGTCATTGTTCCTGGAAAGCTCACAGAAAACCCGCATCGGCGTTTATTAGACCGTATCTCCGTTACAAAGAGCGGATCGCGCGGCGACTTTCTCAGCCCGAATATCCCGGGGTCCCTGTTCCCGGAAATATCGACGGGAAATATATCGTGGCGTTCGCAGAGTTCCGGTGATAGCGGAAAAAGAATCTCTGCTAATCTTTGTTTACGTTCTCGCTACATCGTGTTCGCATTGTTGCGCTCCCGAGATATATGCATCGAATCTGTTCGTTGATATTAATGACACACGACCAGTATTTTTGGGTTTGCGTTCTTCCCGCACGGTAATCTACGACCGTTGCATTGTTGTCTACCGTATTATACGATGAAATAAATGTTCTGTAAATTGTCTTTCGCTGTAGGCGGCTATCGTGGATTTAAAAGTGACTGACCGCGCTCGAGGAGAAGCTCGGGGATCTAGGTGCACGGCAGTGCACCGGCCAAGTTCTTGCACTACCTCCTTTTACACGAAACAATTTAGCCGTTTTTTAGAGGCTTACAACTCGGCACTGGAGGCAGATGGAGAGATGTAATTTCGTACACTTGTTAAATGCTATCATGTCTCAATATTGACAAAACATTAATGTTCCAACATTAGTAGGTTCCGAGATATAGGACCTCAAAAATCGCTAAATTTCTCACTGACTGACTGACTGACGGATCATCGAAACCTTTTGGGTACTTCCCATTGACCTACAAGCTTGAAATTTGGCACACAGGTCTACCATAACAAACCTTCAAAGGAATAATTGTCAAAGTTTGAAATTTTACACCTTAAAGGGGTGGTATTGAAAAAAAAACATTACGAAATAAGTACGTAGGATAGAACATAGCAGCATAACATATATGTATACGTAAGTATACGTTTTATTAGCTTCGAAGTCGCAA
>CM052285.1:5172491-5286067 GCA_028455765.1 Lasioglossum oenotherae | reverse complement strand
AGTTGTTACAAATAATGGAAATGATATTGAATAACAGTAAACATGTATTTTCTTTAAAATACGACAGAATATTCCCTCCAACCTATTTCATGAAAGAAGCATAATTAAATTTCTCGATCTTGTTCGCGCTGGATCGAGATATTGACAGGAGTTACGAGTCGATAACCAATTTCCAAGAAAACTCGACTTTCTTGAAATCGTAAGAGCGAAAGGAATGTAATCGGATTCGAAAGGCACTGAACAGCCATAAGCCAGCCTCCGTTGATTTCGATCCACTGCGCGGATCGACTGATAAACAACCTTCAAACCACCCCGTATCCTCATTAGCGAGCCGGTGTAAAATTTCAGACATCATCGGACTCGTTCCGCGTAATGAGGCTTCAGGATCGAGCGTTTCGCGCCGATGAGAGTCGAAAATCGATAAGAACGGCCGACAAAAAAGGAAAAGAAACGCCGATGATCCATTGAACGAGCCTGAGACCGAGTAGCGAGCAGTTTGCGGCGATTCCCCCTTAACCAGATATAGATTTCCTATATTTTCGCCGGGTTTTCTGCCGCGGACGGACGCCATTGCGTGGACCGTTTTCGAACGATTGTTCACCGGCGAAAAATCGGTGATCGATTAACTGTGATTTCGGACTCGAATGCCACCGCGAACGATCCACTGACCTCGAGAGATGGACGCAAACTGCTTGAGAAATGGCCGAATCGATTCTCCCCGGAAACGAATGATGCGGCGAGTTATTTAACGTTCGAGCTGGCTTGCGCGCGGAAAAATTGTTTCCGATTTTTCATTCTGGCGGTTTGCTTGAATTTAAATTTGAGAAATTCATTTGCGTACTGACAAACGAATTATTAACGCTGGGTTTTCTAATATTCTTAGTTCGCGATTATTAAGATTGTAAAGATGCTTCCCCGAGGAATTATTTACCAAATTTATTTCTTGGGGTGTATACTATTGGAGAAATGGCAAAAAATTTGGATAGACACATTCTTGTTATGTTCATAAAATAATGTGAAATAGATACTTCTACACCTCCGTAAACCTAGTGTTAAATTCGCTGCAGTGAGATTATAATAATAATAATTATTATTATATATGGACCAAGGTCCTTTTATACAAATGTATACAGTTTTTTACAGTATAACTGATAAAAACCAAAGGAAACGTAACAAAAATGAAAGTCTTAACCTAAAATTTACATAAGAACGGACAAACGCGAAATTAAACAAATACAGGTACGATTAACAAATAGTCTGGCGTAATTTTCCTTTGAATGCCTGTAGCATGCACTGTAGCATAGAATGCATTAAAAAAATCAATATTATTATAAAGTGTGTTAGAGCTAGTAATAATGCGATTTAATGGATTTATCACTTCATATGTGGATTTGGATTTCGTTGTTTGAAATCCTGCTCTGGTTTTCAAAACTCGTTCGGGTATATATATATTATTATTTATCAAATTAAAGATAAAGCTCTGGTCGGATATTAGTCTTCGATCAGATAATGTTTCCAGATTGACTGTGTTTAATATTTTAGAGTAATCATGATCGAATATTGACATTGGGTTGTTTGTCTTATATGCACAATGCCTGAGACATTTATGCTGCACTCTCTCTAACATGATTTCATATTTAACGCTTTTCGGAGACCATATAGTTGAAGCATATTCAAACTAGGGACGGACAAGGGTAATACATAGCAACCTAAGTGTATGAATTGAATGAGAATCTGTGGAAAAACGTGGTATGAAACCGAGCATTCTCGAAGCGCATGTGACAAAAATGGTTGGAAAAGTCTAAGGTAGAGGAGAAGTGAATTCCTCAGTCCTTAACTTTCCGTTATTGAGGAGAGAATACAGTCATTAAGACGGTAAGAATATATAAGTGGTACAGAACGACGGGAGGACCGCATAATATGGCATTTTTTAATATTGAGAGAAGATTTTTAAATCATCTGCGAATAGGAGATAATTACATTGTTGAAAAATGGTGGTTAAATCATTAATGAACATTATAAATAGTAGAGTACCCAGGTGGGAGCCTTGAGGTACTCCGGATAGAACATTTACCGGGGATGATAGGCAACTGCTTATGCGTATAATTTGTAACCGGTTATTAAGGTAACTTTCTAGCCATGCCAATAGATTACTCTTGCAGCCCAAAGCAGAAAGGTTCTCAATTAGAAGGGAATGATTGACAGTGTCAGAAGCTTCATAGAAATCAGTACATATTGTGTCAACTTGTAGATTGGCATCCAAAGAATATGAGACATAGTTGCAGTACATTGCTAGGTTTGTGGTTGTCGATCACTTATTTACGAAGCCATGTTGCTGTTCACATATTCAGAAAGAAACAGAGCCGTATAAATTTTTAGTGACAATTTCTTCAAAGACTTTGGGCATAACACTAAAGATACTTATAGGTCTAATGTTTTCAACATTAGATTTGTCACCGCTCTTGAAAATGGGTGTAACCAGACTGGTTTTCCAACGTGCGAAATTGAAACGAATAAATTATTCATGCCTGACCATACATGTGCCACGATCACTGAAATTATATGAGATCGTATAAAAATTGAGAAAGCAGTTCCGCAGAGTCGAGACAAACGAGAAGCAGTTCCGAAGAGCATCGCGTACTATTCCATTCGGATACAATCGTTCCATCTGGCTGAATCGATTTGTTTGAAGTCGAGACTGTGCCTGTTCGTTCGGCGTTACAACGTGAGCGGCGTCGTCGAAGAAATCGAGGAAAAGGCCGGTTTTCCCGGCAGCATTATCATCGAAATCGAGCAGAGGCGGGCGTTAGGAACAAGGCCGGCTCCTTCGCGAGATTATCATTTAAATTGACAATCGATGCTCGTCCAGGATTATTTGTATTCGACCCTTCTCCACCCTTTTCTGTGCATCGTTCTTCCCAGCAACCCTCTGACTCGTCGCCTTTTCCCTATTCTGTGTCGTGGGGCCGCTGACCGTGTACTTGTTCCGTGTCCCTGTCGATTAGATGTTGCTCGGACCGGAATTTATCGAAAGAGTTTCTGAGATTGTCACGGAGGGTGCGAAAGATAACTTCATCCCTTTAGGAATAGTATTTCTCCCTGCCAGGAATAAATTTGTAATTGTAGATCCGAAACGACGACGTCTGCAGCGCAGAAATGACAACGTTGTAAATATGCACGTGCCATGCGCTTTCGGGACGATGCAATAAGTATTTGCACGGTACATACACTCCCGTTAGTTCCGCAACAAAGTTGCACCAAATATCACGGCAGTCTTTCCAAAAGTTTACTCGAAATATATTGTCCCGTCAGTCCCCTTGGGGGATAACTTACTTTTGCAGAACAACTCTGTACCGAAACCGTTGTTAGTATCTGCGAAATATTCGTTGAGGATGGATCGGATGATTTCCGGGATACGAGTAATTCGATGAACAGCGAAAGGAAATTTCTTTTCTTTTAGAGAATTCCTGTATTTTTGTTGATGTTTTCAATTGCACCTACCCATTTTTGTCACAAATGCATAAAATCCGCTGTCTAGTGATAAATAACACAACCCGACAATCTCTTACTCGATTATGTAAGGGATTCGAGTGACCGCGGCCCATGCGGGCCGCAGCAGGGTACCGTTGCTACGTAGGGACACAGTTTATGATTACAGTGCGGACGTGACTTTAGGCTATTTTTGAGATTTAGCGGAACTTTCTGTGTTTTATGATAATTTATTAGAGACCTGGTATTTTAGCTAAAGGTCTCAATAGCCGTTGACGTACCGTAAAACATCTGCAGACCAAGTGCGGACCGTTAAGGGTCCTAGGTAGATAATTAAGGGCTCAAGGCGAGAAACTAGCCAGTTTCCCTCACCCGGTCGCCTCTTGAAGGGCGTACATTAGTTTTTTAAAATAAATACGATTGGTTGCCGAAAGGAACCGCCTACGATGTGGGAAGCTTGAAAAGAGCTAGAGCGAATAGGGAGCGAGGTTGTCGTTGTTGCGCGTACGAAGGTACAACAAGTTTAGATAAAATAAACGTTTTAGTCAAAATCTTACGTTATTAAATCAGTCATCCTTACAATTACGAATTTTCTTGCAGATGTTAGGACCAAGATGATGTCTTTGAACATGGTGGAGAGAATGGTTTTTCATCGAGGATAGCCTTTCTACAGTCCGGTTACCGGAACCGCTCTCATTGTCCCCGTGATCGTGATTTGTCAATGGAAGACCGACGATACAGACATGTCCGGGGTCCATTCTTTCCCCAGTCTAGAAACGCAGCCAGACGAATCGCCACTGTCCCACTGACTGCTCCTTTTTCCATCCCCCCTTGGCTTCTGTCCCTGTCAAAGGGTTGGTTTTCCAATTAACCGTGAAAGGGGTGGTCCCGTTACCCGGTGGCCAGCGTATACACATGACAAAGCCACTGTTTCGCGCTTCTATGCTCACGATACCGAAGCAAATCTGAGCTTGAGTGGCTCCGTCGGGACTCGTAGCATTTGATCTGGTTATATAATCTCGCTGCTAAATTCCTTTGCCGCTCCCGTGCGCCCTCCATTTCCCTCCCTACGTTCTCCGACGTGATTCCTCCTCTGTTATTGGCTCACCTCGAATATTATTTCATAGAGATTGCCTCGGATCTGCCTCTAACAGCCCGCTGTCGGATTTGAACGGCGCACAGTCTGTACCGAAATGATTTTCCAATTAAAAGTTGATCTGCTAATGCAACCGTAGAACACCAAATAGATAGTTCGCAAATCTAGGTGCACGGTAGTGCACCAGCCAAGTTCTCGCACTACCTCCTTTTACACGAAACAACTTAGCCGTTTGTTAGAGGCTTATCACTCGGCACTAGAGGCAGATGGAGAGATGTAATTTCGTACAGTTGTTAAATGTGTGTGTGCTATCATGTCTCAATATTGACAAAACATTAATCTTCCAACATTAGTAGGTTCCGAGATGTAGGACCTCAAAAATCGCTAAATTTGTCACTGACTGACTGACTGACTGACGGATCATCAAAACCTTTTGGGTACTTCCCATTGACCGACAAGCTTGAAATTTGGCACACAGGTCTACCATAACAAACCTTCAAAGGAATAATTGTCAAAGTTTGAAATTTTACACCTTAAAGGGGTTGTATTGAAAAAAATATATTAAACTTGTGTATCAAATAGGTACGTAGGATAGATCATAGCAGCATAACATACAAAAGTATACGTTTTATTAGCTTCAAAGTCGCAATAAATACTGATGAAAACAACAATCGCTCTAACGTAAACAAAAGAAACTGCACCGAGCATCGTTTATAGCGGCGGGGGACAAACGGACTCGAGCATCGCCGGCAGAGTGTTAATCTTCGATACATTGAATTTGGATTTTGTCTTGCAGACTAGAAAAGGATTTTTTTCTTTGATACCTACTTGATAATCGATGAAATTTCAACAAAAATTGATGAAATCCCAACAAAAACATCCTGTAAACCTGAGCCAAGTTCCTATGGCCGTAGAAAGTTGCGAGATCAAACAAAATACGGCCAAGTTCGTTAGCTTAGTATTGGATTTTAATGGGAAGTTGAAATCAACTAAAACGCAGTTTAACCTTTCAAATTTACTTTATTTGAACGGCGACAGAAAGAACGTCTTCCCTTGAAGAGGATCTGCAGTGAACTAACTAAAACTGACCTGAACGATACTTGACTCTCGAAAAAGGAAATGGGGCCTCTGTCTTATATTAGTGGCCTTGGTGCGTCAAGGGTTTTTCCAGGCAAGACCCTTCTGCAACATATCTGGCAGCCTCTATACTACCCTCTTTTACTACAAGGACATTTTAGAAAGTCGAGGCAATTTTGAAATTGTCGGTATATCCAACACTTAGAAATACCTCTTTGCAATACTGAAAAAAGCGTTTGTAAAAATTAGTTTAAAAGAACGCTATTTGATTTTGAAAGAGTTATACATGGAGGGCTAAATTATTCAAACTTGGCCGTTACTTTTTAAACCAATGGCCATAAAAGGTGTTAGGTAGCAGCCAGGTTTGAATAATTTAGCCCTCCATGTAACTCTTTAAAAATTAAATAGCGTTCTTTTAAACTAATTTTTACAAACGCCTTAACGAACTTGGTCGTATTTTGTTTGATCTCACAACTCTTTACGGCCATAGGAACTTGGCTCGTGTTTACAGGATGTTTTTGTTGGGTCTACTTAACAAATATTAGAAAATATCGGTCGTGTCAAGATCCGTTTAGTTTAAGTTGCCAGATGCTCCTCGAGCGTCTAATTTGGCGAACGTTATAAAGTTTCGTAGGAAAATGTCGCGACAATTCGATGTCCTATAAACGGGAAGCCAGGTAGAGGAGCGAGCAATCGGACCGGGAATTTATCGTTATTGCAGAGAGGGCGATACCGCGAGAAATTCGTGTTCCCCGAAGATCCTGCGTATTAAACGGGCCGCGCAATTCCGGGCGAGAGGAGCGACTCTAAAACAGACGAACCGTGTTCGCCGGAATGAAATTGGCGATCCAGCGGTTTTTGATAGCCAATTAATGGGCCTTCTTTTAGGCGAGCGGAGGACCGTGTGCGCGGTAATCGCGAGCGTTCTACCATTCGAAAATTCATCAAAAGTTCGAGCAGCTATCTGTACTCGGCGGTGTTCCGCGAATATGCGATTTCGCGCGGCAACGACGCGGATAAATTCGTCGTTGGCAGAGGAGCGAGTTGCCCGGGAATTTTAACCGACAACTTTCCGCAACAGTTCAGCCTCTCGCCCTGTCGCAGAGAGAGAATTAAATATTTCACGCATCGATTTATAAACATACGGCGATAAGGGACCAATGCACTTAAGCGTAGCTGTTCGGGAACAGTTTAGAGAAGGTTTTCGTGGATATCAGATCGTGAAATAGTGAACACAGTGATTCCTGGGAGTGAAAAATCGTGAGCGAAACGCGTATCCGTTTCCGACATCTCATGTTATATGAATTTCGGAAAGGAAGTACAGTAACAATCGTCATGAACAACATATACAGGGTGATCCACGCAATTGTTTCAAGTCATAACTCCGTTATTATTGCATTTACGAAAAAATGCCAATGGAGAAAGATAAATGGCTCGAAGAGCACTACATCTGTAGGCCTTTCAATTGTTTTTTTAGATGCTGCAGTGCATGTGCAATTAACAATTGCATCATTTCTTTAAATAGAAATGCATATTCCTTTTTACACAGATCGATTCTTCTGTTCATTCTACGTAAAAAATTATTAGGGTACCATGGCAAAAAAATTATTAGATCCCGAGATATTTTCAAAAAATGTCTTTATTGAAGAAGATGCTCAAACGCTTCTCCATTACATTCTAAACATTTCTTGTAACGTTTTTCTATTGTTTGCATAACTGCGTTTATACATCAATACGTTGGCCAGCCCGTTCACCTGACTTAAGTCCCCTTGACTTTTTTCTGTGGGGTTATTTGAAAGATAGAATTTATTCAAATCACATAGATTCTGTAGAGAATCTGAGAGAAAGAATCGTACCGAAATGTGCAACAATAACTGCAGATAATTTAAACGCAGTTATGCAAACAATAAAAAAACGTTACAAGAAATGTTTAGAATGTGATGGAGAAGCGTTTGAGCATCTTCTTCAATAAAGACATTTTTTGAAAATATCTCGAGATCTAATAATTTTTTTGCCATGGTACCCTAATCATTTTTTTACGTAGAATGAACAGAAGAATCGATCTGTGTCAAAAAGGATATGCATTTCTATTTAAAGAAATTATGCAATTGTTAATTGCACATGCACTGCTGCATCTAAAAAAAAATTCAAAGGCCTACAGATGTAGTGCTCTTCGAACCATTTATATTTCTCCTTTTGGCATTTTTTCGTAAATGCAATAATAACGGAGTTATTACTTGAAACAATTGCGTGGATCACCCTGTATACTGTTTACGGAGAAAGTGCGCTTTCATCTCCTACCTGTAGGAAGTGGTTTCAACTTTTTAAATAATGAAAATGTTTCTATAAGAATTAATTGTATAAATACCTTTATAATGAAGCACGTATTATAAACAGGGTATTTCACCTAATTTGTGTGACTACCTTGAATATCTTTGTTGTTTTCAAAGATACGTCAAATGTCTGAAGAACAAAGTTGAATGGCAAAATGGGGCGTAAAATCGGAACATGTACCAGTTACTTTGAAAGCTCGGTAGGTTTAGTGTTAAATTCCATGTTTCTCAACCTAATAATTAAGGACGTTCAGGAACACTTTTCTGAGCGAGGCGAGCTCTTCGGTCGAGTGGTAATCGATAACGGTCCGGTGTTCAGCCCGGTTTCTATGAATTAACCGGGACCCGGAGGCCGGAATTATCATCGTGGAAATGTTTTGTCGGTTTTCACGAGTCGTTTGGCCCGGGTCTGTGTCGCACACGTACACCGGTGCTCGAAACGCGCGAGCCGCACAAAGAAGATGATGCCGCTGCTGCTAGGCGTCCCAGCAAAAAACCGAATGAAAAGAGTGCAATGAAACTTTCTTTTCTACGGAGCCGCGTTCGCCAAGGGGAATTGCAGTCGACGATTCCGCGGCGCGGCGGTTACGACCGAATACCAGTTGAATGCGTTTGTCTCTGGAATAATTTCGCGCGATAAGTGGATATCGCGCTGGCATGCCGGGGCTGCGTTCACCGGGTACAGTGGAAACTGTACGCCACGGTCGGACGCGTTACTGAATCGTATTAAAAAATATTTACGCTTATCTGCCAGCATTGTAACGGGACTGGAACTCGCGAACGTCACCGTTTTAATGATGGTTTAATTTTTCCGTAGAATCCACGGCCAAGTGGAAACGGTGCGCCACGCTCGGACACATTGTTAAGTAGCATTAAAAAATATTTACGCTTATCTGCCCACCATTGTCACGGCGTAGGAGCTCGCGAATGTCACCGTTGTAATGGCGCTTTAATTTTTCTGTGAAATGAGAGCGCTAGCAGAAACATTGCTGTATGTTGTTCGCTCGCTTTCTATCATTGTAATTGTGTAAGAAGCTGCGAATGCCATTTTGTGTGGAAACTCGGTGCAAGTAGAAACAGTGTACCGTGGTCAGACACATAATCGTATTGAAACACGTACCTTTACTTTCTGTACAGAATGGTGAAATGAGAAATAAAGCATTTCGACGTTTGTCGAGGATTTTGTTCAAGACAAAGGTCTAAGTGGAAACGATAGACAATGGTCAGACACAGACCGAATCCTATTAAAGCTTATATGGCTGCGAAGCCGGTGATTTTAGCATTGTGCTTGCATCGGTATTGTTCCCCGGGGAGGAACGATTTCTTAAGAACAAAAATAATTTAGATCCAGTATAGAAACCGGTGCGCGGTCGATTTCTTTGTAAAACTTGAAAGGCACTTTCTTTCTGGGCGGACTTTCAGCACAGTTTTCCGACCGGCTACGGGGCTCGCTTTGTTGCTGGGAATTATTCAGTTTGAAGGATATATTACCCCCGTTACTTTCCGTCAAAGCGCAGAGGAACATTGTACGATACGCCAGCCGATATTGTTATAAAGATGTTTCATTTGTGTTCGGACGGGTTCGAAAGTTTTTCCCGAAGGTTGCATCGGTGATTAAATTTTTCAAGGAAAGCTTAAGGCTGGCTGCACTCCTCAAAGGGCTCTGGTTCCCGCTGTTCAAATATTAAATACCTCGGGGGAGAAGGATACATTCGCGTGCTGGTTTCGACAATTACATCACCGAGCGAAGCAACGAAACTGGCGCGAGGGCGGCGGTGGTTCTCGGTTAACAGGGAAGGAAAATATTATTCGACCGAGCTTTCGGGAAACTCGTCGGCCGAAACGAAACGCGAAAAGCCGGTCGAGGGAGAGTTCCCTTCCACCATTGTCGAACAACATTATCCAGTCTTGTTAATCGGTAACCCTTTGAAACTTCTGTTTCGGCGCACGAAGCACCGGAAGGCGATTAAGCGGCGAGCTTTTGTAAGTAATCCGTACGAATATGTTTCGCGGTACAACCCACGCGAAACACCCACGTAAAAATTCGTCACGATCCATTAAGTCTCATTAAGGGACGACTATTTTTCTTTTCGAGGCGGTCTATTTAATCTGCTTTGCGCTCTGCTATTACCAGCTCGCCAGGTCTAATCCGACTGTCGAGAAGTCGCGAGAAAGAGAGAGAGAGAGGGAAGCAATCGATAACGGTTTCGATTCGTCGAAGAGGGAGCACGCAGAAGAAAGCTCCGTCGTGGAATTGCGTTCTCGCGTGCGGCCGAGCCGGCATGCTCGCAGTCACCGCGTGCCAGGCATCGAAATAATTCGAAAAACGAACGGCTTTCCACGATCCGCGAACATTAGGGGAGACTTGCCCCATCGGGGGAGAGCAGGGGGTGGAAGACCGGGTCCCTTGAAAAATACGGCCAAGAAACTGTGTCAGTGTTGAAAGTGTAATGGACTCGGCGAACCGCACGGAATATTTTTATTTCCTACGTTGCGTGTAATAAACTTGCATCACGCGACCCCAGCGACCATGTCTGTCCCCCAGCTATGCTCGAGACCGCATGGAACTGTCAGAAGACCGAACGGAATCGTCGGAGCCACTTTTGTTCCGTGTTCTCGAGATTGGGGGCCAACACGGACGCCCTCGTCCACGGTGGTATAAGACTCGCTGGAGGAGATAGGGGCTCGAGTCAGGGAACTTCGAATTCAAGAACTTGCAAAGCACAGCGGTAGCTCGCTGGCTACTGTCATTTTAAATGGCTGATTGGCGAAAAATCGGGAAGCTAGTAGTACGAGTCAACCATTGGTCTCTGAAGTTTCTGGCACAGAAATAGCACCGCAGTTTTTAATGATTAAGAATCACTTCCGCAGCTGTGAGGGCTGCAGACAATTGCTACGTCAATTCGGATGCGAATATAGTGAGACTGTCGTAAAATATACAGGCAGGTATAAGGTAGTAGAATGAGTCATTGGCGAAGTCTTTGAAATCTTGAAGTTCGTACTACGGAAATAGCACCGGAGTTTTAAATTATTAAGGGCGACTTCGGTTGCAGTGAGCGGTGCAGGTGATGCATTTCGTGTGGCACAGTGTTCTCTGCAATTTTTTAAAATAATTTTGATGCACGAGTAGTGTGGTTACAAAATATGCAGGAAGGTGGAAACGGTAGGAGAACAAGTAAATTATTAACGTGCTTTTGAATTCCTCTGAATATCGAAGTCGCCTATAAAAAGTAACAAATCTGAGATGTATGAATTATTTCCTCGACAGACGTGTAAGAAGTTTATCAAATATCGAAGTCGCCTAAAAAGAGTAACAAATCCGAGATGTATGAATTATTTCCTCGACAGACGTGTAAGAAGTTCATCAAATATCGAACTTGCCTAAAAAAAGTAACAAATCTGAGATGTATAAATTATTTTCTCGACAGACGTGTAAGAAGTTGATCAAATATCAAAATCGCCTAATAAAAGTAACAAATCTGAGATGTATGAATTATTTTCTCGACAGACATGTAAGAAGTTCATCAAATATCGAAGTCGCCTAAAAAGAGTAACAAATCCGAGATGTATGAATTATTTTCTCGACAGATGTGTAAGAAGTTGATCAAATATCGAAGTCGCCTAAAAAAAGTAACAAGTCCGAGATGTATGAATCATTTTCTCGACAGACGTGTAAGAAGTTGATCAAATATCAAAATCGCCTAAAAAATGTAACAAATCTGAGATGTATGAATTATTTTCTCGACAGACATGTAAGAAGTTCATCAAATATCGAAGTCGCCTAAAAAGAGTAACAAATCCGAGATGTATGAATTATTTCCTCGACAGACGTGTAAGAAGTTGATCAAATATCAAAATCGCCTAAAAAAAGTAACAAATCTGAGATGTATCAATTATTTCCTCGACAGACGTGTAAGAAGTTTATCAAATATCGAAGTCGCCTAAAAAGAGTAACAAATCCGAGATGTATGAATTATTTCCTCGACAGACGTGTAAGAAGTTTATCAAATATCGAAGTCGCCTAAAAAAAGTAACAAATCTGAGATGTATGAATTATTTTCTCGACAGACGTGTAAGAAGTTGATCAAATATCAAAATCGCCTAAAAAAAGTAACAAATCTGAGATGTATGAATTATTTTCTCGACAGACATGTAAGAAGTTTATCAAATATCGAAGTCGCCTAAAAAAAGTAACAAATCTGAGATGTATGAATTATTTTCTTGACAGACATGTAAGAAGTTCATCAAATATCGAAGTCGCCTAACAAAAGTAACAAATCTGAGATGTATGAATTATTTTCTCGACAGACGTGTAAGAAGTTGATCAAATATCGAAGTCGCCTAACAAAAGTAACAAATCTGAGATGTATGAATTATTTCCTCGACAGACGTGTAAGAAGTTGATCAAATATCGAAGTCGCCTAAAAAAAGTAACAAGTCCGAGATGTATGAATTATTTTCTCGACAGACTTGTAAGAAGTTGATAAAATATTGTACACCTTCGACAAATCTCGATATAGTTGAAATCACAGAGCACGTTGCACTCTGCAAGCCCCATACATCAATCCCAACTAATCTCTCCCGGAAACAGAAAGACTCTCTCACCGATATATCAATGAACTCGATAAAACATTTCCGAATGGTCCGCCGATTCATTGACCCGTACCACTTGCCAGCACGAAGCACAAATCCAGCGAAACTTCCCCACGGGCGACTGGGCGCTGAGAAAATAGAGGGTCCGATGGTGTGCACAAGAAGACCGTTTGTCGTCGGTCGGATACTTTCCCAGGGAAACCAAGAGAAGAAGAAGGGACGACCACGTAACTGCATCACGGACACATCTATCACGACCTATTCTTCCGTCACTGGAAAAAGTGAGCAATCGCGACACAAACAAAAATCCATGTACCCTATAATTCTTAATGAACATCCCCAAAAATTAATTCCACAAAAATTCATTGCACTGTTCACGAGGGAAGAGGAACCGAGGGAGCAGCAACGCGGGGTTGCCAGCGTGGACCTAGGCCGTGTGCATCGGCCTTCACCTCGATCCTCCTTTGCCTCTAGGAAAGTGGCGAACTGCGGCTGCATAATTCACGCGCGATGCCCCACACGGCACGTGTCGAGCGATCGATCACGTTTCTCGCGGTTCCGCGAAGACGGTAATCCGTCATAGAGCGGTCACTATATCCTATGGATCCAGTAGTGTCAGGTTTTACCTCCTTTCGGTTGATCCAAGGCTTCGGGTGTCGCACAATGCTCCTTGGATCGAGATTTATCACTGATCACCGGTCACTTCGAACCAACAAAAAAGAAAAATGAAAAAATATGATCTTGGGTTTTTTTTTTATACGAATGATCCAGCCCGTCGATCACGAGCTGTACCTCGAATCACGGTCAGAGCCACGATCACCGGTGCACGTGGTGCCGCGACGTGCGCGCACGCTAGACTGCCGCTCGCTCGGCCGTCTGACTCGTCGCTGACTCTCCCTACTGCGTGGTTGGCCGACCGGCTGGATGGCGGGGTGGATGGCTGACTGCATGGCAAGAGCAACCCTTTCCCTCGTCGCTCACACCCCCTCTTTCTCTCTCCCTCTCACAAACTCTGGTCTTCTTTCACGAGGCCGGGATACGTTGCAGTCACGCGTTTCCAGCCCGCTGGAGAAAAGTTCGAGCTTCGATCTGCTCGCGTCGGGCCACCCTCCCTCTCCCCCGGCTGCATCCCCCCCGGCAACTCGCTCTCTCTCTCACCCCCTCCCGTCCCTCATCACCTTCCTCGCGCCCTGTGCCTCACCGGGGATTCTACTTCCGTTGAGAGGATTTTCCTAGGGATTTTCTGTCCTGGGAGCTTCTCCTTCTTACCCTTGTTACGCCGAAACAACGCTCGGTTTCAGGAGGAAAGCGGCAACTCTCGACCGGAATTTCTTTTTTCCACGGGATTAGTGGTGTCTGATCCCACCCGGACGAATCTACTGGACCAGCCAGCGACTCCTTGATTGCGCGACACCGATACACGGATAACGGATTAATCGATCGATCATCGAACGATACGCGCCAGTGCCGGTCGCGGATTATTTCTGAGCTGATCTTTCTTTTTACCTGTTTCGATGGATGCGATTTCTGATTCTGTTTTGTGCTGTGGAATTACTTGCGTTTTACATATGTACGTTCCAGATTTTATATTTTCTGCTCGGTGAAACTGTAGAGAGTGAATTGATTTATTTGATTATGTATTATTATTCTTTAACATAATTTCGTGGACATTTGTTCAGCTGCATATTACCATGGGAATTTTTAAAAGAAACAAGAAAATTGCTTTTTCAATGTCGTGTAAATAGTATGCATTCGGTATTACTTTCGGAAAATTTTGCGGAGCAAGAACAGCCCCATGCGAGAAAATTGATTATTGATAGACAGACTTTGTAATTTAGGTTTCATAGAAGGTATGCAGAAAATGTTTTAATTAACGCTTCCAATAATGAACAGTATTTATTTGCATCGTACACAACGCCTTTGTGCTGAACCCAGCAGAAAATTTTCTATAGGAGCTTTCGCTATAATATCGCTGCTCCGGAAGTATAATGATGCAAATGTAAAATTTGGTGAAATTGACTTTATCGTGTTGACGAGCTCAAAAATGCATTTATGTTCGTTATAACCCGCATGCTTATTTACCACAATGTCTATAAACTACTCTCATAGAAGAATTAAACCGAATCTATAGGCCATTCTATTAAGACAAATAGGAATTATATTTCTTTTGCTTGTCCTGTAAAATTTCAATTTTTGCAGTTGTGTCATTATACTTCCGGAGCAGCGATACTAAAAAAATAATTGAATTTGACTTCACTTCTGAAATTGAAATATAATTCAAATCATTACAATAACTTCCCTATAAAATGGGGAAGTTAATAATATCGTAGAAATTTTAGTTCCATCAGAAAAATCGGTTTCTCCCGAAAATTTGGACACTCCTGCTTGTAATACTTGTAGCAATCGCGTCGAACATTATTTTTCATAATACGAAGGTATTTCAGAAGGAGGGCAGAAGTAAGTGGAGGACGATGTGAAATGGAATCCTCTCGGGAGGTGAAAAGGTTTGAGGAATAGGATAACGTAAGGGTAGTTTACGACCGTGGTTTTACCTATGAATTTATCGGGGTCAAAGTTGTGACAGGCAGCTGTCCGGTTTAATATTTTCACGTTCGAATTTCGGGCACGTAGCTACAATAAGATCAACGTACGTTCTCCCTGCTGACTCAGAACCTAGTAACCCTCAAGTGAGAAACCAGAATATACAAAAAAGAAAAAATTACCTTACATCAATACTGAAGATTTATTACAAACATTTGGACAGCGTACATTTACATGAAACTGTCCAAGCTTAGGGAAGTACTAAAAATGTTTAAAATATGGCTATTACGATTGCGAAACTAAAAGAATTTCGTTAATTTTTGCACAAATCGGATTTTGAAATTTTCGTCTAGGCCTAAGGGTGGATTTATAGTGGAGCAGCGAGGTGAGCTGTGCGGCGAAAAAAAAAGAAAAACAACGAAAATACATATGTACTTTTTCATTAGTATGTGTCGAAATGTTGTCACGCATGTTGGTTTGTTTTCACCGCGCCGCACAGTGGGCCAGATCGACGCGCTAGCTGTTCATGAGCTAAAAAATCAAAGTCCTCATATCGATTTTTGACGAATGTACAACGTTTCTTAAATGTCCATTACATTCGAAACCGATAATATTAATTAAAGTTATTAAAAACTCTCGTTACAATAAGCGTTCAAAGATGAAACTTTTTCAGATACAATTTATCACCGAAAAAATTCCTTTTCTTCATAACGCTGTCCTGGAAAACCTACTGAAGATTAAGTGCCCAATTTTATTTTTGTATGAAGAATGTATATCTATGTTGAGAACGCACCAGGAAACATTAATGTTCGTAATTTGTTATAAAAAAAATACTTAGTCAACTAAGGAATACTGTCAAAGTTTTTTCACCTTTGACAAGGGATAAGTTAAAAGTGTTACATAGTGTCGTGCTCTAACAAAGTGGAACATTTGCAGTAACGTCTCCTCTAAAAGATCCTGCAAATTTCGCACCCAAATCGATCCAAACATGGAAATTATGTTGGTTTAAAGCGTCGCGTGACACGCAATTCCGCGGCGAGTCGCGTTGCACGAGACGCATTGACGACCAGCAGCTCTTAAGAGTGTAAAGATCTAACCCAGACCTATCTTATGAATTTTTTTGATTATACCACCATTGATAAACATTACCAATTAGAGGCACTGGAAACTTTCATAGCTTTACCCCATTATCGAATAAAGAACTGGTATGCAAAACTTGCTCGTGGGATATATACACATGATTTTTATTAAATAATCTTATAGCTGACGCCAAGAGGAATCTAACGATATATTTAATGTGGTCTTTATGTTTTGAAATAATGGTGAACAGCCAGTTTTCAAATATTATTCATTATTCACACGAGTTTTCAAACATTTCCGGAGGTATGACAAAAAAAATGTTTCCTACAAAAAGTAATCAGTACTCAGTCTTCTACAAATCTCAATACAAAAAATTTGAATAGTTTCTTTTTTTAAATAAAAAATTCTGGTCACCTCCAATATTTATTTATAACTATATATTTTTTATTCAATAATGTTATAGCTGACGAATGCAACGACCTATTTAATGTGGTCTTTATATTTTGAAATAATAGTGAAATAGGCGTGAACAGCTAGCGCGTCGATCTGGCCCACTGTGCGCCGCTATCATCGATGCTCGCAGCTCCACTATAAATCCACACTGATAGCTTCGTAGATCTTCAATAAAATGTATTTTTCACCGCCTTAACACGAATGCCGGCATACCTGTCAAATATTGTCTCGAGTTCTACATCATCCCAAAAATTTCATTAAAATCGGCGTGTCACGGTTGGGTTAGAACGAATACAGAAAATTTCTATTTCCCATAAACATTCGCAGTGTACGTGGCACGAGAGACGTGTACGCAGCCGAAAGCAGGGAATCGCGAGCAGATCGAGCAGTTCGCAACGGGTTAAATCAAACCTAGCGAATTTCGGGAGTACACATTGCGTCTGAGAGCATCCGCCGACTTTCGTCGGTAGGAGCGATTCGTCCTCGACGTCGATAACAACATCTCCTCGACAAAGACGTTGGCTACAACTCCGTAGATCGGAGTGGCTGCCTCTCGTACCCCGCCTCGATTATGTCTCCATCAAATTAGCCAGGGCTCGCAAAGGTGAAGCGACGAGGCGGATAGAGAGCGGGAAGTCGTACAATAGAAACCAGGCTGTCTCGCGCACCGGCTTCGTTCTACCCGCAATTCCCATTACTTTGAAGTCTCTCGCGGAAGGATATTTGCCTGTCTGCCTCTTGTCACTCAGCCTCTTTGTTATTCCGCAGGCTCCTCAGCGCTTTTCCACGAGGCCGCGCGTAACTTTTGCGCCCGGCTAGCTGAAACCGCCTCCTCGGAAGAGCTGACGGATCGTATCGATCAAGAGGATCGTCTAAACTGTTGCTGAACCCGTGCCCTAACACCCTGTTCTCGTCTTACATTCGCCCACAGGCCCGCTATCGCTCGATCGCCGACCTTAAACACCGCCATCAAACTCAATCGTAACGGACGATTGCCCTCGGAATTAGAGGGAGTCGCGTTTAAACGATCACCTGCCTTTTCGCGGGACCATTCCAACGCTGATGAGACGCTCCCAAGTGCTCACCGACGATTTATTCGCTCAACAGCTGCACGAACTGCGTTCTAAGCACCTGTCTTCAAGCTCGAACGACTGAGATATACGCCGGAATTTTCTGACGCGACGCTGCCCTTGCTACGCGGTTGAAATCTTTTCGAAAATGCTCGCTGGACCTCTAGAGAAGCTGGACTAATTTTCTTGCCGTGAGAGAAATTATATGTTGTCGACATTAAAATTATTATATTCATTTAATTGAAAGATATTTGATTGAAATATGTCGGTCATACTGCAGAACTGTATTCCGGGATCAGATTCTTGAATATTAATTTTACTTTGCCTTACTTTATTCTTTGCTTTATGTGTACGTAAAGATGGCGTTGAAGAGCCGCGGCTCTATTTGCCGAATTCAAACTGGTCCTTATTTATACTATCATTATAAACAATGTACCATGTAAAATAGTAATAAAAAAGGCAATACTACAATAGCACAAAAGTACACAATAACATGAACATTAACATTAACTTTAGGTTATACTTTATGCTTCATATTTCACTTCACTCTTAAATGGGGACATATTTAATAGTATACTGAGAAAAAAAAGTACTTACTTCAATAACACGCGTGTTATTGTAATTTTTTTACTTCGATGAATATCAATGTATTCTTTTCAATAGTATGAAATTTAATAGTATGAAATATTCATATGAATATTCAATAGTATGAAATGATTGAAAATAGTATTTGATTCAATACCGTATATTATTATTCGTAATATTTCTTTTTTTCCTTCAATCAGATATGTTGTTAAAAACATTTGAGAAATGTATTGACTTATACTGGAATTGGTTTGAGGCCATATCTTATTTTCTTGAAAACATTGATGGTCAAGCTATTGGCTTATGTGATTGGCGGAAGTTAACTTTGCTATTGAAATTCAATAGTATTAAATATTAAAATAAGTTCATATGATATTGGCACTATTCAATAGTACATCTTATTGAATCAACATATATTTTTTTTGTTTCGACAGGATTTTTTTCTCAGTGTAGTAAATAGATTTATTTTTTGCTTCTCGGCCTCAAATAGGATGGACTGAAGGACATATTTATTAATAACCAACAATTACAATTGGTGAAGACTGTCCTGTATACCTTTGGAAACATTGGAATGAAATAAAACACCGTGCAGCAGTGCATTCGCGTTTCGCATTTTAAGTTGTGCATACTTATAATTTCGCTGCGCGCCGTACAGAGATAAATATTCCATTAATCATTCTTTAATTACAATGCAACAAGGTTGACATCCAATTAACAGGGAATACTTATCTGCGAACGGACCTCGTTACGCGACCTTTGGTGGCATTACATTAATTTCTACATGCCCCCGCGCGACGGGATTATAATTAAAAGTCAGTTTGGATGAAATTGCGCGAGATAGATTCGTATTGAATTTATCAATGCGCGCGTGTAGATTATTTTAATTAAGAACAGCGCTGGAATTTCCGATTGAATGAACCTCGATTCTGCATGGGGCTCGAACAAATCCATCCCGAAAGAAAAAAGCAATTTTTACGTGACTTTCTACGTAACTGATTATACGGATCTTTACGTCACGCCAACACACAAATAAATTTTTACATGTATTAAATAAATATAATAAATTATTTCAATGAAATAACTACTTTAGTTCAAAATAAATGTTAAACACAGTCAACCTTGAAACATTATCCGATCGTAGAACAGTTTCCGACCAGAGCTTTATCTTCAATTTGATTAATAATAATATAGATTGTCCAGCACTCCTAAGGCAAATCAATTTCTATGTACCTGAACGTGTTTTGTGAACGAGAGCAGGATTTCAAACAATGAAATCCAAATCCTCATATGGAATAATAAATCCATTAAATCGCATTATCGCTTGCTCTAACATATTTTACAACAATATCGATTTTTTTTAATGGCACGTTACAGGCATTCCAAACAAAATTGCGCAATACTATTTGTTAATCATACATGTACTTGTTTAGTTTCGCGCGGTCCATTTCTATGTAAATTTTAATTAAGACTTAGGTTAAGATTTTAGGTTAAGACTTTTTTTCTGTCATGTCTTCTTTTTGTTTTTATCAGTTATACTGTATACATTTGTATAAATTTAATTATTTTAATTTGTATAAATACATTTGTATAAAAGGACCTCGGTCCGTATATAATAATAATGATAATAATAATATTTGCTAAACGAAGCACTAAATTTAAAGTGTTGGGATTGTAAATACTACATGCGAGTAATTGATAGTTAAAAAACGAAGAAACATGTAATTCGTTGACAGAACCGCGTGCACAGTTTCGAGGGCGGACGATTTCCATACAAAAATCGTACGATTCGCAGGAAGTAGGGTAATAAATCAGACAGCAGGCGGTAGCAGTGCCCGAGAAGGATATTTAAATTCCCTCGGCTCGGTTTCCGCTCGTTTACGCGTGAGCAGGACTCGAATAATATCTCGGTGGAGCCGAGGAGCGAACAAATATCCCGGAGGCTTGAGTATTCTCTCGCCATCTGGTTTCGTCTAAAATAAGCATCGGCCGAGTAGCCTATAAAATTCTCCTAAGTTATTGACGATCGAGTTTGCGAGAACGCGGTCGTGACGTCGCCGTGGCACGACCCTCGCATTAAATTTGAAGCCTCCCCTCTGCCTTGGCCGTCGCGCCTGTAGAGAACGATAAAACGTACCGGTAACAGGATTTTTATGCGGGAATCACGACGGCCCGCGATCGAAACCGAGGCCGGAATCCCATTCCCAGCGTGCCGTACGACCGGCTCGACAAGACAACTGCCACCTGAACGTGTTATTTTACTGTCGCACGAAAGAATCGTGAATCATTCGCGTCGTAATTATGGACGAGAGACCGGCGCGACGGCCTCGTATCGGCCGCGCGCACCGGCCGCTTTTATCGTGCCAATTTCCGTTTACCGCCGATTAACGTGAATATTTCAGCTGCATCCGTCAAAACGTCGATCCCCGCGACCGTGCCCAACCCTCCAATCTTATCGATTGTTGTCACAGTCATTGTTCTTTCATTCGCTGGACGTTCCACAGATAGCCGGACCCTTCGCGGAATGCCAGGGGTCAAACCACCCGGACAACTCATTCTCTTTAAAGATGTGCAACACTTGAAATTTAGTGTTTCAAGCATGAACAAAGGTGTCGATCGTTCATCGAAAAAAAAAAAATTAAACCGACTTCGAAAAAACGCACTAAAAAGTATAAAAAAGTGTCAAATACAAAACAAACTTTCTAAAAAGAAAAAACGCACTAAAAAGTATAAAATAATTTCCATTTAATATATGTGTATACACATGAACTTAAATACAATACAATCTTTTCGGAGGCGGCGCAAATATATTATTTAAATTTAAATATATTAGTATTTTGAAGAATTTAAGGATTTTCGTAATTTCCAGTGTCGAAAATTTTCAATTTTGCGCTGCCTCCGAAAAGATTGTATTGTATTTAAGTTCGCGTATATTCACATAAATTAAATAAACATTATTTTGTACATTTTAGTGCGGTTTTTCTTTCTAAAAAGTTTTTTTTTTATTTCACACTTTTTTATACTTTTTAGTGCGTTTTCTGGAATTGGCTTAATTTTTGTTTAAAAAGTTCTTTTTTATTTCACACTTTTTTTTATCTCTGTCAGCCGTCACATTCCAAATCGTAATTTATAAATATCTGAAAGCCGCAATCAATAACGGCAACGACGTCGACTGTTCCTAATGTCTAACATTTACAACGGTATCACCACCCTACATTGTCGCAAATAAAATCCTAATTAACAAAAAATGTAAAATTTTTTTGCACGGGACCATCCCGGGAACATACTCTACAAGATGCAAAAGGTTTCATAGAAAAAAAAGCGAAAAAAAGGCACATACAGATCGAATTGAGTGACCTCCTCCTTCTTCGAAGTCGGTTAATAAAAATGTATTCACGTTGGACCGATGTAAAGTACCATGTAACCAATTATGAAGAAAGTGCAGTTCAGTAATTGAATGTCCGAACGCGCTCGCCACTGAAACTTTGAACCAACAATGCAATTTTGATAGTCGAACTCGTTAAGAGTATTGTTAGCTATGCTGAATGGAAAGAAAAACCCTGTGGCTATAAGCACTTTTATCCGAGGATTAGAAGTAATCCTCGTAAGTAGAACGAGCCGGTCTATGGTCAGACCGCCGGCTTACAGAGAGCAAAGACCACTTGTATCTCATTGCTGCGATTTGTGGGGCGACTTAAACTTTAATGCGCCAATGGACAATTACGTGAACAATGTCAGTCCTCGCTGTCGACTTAATTCTGAAATGTCAATGAAGGGAAAGCCGTGCGACATATTGCCGTTCTCACAGATTATAACCCTATTCTTAAGTCCATGATTAAATCGTAAGATTTATTCGGTCAATGTCAGAGTAACACAAATTCCATTCACACTGAATGCTACTCTATGGAACCATTAAACAATCACTAATCAATGTTTTATTGGTCGAATGGCTCGGTTCTGTAGGAACGGCTCTATAAATCGATATCGTGCCAATATAACCGGCGTTATGCACACTCGTTAAAACAATAACGGTAATAATATCCGGGATAGTTTTAATAACTGGTGAACGACTTTCAAATCCGGCGTAAACCGGAAAGCCGGGTCCAGTAGTCGTTAAAATCAGAAAATTCCAGGAGGACGAAGATTCATCTTCTCGTCGTTAGCCGGGTGCAATTAAGGGTGGGTGTGGCGGGGAGTCGAATGGGACGGTCGTGAGTGGGCAATAAAGCTCGTTGTACCTAAATCAGGCCGTGAGTCTTGTCGGTCCGCTCTAATCCACGGTATTTCTCGCGGCAGATTTGAAACAGAAGGGTCCGTGTAAACACGCCGGACCCTGGAATCCTCCTTTCCTCGGATTCCGCGGCCGTAAATCAAGGCCGTCGCGCGAAGCCGTCCCGAGAACCCGCCGATTCCTGCATTCCCACTCGACCAGCGATAAACAGGGTGCTCCCGACTGGTGCAACCGGAAACGTAGCGTAGAAATAAATTCAAAACCCATACGTGTAACTTTAATCAGCACGACTAAAAACACGTAGCTCAAACAATTCTGACGCTCCCGCCACTGCAACAGATCCTTCTCGATAGCGACCGGCAAAAAAAAAAGGGTGAAACAAAAAACCTTTCCGGTGGAGCACAGCACAGCAGTTTTGCCGGGAACACGCGCACGCTGTAGGGACCATAAATCCCGGCGATTTGCGAGCGGACGCGCTCGTTTTGCCAGGCTTCCGTCGCCAGGCAGAAGAAGGGTCGCGGTTTGACGCCTTGATTTCGACGAGCTCGATGATCGCCCGGTGACAAATGGCCAACACGGTCGCGTCGCGTCTGCACGCGCGCGACGACACAATTAATGGGGATCCGCAAGGATCGAGGACTACAGGCTGTTCCCGATCCGATAACACAGAGACGAAGCTGAAATGCATAAACTTTTCGAAGTCGATCTAACAAGCCCACTTGAATAATCAACTGTGCGTTTCGCTGCCTATTGTCAGCGTTTACCAGGAAAATTGAAATAAAGGTTCAAAGTCTAGCCGGTCCCAGCCGAAACTTAGCTCTCGGTGGTTCGTGAATGGTGGTTTCGAAGCCAGACTTTTCAGGTGTGAATGGCAGCTCGACGGACCGGTTGATTCATTCCGCCGGTTGTTCCGGAAAGTATGGTTTCTGGCTATTGTTCTTTAAATACATCTCGAGTGCGATATTAGCGCATTGAACGCGCGGTTCGTTCGCAAAAGTCGAAATGGAAAGGGTCGCTCTCGTCGACGTCGGCGTTCGTTTGCAACGGCGTCGGTGGGCTGCGTTGCTTTGCAGCTCCCGGGGTTCAAAGCTCACCGTTCTGAAATGCACGCGAAAAACAAGCTGAAAGCGGGAAATACACCGCACCGGGATCAGCATCAAACAGCTGCTTGCATCGCTATTCACGGTACGTGAATGCGGACTGGGGAACCCTCTAATAATCCCATGGCTTATATCGATTATCCGCGGGGCCGCTCATTCCTCAAGGCGCGAAACATCACGGTAGCGAAAATATTTTTTCGCCGGCGAGGATCACCTTTCAAACGGCACCTGTGTCTTTCTCTCTTGAAACGGAAACAATTCACCCGACAATATCTGCGAACAATTAACTGTCCTAATAGTTTTTATGCCAACTGAAATTCGTTTAGCCGCAATTTCGCGTTTAATTCCTCCGCCGCTTAATTTCACGTGTCCGCAGAGATTCGGAGAACACTTTAATCCGGCGAAGCAGTTACCGTTTCCGATGATTTCGGGCGAATCCCCGGTCGGGGAACGGTAACGCCGATATTCGTTATTGCGTCGTCCGCAACGCATAGATGTGTACGGAAAGTTTTTTTGCTAATTAGCTCGGCGCGGTTCGCTGATTATGAGTCATTAATTCGGTATTGTTATCGCGGAACATTGACGCGTTTCGCGGTTTAATCAATATTTTCGGATTATTGGATACGAAACGGTCCCTGCCGGTATTTATTTGTCGGTCGCGAACGATAAATATTTACAGCATTGTTGTTTTATCGATGCCGCCCGCCACAGTGAACTTCCGATCCGTTCGGCTCGTATCCATCGATTTCGTGTTATGCGGCATGTTTTATTTATGGCTGGACCAGCCCACCTTTGCCCGATACATTTTTAAAGATTCGCCGGAAGATGAGATTTTCCTTCATGCGCGATGTCCGACCCAAGACCGGCGCGCCGCCAGCTACCCGGAAGGCGAAAGTTATGTTTATGGCCCGAATGCGTCTTCATATCCCGGTTTTGCATTATTGAGCTGCAGCGACACAGGCCCTCTAAATTTTCCAGCCACCCGAGAGCGAACGGCCGAACTATGCCTGACTCGTTCCACTGAACTACTTAAGCGTCCCTTTCGATCATGATCCGCAGCACCGTATCCCTACTTCTGCATGCTTAAGGGCCAATAGACCTAAAACGCTGAATTGTCGCCTCTCTCCAGCAGAGAGCTTTGATATATGCTCGACTCATTCTACTGAATTTGACAAACTCCCCTTCCAATTATCTACCTGAGCCTTGCTACCCCCATTACCCGGTAATGGGGTATTAAACTCGTTTCTAGCATCATCTGCGCTCGTACAATATATTAACACACTGTTGACAGGCAACTCTACACCGAGGCTATTCTTCGGTCATAGCACGTTGCGATGTCATAGACTGCAATGACGTCACTGAAGGTCGTAAATCTTCAACTCGGTTTTCTGAGAACGCGAATTGATCGATTCCTTACCACCTATTTGGATGGAAAGGATGTTAAGTAAACCTTAGCGGTCGAGTGGCGCCTCTGAGGCGCCATTAAAAGTTGTTGTACCATTATTGAAAATATTGTTTACATTATTAGATATGTAGGTATATAATATGTAGGTATATACTGAACATTTAATTATTTCATAAACTGTAATACCAATTTCATATCCACCAAATTTAAAATCTCATAAAAAATGGCAATATTTTAGGTCGGAAGAAATGTTTAGTTTTCGAGTTAAAATAGCTCCGACCGCAAAGGGTTAATTTAAATGAACTTGCATCTTTTTTGACAAGATATACACTGAATTTATTTTAATACTGAAAGATTTACAAGATTGTGAAAAAGCTGATGATGGTTGTCGCAGACTTTTTTTCGAGAGGAACTTATTTGAGAGTGAGTACGAGGAAACATTTAGCCTCGGGAAGGCGTGACTTTAAGAAAAATGAATTGGCATTTCTTCGATATTGGTGAGGGAAGCGGTCGTCTCAGTTAATTGGTTAGAAAAGACATGCAATACAAAGGGCAAGTGACCGCCCCTCACTATGTTCACTCGCAAGAACGGATTGTACCTGCGGGTGACCCACACGGGAAATCCGAGTGGCCTGGACGAGAGGCACAGCGAGCCATAAGTCCGAAAAGCGCCTGACTCGAACACAATACATGAAGAAATAAAACTTGAAGATGGCTCGAATTTGGTCGCCAGATGCGGACCTAGAATCTGTAAAACACTAAATCAGAAGAATACTAACGGCTTTTCGGAGAGATTGCTATGCTTGTTTTCGAAAATGTGCAAGGCAGATGGGGTCGACTTTCATGACCTCGACCACCTGGCTTACAATTTGAACCGATAATCTACTGAAGAGTCAGACGGTCTCCACCTGCAATGAACAGCTATCTCACGTCACCGGCTATTATTTCGTAATTGAATGTGGAAGTAAAACACTCTAAATAAAATTCGATAAACTTTATCTATACATAATGTATTTATAAATTAATATTATTTTTAGTGTGTGATAAACTGTATAGTAATCACTGAATGAACAAAGGTTTTGAAATATTCTATTCTGCCCTGAGTTTTATAAATTGAATTTGATAATGCAAGTCAACAATGTGTTAAACTCTTGAATATTTTCAGTGGAATGGCCGACTTGTGGTTGACTGTATCTACTGAATTGAATAAACGTATGTCTACACGGTTCCCAGTTTCCAATGTTGAAGTGTAAACTTGGAGCGTTAAATTTTCAGAGTTTCCGAAGTAGAATGTCTGATATATCCCTGTCTTATTCTACTGAGATTCCAGGCTCTCCCCCCGGATGATCATATATACACCAATGACCCTATTTCCGAATATCCATATATCCCAATGGTCTTACGTCCTAATATCCTTATGCTTCGATATCCCTATAGAGAAGCTGGCGGTACGCTGCTTCCTAATATCACCATTCCGCAGTTCAATTACAATAATCTACAGCACACGATTCCTTTCACAATGCCACTCGGGCTATGTTATACATAATTTGCACCGCAAACGCGATTCGATCATCTTGAATAATATATCCGCCAGAAGAGCGAATATAACCCAGTTTCAAATTTCTCATTTAACATTTATCACTAAAATAAAGCTACTTTTTGAAGCTAGAACTGGTAATTAATACGCAGAGTGGTTCTCTGATGCAATGCAGCTGAAACTCACCAGTCGCATTACGGTGTTTCCAGCGGAGGATTGAGGACAGTATCGATCAAACGAGTGAACACAGGAAATCTCCAGTCGTCTAATTAACGTGGCTCGCATCTGTATTCTTAAGGCGCGAATACAAGCGGTGTTTAATTGCTATTGTGTCCCGAGATCTTCTCGGGGACACCGCGCTAATCCTTCACAAACAAGCGAAACGTTTGCGCCGCGTTTGCAAGGCGGTTCTAAGACGCGTACTCAAGTTGGCATGAAGCTTTAATCTTCCTTCTTGGGGCGATTAAACCGTGTTGAGTTTCCCTGATTGATTTCCTACTTGCGTTTTCCGCCTTCAAATCTTCTTCGCCACGTTTCCCTAGATAATTAACTTCCGATGATTTTCTTGCATTCTCCTTTGAACCATTTTCTTCAGATATTTTCCATTTTCTTGTTATCACTAGACACAGCTATTCCTGAACGCTTTTGCACGTATTTGTTTATCATTTTTCCATTCCAAATTTCGTTCTCCTGGGCCAGCTAAGCCTCTCAATTTTTCCTGATGGATTTTTCAGAGTATTTTACAGATTTTTCATTTTTTCCGGAGCTTTTTCCCGATGGAAGATGATCTTCGCAGATGGTAATTCCATCAAAGCATTACTAAAAATCGATGGAAAATATTTTCCGATATTGCAGGATTGGAATGCGGGCCGCGAGTACGTCAGCCGGGCGCGTTAGTTATTTAGCCATCGAGGTTTCGGTACCGTTTAACTCATTCCGAGACATTCCATCGCATCGGCGCCGCCCGTATTCGGCGGTATGGAAGGCTCATTAATTTCGTCGGGGGCAATGCAGCCACTGCGGTGTCTTGATCGAGAACATCCGGGGTGTTGCGCGACACGATCCGCTTTAAGATTTGCAGTTTAATTCAGGGCGGTTTTCAGCGGACACCGCGGAAACTTCTAAATTAGGTTCCCGCGGCGCGGAACAACTTCGTCGAACAAGTGTATCCCGGTCCATGCAAAATGGTGGCCAACAATGAATTTCATTCGAAACGTGCCCGAATTTACAACCCCGCGTTCCTTCTCGCCATACCCGTACCACGAAGAACGGACATGTTTTTTTCGCTTGTTTGCTATTCCCGTTAAAGCATCATGAAAATTGACCGTTTAAATCACAGGTAACCGGACCGGTCGTCGAAAGTATAAATAGTTCACCCGGAAAAAATATACGCTCGACAAAAATACACGGTTCGCGCGCGGCCCGATAAATAAATGAAAACCCTCGCGAGTATTCGCGGCTCGCGGCCTATTATTGGCGTAAGCGGGGAAACGACCGATTGTAGGCGCTGAACGTGGCGCGAATTTTTTTTTTTTGCAGCACCCTCGGGTGTTCGTAAACACAAGGGAAGTCGTTCCACGGGGTTGGAAAAATTTTTAAGGATTTCCCAGCTTGATCCGAAAGCGCACGATATTGGCCGAAATCGCTCCGTCCGCAATTGCTTTCCAATTTTCGGCTTGTAGCGCGAAAGAGCCTGCCATTATTGAATAAAATCCTGCGCTTCGGTTCTCCGTCCATCAGTATACACACGTTCGCTCACGGTTCTTTTTTTCGCGAGCGTTTGGTGTTGGAAAAAAAAACACAGGCGACGCACAGTGCGGCCGATCGCCGATCTAGCTGTTCAAAATTCAGAAAGTGCTTTTAATGATTTCTTTTAAGAAAAACCTTGGCGTGTACGGTTTTTCAAGTACAGTTCTTCACTCCCCCCTCCATAACTTTATTTAACAAGAAAAACTGAATAACTGTATTATTATAAAAGGAAATATAATTATAAAAAGAGAAAAAAACTAGATTTTCGGACATTACATGTTCTTTGAAATAATAATTGAAAAACGTAATGACTTTATTTTGGTGATAACGTAATGTCAATCATCAAATAACGTGGGATGACTTGACAAAGTATAAATATAATTATATATTGATAGATATTATACATATTAACTGGTTTCCTCTGGCGAACATGTTGTTGATATTTTTCTTGTTACGTGAAAGTAAATATTCATTATCGTCAAATTATGGATGAATATGGGTATGAAATTGGTGAAATCTAATAACGAAATCATTCACAACCGTACACGCCAAGGTTTTTCTTAAAAGAAATCATTAAAAGCACTTTCTGAATTTTGAACAGCTAGATCGCCGATCGGCCGCACTGTGCGACGGATAATAGAACGCGCGACGAGTGTGTACATTTATCAGATCTCGAAATTCGGAAATGGCTATTTGCGGCTGATCTGCTCCCCGGTCGCCCCTCGTTTTCAATATACCGAGGGCGAGGCGTCGAAAAATTTCATTTGCATAATACCGTCGAATGAACGAATTTAGGAGAACATTTCGAAGATTACAATTTTTCAGTCAGCCCGTTGTAAACGTTACCGTCCGTCCACGGTCTGATCCTCTCGGAAAATTTCGCCCGATTTACCCGGCAAATGTCGATAAATTCGCCGGATCGAACACCGCGGGAAAATCGCGAGGCTTTTCTCCCCTCGGCGGTTCCGCAGATAGCTACCGCCGCGTCCGGATTATTTCATTCCCGACATCGATTTTGTCGTTCCGCGGTCGACTCACGAGACAGCCGCTCCTCCCGGGATCGCACGGGTGCCACTCCGACTACGCATGATGGATATCAGTTTGTCAGTAAATACCTTGATGAAGCCAACTGCAGCGTCAGGCGAAGCGACGCTGCCAGTTCCGGTACCGGCTCCGTAAACAAGACGTTCAATCCGGCTGCTATTGGTCCGTGCTGCCAGTATATACTTAAAGATTTTATTGCCGGCCGTAACTCGGACAGAATACGATTATTCTTATTAGATTGGCGGGAAAGTTGTGTCGTATTTTAAATAACCAGATAACTTTGACTTTACCTTTCGCTTTTACGAGATTTCGAGGAAATCAATATACTTCAATTCGGATCGAACAACATCGGAATTGTATTTTATAGAAAACATTATTTTTGACAAATTGCTGCCATCTTTTAGATTAATCTGTCAATTATCTAGGTGCACAGTAGTGCACCAGCCAAGTTCTCGCACTACCTCCTATTACACGAAACAATTTAGCCGTTTTTTAGAGGCTTATCACTCGGCACTGGAGGCAGATGGAGAGATGTAATTTCGTACACTTGTTAAATGCTATCATGTCTCAATATTGACAAAACATTAATGTTCCAACATTAGTAGGTTCCGAGATATACGACCTCAAAAATCGCTAAATTTGTCACTGACTGACTGACTGACGGATCATCAAAACCTTTTGGGTACTTCCCATTGACCTACAAGCTTGAAATTTGGCACACTGATCTACCATAACAAACCTTCAAAGGAATAATTGTCAAAGTTTGAAATTTTACACCTTAAAGGGGTGGTATTGAAAAAAAAACATTACGAAATAAGTACGTAGGATAGAACATAGCAGCATAACATAATATGTATACGTAAGTATACGTTTTATTAGCTTCGAAGTCGCAATAAATAATAATGAAAAAAACCATCGCTCTAACGTAAATAATAAAAACTACACCGAGTATCGTCTATAGCGGCGGGGGGCAAACGGATCTGAGCGTCGTCAGCAGAGTGTTAATCTTCGATTCAACAAAAATGGATGAAATCCCAACAAAAACATCCTGTAAACAGGAGCCAAGTTCTTATGGCCGTAAAAAGTTGTGAGATCAAACAAAATACGGCCAAGTTCGTTAGCTTAGAAATACATGTTGCAATACTGAACAAAGCGTTTGTAAAAATTAGTTTAAAAGAACGCTATTTGATTTTTAAAGAGTTACATGGAGGGCTAAATTATTCAAACTTGGCCGTTACTTTTTAAACCAATGGCCATAAAAGATCTTAGGTAGCGGCCAAGTTTGAATAATTTAGCCCTCCATGTAACTCTTTAAAAATTAAATAGCGTTCTTTTACACTAATTTTTACATGCGCTTGTTTCAGTATTGCAAGATGTATTTCTAAGCTAACGAACTTGGCCGTATTTTGTTTGATCTCACAACTTTTTACGGCCATAAGGACTTGGCTCCTGTTTACAGGATGTTTTTGTTGGGATTTAATTACTACAACGGAACCATGCACCTTCGCTGATCGCGAAGAACCGAAAGGAAACGCGGAAGATTTGGTTTCCTTCTAGATTTTTCAAACGAAAATTCAGGCAGCTGAGTCCGGGAGCCTTAATCCCAGTAAACTTTAAATCTGAGGCGGCGAAACCGCGCGACGTAATCCCGTAATACAATGTGATGGAAAATGGAAAGTTCAGGAACAGCGGTGCATCACGGAATCGTTGGAAATTTGCGGGAACTCTTGTTCGGAGGATAGGTAATAAATAAATGTTGAGAGGCAGCGGGAGTCTGGTGGCCGGACAAATTATTGTTGCGGCTTAAATCAAGTTAAAGGGGATCCTCTGGTAATATATACGGTGGTGGGAACGATCGTAAAATCCGAATGTCTGATAGTTTAAAGTAAGGCGAGCCGAAGTACCGTCATAAAATGTTCTAAAGCTGCCTGGCATCCACTGTTTCCAGCCGGGCAGACGAAAAAGGAGGCGGAGGAACGGATGTAAAACTGCCGGCGCAATTCCGGCCGGCGTTGTACACGTGTCCTTGACGTAGTAGGATGCTCACGAGTGCTCAAGTCTGGCCAAAATTTCGCCTCTGTCCCTCATGCATATCCACGAGAGCAGAGCGGAGCAGAGCAGAGCTGCAGCGGCGAGTCCTGCGTCGGATGCCAGATGCAAATGCGTATGCAGCCCGCGTATGCGAGTGTACGTATGTTATCGGTGTCCAGATTTCGGTCGTTTACCGGCCACGTCCCGTATATCCGCGCCGTGGAACACATTATATATGATCCGGCCACCGAATGCTCGCCTAGATTGTTGCAATGACGTATGCACGGAGCTGACGCGTATCCTTGACACCGATACTGAACGCTTGATTCCTCAACGCCGAAGAATTTCCTCCAATTACGGCTCTCCAACCACTGTTCAATCTAGACTGACCGTTCCTGCACTAACAGGAAAATTCAGGATTTACGCTGCAAGAACCTCTCGTCCGGTTTAACGTTGATTCGCACCACCGGAAAGTCGACGACGCACAGTCGGCCAGATCGACACGCTAGCTGTTCATGAGCTAAAAAATCAAATCTCCTCCTATCGATTTTTAACGAATCTACAATGTTTCTTAAATGTCCATTACATTCGAAAACAATAATATTAGGGTTGGCAAATAAGTTCGTTCGGTTTTTTAGAATGGAATAAATCACAAAAACCGAACTAACTTATTCGCCAACCCAATATTAATTAATGTTGTTAAAAACTCTCGTTACAATAACCGTTCAAAGATCTAACTTTTTCAGATACAATTTATCACCGATAAAATTCCTTTTCTTCATAACGATGTCCTGGAAAACCTACTGAAGATTAAGTGCTCAATTTCTTTTTATATGACGAAGGTATATCTATGTTGAGAACACACCAGGAACTAAACATTAATGTTGGTAATTTGTTGTAAAAAAATACTTAGTCATCTAAGGGAAATCGTCAAAGTTTTTCATCTTTGACAAGGGATAAGTTAAAATGTGCACAAATGTACATGCTCTAACATAGTGGAACATTTTCAGCGGAGTCTCCTCTAAAAGACGACCACTCTGCGGCTCTTTAGAGTGTAAAGAACTAACCCAGACCTATCTTATGAATTTTTTAGATTATACGACCATTGATAAACATTCGAACTTCATGCTAGCTTAGTTGAATCATTTGTATTTGAGAGACCATAGTAACAGCATCGTAGTATAGCATCACAGCAGTTTTTTCCATATTTAAAACTTATATTTTATCCATGTAAAAAGGAATTACAGTATACATTTTTGTTTATTAATAGATAAATACAGTCATAAGCCGAAAATCCGTATGATCAATTGATTGTAGCCCCAGTAACTTTGTAAAATATTATACGTACTCTTGTTTGAATATTTGTGATCCTTTAAATAAGACAGTAATAACATATTTTTGTTATTTCATTAAATGTAATAAACTTCATTCATTCAAAAGTTATGGATTACTCTTGTTTGAATGCCTGAATTCATACGATTTTTCAGACATTTCCGATGGTGTCATAAAAAAATGTTTCCTACAAAAAGTAATCAGTACACATTCTTTTACAAATCTCAATACAAAAAATTTCCAAAAAAATTTATTTTTTAATAAAAAATTGTGGTCATCTTCATTATTTATCTATAACTGCATATTTTTTATTCAATAAATAGCTGACGCCAAGACGAATCCAACGACCTATTTAATATGGTCTTTATGTTTTGAAATAATGGTGAAATAGGCGTGAACAGCTAGCGCGGCGATCTGGCCCACTGTGCGACGCTTTTATTCATAGCACCGAAGTATTTCTTATTATTAATACGACTGACCTGAAAATAAGATTCCGAAGTGACGGTTAATTTAGGAGTTACATTCTTGAGTCGATAATCTGACTTATGCATAGTTCGTTCTACTGAAAAATGTACTGACACATTTGAAGTGATATTTCCGAGCTACGTGGACACGCCATTTTCAAGCAAACAAGTCAATCAAATAAGTTTCTATTATCGTTTGAGACAGTGGGGGTATTGTTGACCTGCTCAACTGAATTAATTTTGGATGTCGGGAATAATTAATTCTCACTTGAAAATAAGTAAGAATGTAAGTTTTATGGCTGTGGCAGCGTAGTCTGTCAGACTGCCGGCCGAAACTACTGGATTAAATTACCAGCGGTCTTTAAGATCCTTAACAAGCTAGTAAACTTTCTTCCCGGGAAGAAACAACCGTAACAAGGGTGATAATCTCGTCGTGGCCTAGTTGTACAGTCTGACCTATGGCAGATCCGTTCTACTTAGCCCTGTGGATCTACCCGCAGACGATTATATGTACAACGTCGACCCTATTCCCCGAATATGCATATATCCCAATGGTCTTAGGAGCCGGCGTCCTCGCACCTCGATATCCCAGCGGTCCATCATGCCAGCGTTCGCAAATATCCCTAATATCCACGGTCGAGTCGGGTAGCTGTCGTGCAGGCAATCGCCCCCGCTAATTTAATCTACTCGGGAGGGGAGGAGCTCGCGGGACCACCACAAAAATTACCAACGACGAAAACGATCGTCCCACTGATTATAACTTCGAGACCGGCAATTACGTGTTTCGTGCCGGGTTCCTGACCGAGCGGGCCCCGAGCACCGTGTTTATACCCGAAAATAATCTTCTAAATTTCGCGTCGATAAGCACGAGGTAGGGCGGCGGTCGACCGAGATTTCCTTCGGGAAAGTGGTTCTCCTCCATGAATTTAATCAACGTATCGGCCCGTTTACCGGCGTATATGGAACACTTCCGGCGACAACGCGGCACGCAGCAGGACTGGGACGCGCGTCGGCCTAAATTTTCGATCGCGCGACATTTATCGAGGATACGGTTTCGATTCAATTTACCTGCCTCCTGTCTGCCGGATATAAAACTCGCGCCATTACAGGAAATTCCGGAGAAAGTACAGGGTCTCCGAGAAATTATACATATGTCGCGACCACTACAGAAAAGTGGACCAAATGATCTCGGGATTCGTAACAGATCTCCACCGATCCAGAGCCGCGGAATCCACGCTCAAGTGGTCACGAGATATAATTTTGAAACACCCTGTACTTACTGGAAATGTACACGGTACATTTACTCAGCACTACTCCGTCACGCGCAAGAAACACCCATACCTTGCGTCGTTATTTTCCCTCGCTTACAGGCATTCGAAAATTGCACTTTTCGGACGTGCGCGCGGGCGCGCGATCGCCGCTAGCGAATGCGGGATAAAGCAACTAAAGTCTACTTTATTCTCCGGTGAATCGCGTGGAAATACCGAGCGCACGTGCTCTGTTACGGTTATAGCGCCTCCGCCGTGGAAAACCGTCTGCTTTCAGCGTTAGTCTCCCCCGAGCTGCACCCCTCCCTCTCCTCTCCGTTCAATTTCCTTCTTATTCTTGATTTCATAAAAATTCCACCGCGCTACCCGTGATTCTGTTCCTCGCTACCGAATGGCGATCACACACTGCCAACGTTTGTTTACCCCTAACGTGCCGCGGTCTAGCTCAAATATTGAATTCCCCGGCTCCCTCTCTCTCGCCCTCGGGACTAATTGTCTGACACATGACTGACTTGTTCTACTGAATCTGGTTACTTCCATTCTCCACGGCCGCGCGGACTGCAGAACACCGCTCCCGTAGATTATATACCCTTTCCGACGAACCAATTGCACTCAAATATTGAATTCTCCTCGGATCTCCCGGGGGTAATTGTCTAACACATGACTGATCTGTTCTACTGGATCTTGCGAACATCTTTTCCCACGATTATCCTCAGCACGGAACTCTGTGTAGACGTAACGGTGCCACAAGCCCAGATTGTAGTCTCGGTATTCCCGAGGGTATTTGTCCGATATATGGCCGACTCATTCTACCGAAGCCGATAAATTTCTCTTCATGCGATTTGCTGAACCCTAACCTCGAAACGGAAGTCATTTTGCTCTTAACGGTGAGAGGGATCAGGTATTGTTTTTTACAATTCCTTCGAGCAAACCGTCGGACGCATCACTGATTCATTCCGCTGAGTATATATAATCCTTGTTTTTGAATATCTGAGTTCTAGAATCGTATTTGTATTCGTTCACGCTTAACTGCAAGGAAGATTCACTTAATTATTGGATTCTGGAGAAACGGCTGACACGAGATTGACACATTCTACTGAACGCAGCATTTTGTTATGTAGCATGTATAGAATATTCTAGAAGATATTCAGAGTGATGAGCTTCTAAAAGCGACGTAATGGGAGCGCGCGAAAAGACCAATCGAATAATAATTTAACGAATTTATATAAATAGAGGGTTCACGGAGGGACTCGTCCTATTTGCTACTCCGAGAGAGAGAGAGAGGACGAGGTAAGGACCACGGCCGCTCTTGGTTAACAGTAGCGCCCCGGCAGGAGAGTACTGCGATAATACCTGGACGCCTGTCGAACGAGAGAGAACGGGTCAACTCCTGGCCGCCCAGGCCTCGGCAGGAGAGTACGGCGACAATACCTGGACGCCTGCCGAGAGGGAGCGAGAGAGAATGAGAGAGTTCCTGGCCGCTCGTCTCGACCAGGAGAGTACGGCGATAATACCTGGACGCCTTGTCGAACGAGAGAGGACAGAGCACCTTTTAGTCGTTTGAGAGAGGGGATGAGAGAGAGAGAGAGAGAGAGAGAGAGAGAGAGAGAGAGAGAGAGTTTACATGATTGTATCCTGTAATTCGAGCAATTGAATATTTTTATACCTCACCTTCCTGTACTCATCTTCCTAATCCAAAATAAATTTATTTGTCCAGCATATCCTGTTTATTCACTACCGTAATGGCTACAGTTGGATTATTACCGAGACTTGATAAAACTTTTAAGGTGTAGTTCAACGACACAGTAATTTCAATATTGAATTCTCAGATCGTCTTAAGTGTAAATAGTTTATTCTAATCAATCTTATAAATATACAAGAAAGACAGTATACATTATTACGCCTCCAATCGTATTACAAACTTATTAGTTTTGTGGACGAATTAGTTTTGTGGATGACCTATTGGTCAGACTAATCGGTGACCCGTTCTACTGGAACAGGCGATAATCCTCTACAATTAGAAATATACTTCGACTGTCAATCTCCTCTGTCAAATTAGTAGCTTTACGACTAATCTACGATAAAATTTCTGGAGGTGCTTGTCACGTTCAAATATTTCCAATCATTGCCGTTTCCGGGAGATCGATTGATTTTCACGAATTTAGGTTTAACACACTTCGAGATCAGTGTCTTGGTAGATGGGAGGGGAGAGGGGTCTGCGAATCCGACCAATAAAACGGCGTGATCGTAAAAAGCAAGGGAAACGAAGTTCCACGAATATTCGTACGCAATATCGTATTCTTTTTCACTGGCGCGAGGTCCGGCAGGGTCGATGGCCGGACAGACGGATGGACGGACGGACAGGAAGTTTGGTTGACTCGTTTACGGCCAGCGAAAGTTTTCGCTCGCGTTCGCAAAAGTATCCGCCAGCGGGTGGACGAAAGGCTCCGCCACTATCCGCCGGGATTTGATTTTCCAACGTGCTCGCGGTCACGGTAAATTCGTGGCTGGCATTTCCAACAAGTTCATGGAACTCCTCGATCTTCTGGCCAGCTTGTCCCCTTTTCAGACGTCTACCGCTTTCAGCAAAAACTCTCTACCTCCGCGAGCGAAATTATCTGCTTTACATCTTTCCCCAGTAATATTTTCATGCAACTAAAACTCCTCTAGTCTAACACAACGTGTAATTACCAGACTGCAGATCTCTATGCAAAATCAAAATTGTTTGCATCGATTACGAGCACTAGAAACGAAATTGAATGTTATTTCTTCCCTTAACGATTTTAATGGGGAGGAGAAATCATGTATTGACATTTTCAATTTTTAAAATTTTTCAACACTTTTGAATTTCATCTCCTCAATTGTGCTATAAATACGTAAAGATCCGCAGTCGAATAATTACCATAGAACAACGGAACGATTCAGCAGCATTTATCAACAGCGATCGTTCACGTTTGCTGTTATTTATAATAAACTGCAACAAAACACGGGTACGAACGAGGCCATAAACAAAAAAACGAATAAACTCTCAATCTTCTCACAGTAAATCTCAATATATAGTCGAACCGGGTATCTGAATATTTAGACGAATCTTTAGTCGCGTGCGAATTAAAATAAAAAATATTACTCTTGAAATAGTGGAACTTTTACGAGCGCCGTTGGTTTTCGTTGGACATTGTAACGGGGGTCCAATTGATCAATTAGCCCCCTCGGAGCTCCGGTAATTCCATCCATTATTCCCGTTCGCGGATCCAGCTGAAAAAGCTTTTTGTACGAAACTGTTGTGAGCCTATCGACGCGTTATATATTCCGCGAGCGAAATTCTTTCTTTTGATGTCTCCTGTTTTCGCTCACGTGTATCCGTCTCATTTTCATTATTGAAGCCGGTGCACGGGGCGGCGCGCGGCGTTTTCGCGGGGAAGAAACGTCTCATTGTTTCGCCCAGCGATGCATTGTGCCGAACGCTCGTCACGCGCAGTTGCGCTTCCATATCTGTGTCGCTCATTTTCAATGAATTCCCCGAAAGTTCGCTGTTGGCCCTAGCATTCTCTGCGTCGTTCCCGAGAGCCGAGGTCGGAACACCCCCCCCCCCCCCCCCCCACCCCAAATGGAGGAACGGGGTGGAGAAACGGGGATGGGATTCTGGGTGGGTTGTATGCCGCGCATTCGGAGCTCCATCGCGGAAGAACTTCCATTACTTGATTTCGCGAGGCGAACTGTGTCAAATGAAAATATACGAGGCCCGATGTATGCAGGACCTCTGCTCCTGAAAAGAAAACCGATTCTAAGGAGCCGTCGCTTGAGAAGACCGCGCTCTCCCCGATTTCTTTTTTCAGACGTTTGTCATCCCTCGTCGGTTTACTTATCGGCGAATCTTTGATCTTCCGACTGCCTTCTCCGGCATGGAAAATAGGATTTCAACCCCGCAGATATCGCGTTGCATGCTAAATTGGTGCATTTCGGCATGCTAAATGTATACGTTCGACAAATGATAGACTTGTTTCACTGAAACGACGAAAAACTCTACATACGTTAATCGTGCACGACTACAACTCGAGGGCGCCATGTTTGTTGGACTCAATGGAGGACAGCTGGATAGAGTTCGCTCAGAATACAAGGTGGTCCGCCTAAATAGCTCCTTTATTTCTGGTGACTAGACTGCGGATCTTTATGCGAAATAAAAAATCAGTGCATTGATCGCAAGACACAGGAGCCAAATAATAATTGCATTCTTCTTTTAATTGTCTGCTGGTCTTAAATATTTTTAACACCTCCATTGTTTTAAATTGTACGTACCCATTTTCGTCATAAATGCATAAAATCCGCTGTCTAGTGATGACATAACAAATGTTTCTAATGCGTACAGAGTTCACTTCAAGGTCATGTTACTAATACGTCTGAATGCGGTTTAAAGGCAACTAGAATATGCAAGTAAAAAAGAAATATACATTTACAAGAAAACAATATATCGAGGTTCTTGGAAGCACCGGGAAAAAAAGATCTTCAGAAAAAAATAACATTTGCAAAGCATTGAAATATTTGTTATGTCATGGAAAATAAAAGAGATATTTAGGTGGCTACGTTTAGGTGGACCACCCTGTATACAGGAACAATATATAAACCGGGAGCTGAATTTTGGATTCATTGTGGAATTACAGGTCTGACAAATGGTGGATATGTTCCACTGAAACCGTGAACACTCCTGCACGAAATTGGAATAGTACAAAGCAGAGACTGTGGTTTGTGTTTAATGCCAAATTGCTGGTGTGGCGCGTGATGGACTTGTTCTACACCGATGAAAAATCGTAGGAATATTACAGGCCTGATAAATGGTGGTCGTGTTCCACTGAATCGATTAAAAATTCTGCAATGGACTGGTATAACATACATGGTTTATATTTTCGATTTCGTATTTCCGCAGCACCCAGTGTAGTCGATCGAGGCAGGGCGTGATGGACTTGTTCTAGGCCGATGAAAAATCGTAGGAATATTACTGGCCTGACAAAAGGTGGACGTGTTCACTGAAGTTATTAAAAATTCAGCAATGGACTCGGATAGCATACATGGTTTATATTTTCGATTTGTATTTCCGGAGCACCTTGTGTAGTCGATCGAGGCAGGGCGTGAAGGACTTGTTCTACGCCGATAAAAAATCCTAGGAATATTACAGGCCTAACAAATGGTGGACAATTCTACTGAATTGATTAAAAATTGTGCAATGGACTGGTATAACATACATGGTTTATATTTTCGATTTCGTATTTCCGGAGGACCCAGTGTAGCCGATCGAGGCAGGGCGTGATGGACTTGTTCTAGGCCGATGAAAAATCGTACACTGAGAAAAAAAGTAGTTACTTCAATAACACGCGTGTTATTGTAATTGTTTTACTTCGATGAATATCAATGTATTCTTTTCAAGAGTATGAAATTTAGAAGCAAATCGTGATGTATTTGAATTGTCTATCATGAAATGATTGAAAATAGTATTTGATTCAATACCGTATATTATTAAGAGTGAATATGCTCACAGCGCACAGTTTCGATCAGATGAAAAGACAAAGCAAATTTGCAAAATTTAACCTCTACGTTTCGATCCGGGTTTGGATCATTCTCAAGAGTATGCGTCTGAAAATATATATGGAATTAATATCTTTGTTATTTAACACGGAAAAGAACACTGTTGATAAAAGAACCCTTAGGACACCTACTTGCTATGTATAAAGAATTTTAGAACTTTGAATTAATGGAACTAAATTCCATGCTGGTCTAAATTGAACTGATCTATTGACCGTTATGAAGAGCACCGTATATTATTATTCGTAATATTTCTTTTTTTCCTTCAATCAGATATGTTGTTAAAAAAATTTGAGAAATGTATTGATTTATACTGGAATTGGTTTGAGGCCATATCTTATTTTTTTGAAAACATTGATGGTCAAGCTATTGGCTTATGTGATTGGCGGAAGTGAGTTTTGCTATTGAAATTCAATAGTATTAAATATTAAAATAAGTTCATATGATATTGGCACTATTCAATGGTACATCTTATTGAATCAACATATATTTTTCTAGTTTCGACAGGATTTTTTTTCTCAGTGTAGGAATATTACTGGCCTGACAAAAGGTGGACGTGTTCCGCTGGATCGATTAAAAATTCTGCAATGGACTGGGATAACAATGAAATGGGTTATGTTTTGAATTCGATGAGGAATCTTAGCCCGTATTTCCGGAGCACCCAGTGTAGTCGATCGAGGCAAGGCGGGATAGAGTGGTTCTCAGGTGGAATAGTCAAGTCGAAAGACAGGATTCAAATATCGTCGGGCTATCAGCGAGTGGGGCGTAGCGTCGCCTCATTGTACGTGCCACTCGTCGCAGCCCAGAGTCCCTGGGTTCGTGTTTCCTCGTGGGCCGCTGTCGTCGCCGGGGCGAGATACGAAATTTTACGAGGGAACGTCCGCGCCCGCGCGAGTCCCGTTGCGGAAGGGGTTACATTACCGGATGTCGTGGCACGACTCACCGGGCGATAAGGATACGTGCCGCTCTCCACCCACACGTTCCGCGCGTGTTTGCCCCGTGCTACCAGCTCCGCTACGTTGCCCGGCTACGTTGCATTCTGAGCGGAAGATGAATGCACCGCTACGGAACTCCCGTGGATGAGAATTATATCCGAGCCACCGATACCGTGTTTCCGCGCGTGTCTCTGCATTTTTCCAAACCGGACCCCCCCTCCACCGTTCTTCCATTTTACCGGCCAGATGGCAGTGTTTAAAGCTGAAATTCATTATCAAATAACTGTACACGATACACCTACAGACGTTTTTCTTCGAATTTCCCGTGTAACCCGGCGGATTTCGTAGCAACGAAAGGTTGGCAGCAGTGGAAAGCAGTGATGCATCCCGGCATTAGTCAAGCGCCGTTCCGCCCGACGAAATTGCTAATTGTAATCTTTGAAATTGCATTAAATCCGACGCCGGTCGGGAGCGGAACGGTCAAAGAGTAAATTGCGCGAGCTTTTCGTGCTCGGGAAACGTTGGTGGAGGAGGCGGAGGAGGGGGACGGGTACACGGTAACGAGTAATAACGCGGCGAAAGGAATTGACAGAATAACTTCAGGTAAAATTGTACACTTCGCGAGGAAGGCGCCGAGTGCTCTTCACGGCGCGTCCTCGGCCACCTAAATTAAAGACTCCGTTAGCGGAGGAGAGGCCCCCGATAACAGAGGTGCCACGCCGTGGCTGCCTCGCAACTGATTAATTGCAATTACCAGGGGAAAGGCGATCGGCCCCTGGGTTCGCCCCTTTGACAATTTCAGTTGTTCATTGCGCACGGCTGTTCGCGAAAATCGCCGGTACGAAACGCGTCCACGACGGTGGATTACACGTCTTAAAGAGGGACGGTTCTTCCGGCGTTGTCTTCTTTTTAATTGTTGCACTCACTTACAATTAGACGTAGTGCAGCGCGGTACCCGGCGTAAAACGACAGCGTCGCATTTTATCGCCACTTATTTCCGTTTAATTAAAACCCTCCTCGCCACCGACTGCATACTAGACGATACAATTAATGTGACTTTCCGTGGCGTAGTCGTGCACGTTACGCACACATCTTATTCAAGAGGTTTTAGGATGACGGGTAATTCAGTGTCTAATATGTTTTCACGTTTGTAACAGACAACGTATATAAATATTTATTGAAACAATAACATATAACAATAACAAAATAAAACAGGATATAAAAATAATAACGAGAAAACTAGTTTAAAAACGTTAATAACTATCGCGTACTAACAAAGTACAAAGCCCCTACAGCGATGTGTTCTCGACGAGTGCCACAAGCTTTCTGTCTACTGGTAAAAATCCTTTTTGGTGAGAGGATTAGCAACGTGAGAAAAACCGTTAAAATAAGGGGAAGAATTCTCCATTTCTCAAGAGTAAGGAGAAAGTTTCCTTCCCCAAAACAATTCAAAAATCGTCGTTGCCAAGGACATTGCAACGGTTGAGTCAGGGTTCTGGCAATCGTCACTTTTACGACCGAACCCTCAACGCAACTGTCCAAAGTGCGCACTTGAGAAGGATGGAATTTCCGCATCCGGAAAGTCCCTCTTTCCAACGCACCATGTCCACTACAAAGTCAAGATCTTCGTTCTGGCTGGCGACTGGTCATTAGTGTTTGATGAGACGTTCAAAGGCTATTTTTTACTGTTCATTGTTGACAGACGATTCTCGACGGAGAGTCGATCGGCCGGCCGATACTCGGAAACCGGAATTAGGTACGTCGGGAATCGTCTCTCGCTCTGTTTGCAGCCATGAGCACTGACAACAAATTATCCCGAGCAACCAATTTCATGCTCCACCTATGTACGAGGAACGCGCGTCCGTTCTTGGATTGGAAATTCCGATCGATTGCCTGAAAAACTGACCCCCCCCCCCAGAGATCAATGGGAAGAGCCGAACGAGGATTCTTAACCTCGGATTCCGTTCAAGTATATATGTTGAGGCGTGTATATTAGGCCAGTCGGCCCCGGCAGATCTGACTTTCAGATCTTCTCCGGTGGAGAGAACACCAGCGGACACGAAGGGGTTAATCGTCCCGCTATAAATTACTAGGCTTGATGCATTGCTACGTGGTTGGTCTACTGAGCTGCACGCCGGTCTTTGATATATGCATATATGGCCGCCGTGGTTGGTACACCGACCAAGGGAGAATCGCAACACAAGTTCCAGACCTAAGACGTGCGCCGCTTTCCATGTCTCTATTCTGAAGCGAGGTGTTGCGCCGCGAATTTCAAGCTATCTCTCTCTCTCTCTCTCTGTCTTCCCGACCCCATCTTTCTTCTACATGTGCATTGCCGTTTATATGAGTTTGCACCTACGGTCGTTCTACGCAGTTTGAGGCACATACAGCCACCGTCGTCTGTGTGCTCAACACGATGTTTTCCCTTGTCGGAAACACTGTACACATTTTCCTGCGAACATCTGTGTTGCCTGTAGCGAAGGATTCATTTTCTCGTAGAACCTTTTTTTGTTTGCCGACTACTACTCTTCTGCCTAGAACGTAACACACTGTAGAACGTCTACGGTGCTCGCTTGTGTAGCACGGATTTATTTTCCTTTAATCTTTTACTGTTTGGCTGCTAAACACTCGCAGAATGGAAACTCATTTTCGTGTAGCACTACTTTGTTAACTGTACCGTGAGGATTTATATTTATCAGAACCACCCCCTCCTGCTTTTTTTGCGTTGCAGAATTCCTTTCGGTGTTTTCCTGTTGTTATGGATTAAACGTCTTTTGCTTCTCTACTGTTGAATTCCTATAGAATTGTATTTGTTCTTCTCTTTGTTCTTCTATCTCCAGAATGCTTCATATTCCTCGGGAACAAAGTTTGTAGAACGCATCTGCATAGTTGTAAAGAAACCTTGTAGAAAGTTTCCGAACCATGAAATTACCACTCTGTTGATTACCCACCGAGAATTTCCTTTTTTTTACGGTAGACATTTTACTAGAAAAAGTCCAATTTTCTTTGGAATATTTGATCTTGATTACCCCGAGAGCAATGTAGAATATTCTACAGACGCCGAGTTCGACTAGAAAATGAGATTTAGTGACTTTTGTGGGTTCAATGAGACTCGAAACCCGGCTACCGCCGCTTGGGAGAGTTAGTCGCTCTATCCACCGAGCTACTAAGCTGTTCGCTTAATGCTTTATAATCTTCGCTCTTGAATCGCATTCCCTGACGGAAGATTTACGGTCTCGCTCCTGGTGGTAGTGTTCCCTTCGTTGGGACCGTTCTAACATAATTTTTCTCTATTATTTCGATATTCGATCCCGCGGCTACGATATTAAATTTAGCGGGAACAACGAGGCGCTAGTTAATCGCCGAATTATTCAGAAAATTCGATACAATCTTTCCGAGCGTGCGGCCCCGGTAAGATTGCATTCCGGGGCTTTATGTAACGGCGCGCCACGTGCATGATGTACGAGGAGCTGCGATTGCTTTTGCACGGCGACCCGGGAAACTCGGTGTCTCCCTCGACGGTTACACTGTACTACAGGAAGCAATTATGACTGCATGTTCTTTCCGGTAATAGATAACCACGGTTCCCTTGGCGAGTGAGGAATGGCCACTTACCGATTCCTCGCCTAACCGGCCCGACCAATACCGAATTTTTCCGGGGCCGAGCGATGCGAAAATTAATGCAGAAATCCACTAAATTTGTTTATTATTTTCTTTATGCATTTTTAACAAAATTGAGTAGACGAAGTTCTAAATTGCTGGGCAATTCTAAAAATTGAAGATGTATACAGGATATTTCACCTAACTTGATCACCTTGAATATCTTTGTTGTTTTTAAAGATACGTCAAATGTCTGAAGGACAAAGTTGAATGGTAAAATGGGGCTCATACGATACCAAAAAAATTTTTGTTTTCATGTAATTTTTTTTAGAGATATGAATTTTTAAATATGGAATGAGGTATTTTTTAATACATCAATCGATGCAGCTAGACATTCGTTATAAAAAAAGTACTAACCTATGTATGTCGAAGAGTTAGTAGTTCAGGAGATATTTCAATTTAAATAATTCTAAAACACCAGTTCAGTACGACAGTAATGGTGTTTTAGAGTTATTTAAATTGAAATATCTCCTGAACTACTAACTCTTCGACATACATAGGTTAGTACTTTTTTATAACGATTGTCCAGCTGCATCGATTGATGTATTAAAAAATTCCTCATTCCGTTAAAAAAAAAAATTAATATCTCTAAAAAAATTACATATTAGGTGAAGTAAAAACAAAAATTTTTTGGTATCGTATGAGCCTCATTTTACCATTCGATTTTGTCCTTCAGACATTTGACGTATCTTTAAAAACAACAAAGATATTCAAGGTGGCAAGTTACGTGAAATACTCTGTATGATTTCTCCTCTATTAAAATCATTAAGGAAAGAAATAACATTCAATTCGGTTTCTACTTCTTGCAATCGATGCAGACAATTATTTTGCAGAAAGATCCGCAGTCTATTAATGAATTTTCGAACGCTCTGTAACGAAAATATAGCCTCGCGTTCAAATGGTTAATTATAAACCTGCTGCTTTCACGTGTCAAATTAGAAAATATACCGAATTAATTTTTCACGCCTCGAACTCTCTCTATTTCGGACGCACGCCAAATGAAGTAATATCACGGATTAAAACGAATCGGATAAGGGCAAAAGGTCATCGCGGAAGCACAGTTCGAAAATGTAATTGCAGGCGCAGGTTAAATATTCTTTCACGGTTCCAATATTCGAGACTCGTCGAATTAATTTAATCCGTTTCGAAATATATCATTTTCATCCCTTTCGGAGGGGATCGTTTGCCGCTTGGGACATTGATATTTCGCGATGGATTTCCGCATTCACGTTCGAGAAATGGAATTTAAATAGGCGTCACGGGGGCATTCAGGAAAACGAGTCGCCTGGCATTTTAAAAGTAAACAGAGGGGTGGATCCCTTTGGCGTGGCGGATAAATATTTTTCGAAAGCAACAAACTCTAAATAATCCAATCGTTAGCCGCTTCAAGTGGCGCGCTTTTAGTTAGCCGCGTCGTAACGCGGAGAGTTCGTAACGCGAACGTTCCGTCACAATACGAGCTGGCCGTATTAAAAGTAAGCAAATGAGGCGGGCGACGGTTCTGAAAAGCTACTTTCCCGCAACATTCATCCCGGGGAAAAATCTGGCTAACAAGTCGCGACAGCGAAACAACGTAATTCGTCTTTTGAAAAGTTCGCAAACAAGCTTCCCGCCGCATTTACGTGTCCTTGCTTCCACGCCGGGCAGAAATCTTCGTAACCGTATTGCCGCCAGGGCTTGCTTACACGATTCGTTTCCCGCTTTCCCGACAACCACCCTGAAAACCCTCTGTCACAAACCGAAATGAATTTCGAGTAGAACAGCCTCGGAAAATTTCAAGTTTCCAGTGTCAGAATTTTTTTAATTCACTGTGGTGTTTAGCAATTATGTGTCGGAGGGGTTGTTGGGTTGCCACGGATATTTGGGCGTCGGGACGAGCTCTATCGCCGAGATCAGCTGGTGGTCGCAACCCTTAAAAACCGTTTACCGTTCGTGAAGATCGCATTTAGATAACTAATAGGAGCCGGGTAATCTCTTCTTGTTCACGGTCGCCGGTTTTCCATGCGGCGAGATGAAGAGGGGTTGAAAACCGGCGGGGGTTGTTCGTTCTCGAAATGCCAAGCCCCGCGAGGCGCGGCGAAATGTTTAAAACGCGTGAATCACCGTATAATGGAGCGTGAAGCCGGTTCCAGCGAGTGAATTTAAACGGGCCGTCCCTGCACGCGGCCACGTCGCGTGACACGTGTCACGAAAGTGCACGGTGTCACGTCTCGCGTGCCCTTTCCTCTCCTGTGCCACGGGGAAAAAAATCCTGTTTAGATGGAAGACGAACCGCCTGTCGCCAAGCCTCGCTGACCTTTACTCGACCGGGATCACGGACGAATTCCTCGAACTGGGGCTCGGTTTCACGGTTTTCACTGACAACATTTCACCGAGTCCAGATTTGACCGACAATAACTTTGGCCGACATCGCCTTTAACCGAAAACGATTCTGGTCTAAAACAAATTTGATCCACAACGACTTGAGACGACCACAGTATGTACACTGAGAAAAAAATCCTGTCGAAACAAAAAAAATATATGTTGATTCAATAAGATGTACTATTGAATAGTGCCAATATCATATGAACTTATTTTAATATTTAATACTATTGAATTTCAATAGCAAAACTAACTTCCAAAAAAATAAGATATGGCCTCAAACCAATTCCAGTATAAATCAATACATTTCTGAAATTTTTTTAACAACATATCTGATTGAAGGAAAAAAAGAAATATTACGAATAATGATATACGGTACTGAGTCAAATACTATTTTCAATCATTTCATGATAGACAATTCAAATACATCACGATTTGCTTCTAAATTTCATACTATTTAAAAGAATACATTGATATTCATCGAAGCAAAAAATTAGAATAACACGCGTGTTATTGAAGTAACAATTTTTTTTTCTCAGTATATTATCATACAGTATTATCATATGTATTATTTGTATTATCATACTGTGGTCGTCTCAAGTCGTTGTGGATCAAATTCGTTGTCGGTCAAAATCGTGTTTGGTTAAAGGCGTTGTCGGCCAAAGTTATTGTCGGTCAAATCTGGAGTCGGTGAAATCTTGTCGGCGAAAACCGAGTCGGGGAAATTTGTGTCGGTGATTTCCACGGGACCCGTTCGAACCACCTTCGATTCCCATGAAAGAACATAAAAATAATAAAAAGGAGGTAATTACGTAACCGTCGCGGCACGAAGTAATAATTAATTGTCTCCCGGCTCCTCGGAGGACCTGCTCGGAGTTTCACAGCTTACAAGGAGAAATGATCCTAATTAATACGGCGATATTTCGAAGTCAACAAGCTAATTACCCTATCCGATTTTCCATTTCTAACGAACGTCACGTGGAAAAAAAGCGAACGTCGAATAAAACACGTCGGCCGGGGCGATTCGTTATCGCGGGTTTTTGCGATTTGATGAAAACAGGGAATTCATAATTAACCTGATTTAGCACGCGATGACGCGGCCGCGCGGGAGAAACGCGGAATATTTAATATGATAATTTGCTGATCCCGCCGCGCATAAAATAGGGACACTTTATGGAAATCGCCGGGCCACTCGGCATTCATATCACTTTTGATCAATTGCGCCGCTCTAATAAAACGTTTATTGTAATGCCGCGGCGGATATTTAATAACTGGATGGTTGCCCCGCGGGAGGTAGATAATAATATACTTTCGTTGTTATAAATATTTGACCGGTGCGGTGTTGCTGTACTTGTTCGCGCGATTATGCTGATTATGAAGCTGAAAAGTTTCCCGGTCGGGATATATTCCATTCGGAACTCGTCTAAACAACCCCGTACCCCGGCGTGCTCCGCGTTTACACAGCTATTCGTGGAAATGCCTCGACCTCTTCATACTCCTTCCTCTCCTCCCTTTCTACTCTCTCGCTCACTCTTTCGTTTTATTTTCCCTTCTACACTTCGCCTCTCTCTGTACACTAGTATTTGCGTATTTTTTACGCTCTGCAGAGCCCGCATCCCAGACTGTCTGGACGTCAGTCTCCGGCGTGTCGGGTCTATCCTCCAGCCAGACATCGCAGCGTTCTCGAGAAATATCGTGGAAATTATTTGCCAGCGACGGGAACGCGTAGCGGCGCGCCCGTGCACGGTCCCGGTGTCAGAATTTTATTCCGCCGCGGGTAGTATCTCGGGTACACTAATTAATATTGACGTCCGCGAAGATTTTATCGCGCCGCTTCGACAATTTCTCGAGTTTACGTCACCCAGGTACGAATGTGGATGCGTGAAAGTGATTTCGCGCGTTCCACCCGGAAATAAACGCTGACACAGTTTTATTTGCACTGCGGCTCGGTGCGTTACGAGCCTCTTCAAACATCATTCGACAGTTTGGTGCTCTCGCGGTATGGCCATGGAAAACTATGGTACTTCCGCGGTAGTCCCTCGAGGAGCAGCTGGTGCGAATAGTCGCAGAGGTCGACTATTATTTCACTTGGAATTACGGGTTAGCTTGTTTACCGAGAATCTGTGTGTTCCATGCGCTTTCAAGGATTTCCATCAACAATCGACACACCTATTTTATTGCTGTTGTGAAACGTTCTCTGCGAAAATGTTTCATCGAACAGTGTATAGAATTGTTTCCGGCGGGTAAAGGGAGAGTACAAACTGGTTTCTTTCGGACACGCCATTACAGGAACGCAACATCCTGTATAAGGATCCGTGAGAGTGGAAAAAGAAGGAGGAGGAGAAACCGTAGAGCAAGCTGTCGGATCAAAGACCAACCCGGGAAATAAGATCTGAGCGGATTGTTGTTTCCGAACGAAGTCGAAACTTCTCCCACCCCTCGTCCCGACCAACCAGCCGGTCCGTCGTCCCTCAAATCCCATTTTCAATGTCCAGAAGCTTTACGATTCAGTCCGTGCGCGACGGACTTCTATAACTTCCGAGGCGCTCGAGTATGGAAAACGATATAGGAGCACGGTTCCGCACCGAATACGTGCCTCAAAGAACACGCACACAGACCTGCAACGTACCTCTATATCCACACACGAGTAAGTCCGTCGCCGACCGACGTGAATTTCCATCTGGACGATTCAATTTCACGACGATCGTCTTGTCGACGACGCCACCTTACCACGTGCAACGTCCGTGGAAAAAATCGCGTGTTGATGCTTGAACACCGATACGTCGGTACCCGTGTTCGCGAACGTTTCTTGAGCCGGATTCGCCGAATCGAACACGATGTTCCTCCCCGGTAGAAGCTCGAAGAATTTCACATGTTACGTTTTTGCCGAGTCGCCTCGTGCTGAGATATGGATCCGGTGTGCATCGGGGATCGACAAGGCGCCGACAAATATCTATGATCTCAACGCTTCCAGCTGTGTCCGCCCTGTGGCAGACTCGATCTACTAGAACAGGGTGCAATGGAGCGTTCACCCTGTTATACAGATGCTTGGTTCCGGTACTCTTAAAGAATATTTAATAGATTTTAAGGGAATGTCTGATGTATCTCACTGACTCGTTCTACTGAATTTCAATGGAAACTTTTACGTCTCGATATTCATTGCTGTTCTTCTTAAGCACTCTCTCTCGTTTCCAACATCGCATGGCTGCGAGCTGCGCCTTCTCATTTCTCGATAACGCAACGATGGGGTTTCTTAAAGCGCTAGATAAATGATCAATCTATGTCCCAATCGCCCCCAAATTTCCTATTTATACGTTCACGAGGCGTAATTTGCATTATTCCGCAGCATTCGCCTTCTCATTTCTCGATATTGCAAAGATGAGTAGTCAAAAGTGCTAGATAAAAGATCAATGTAGGTCGTAATCGCCCTCAGAAGTCCTACATTTTTGTTTACGAGGCGTAATTCACATTATTCGGAAACATAAAACTGCACATGTAGCTGTTTTCATAAATCTGCGACAGCTACGTGCTGCCGAATAGTGAAAATTACGCCTCGTAAACGTAAAAATAATTATTTAAATACAAATAAATTTTTAGAAAATACCACGTTTTTAAAACGGACTAAAAGGTATAAAATAAAATTTTTAAAAAACACCACGTTTCAAGAACGGACTAAAAAGTATAACATAATTTTTTCTAAGCCCCATACGGATTCCTAACCCCGTATACATAATCATGAAAATTTGTGATTGTGAATTTTTAATAGCTATGAAAATACTTATAATAATACGTAATAACTTTGTAAACACCGCACAGAGTCACAGTGGGAACGCGTAATTGAATCGAGTTGAACGCGACATGTAGGTACTACCGAGCGTCACGCGGGGAGATGTAACGGTTAAATTTAATAGTTTATATCTTCTAAACGCATAGGCTTTTGAAAAAAATTTTTTTCAATACTGCATTGTCATCCAGTTCTGAGCTATGTTTAAAATTTCAAGCCTCTAGCTCATCGGGAAGTTAGTTTAAAATCAATTGCAAAATTTGTACCGAACGAACAAACAAACAGACGAGAAAGCGAGCTAATAAAAACATGGTAAAATAGGACTTTTGAGAGCACTCGCGACCTAGATTGATCTTTTATCCAGCGCTTTTGATTTCTGACAAGCCCCATCTTTGCATTGTGGAGAAATGAGAAGAAGCGCATCCACAACCTTGCAATCCTGGAAACGATAGTCTATCCCTTGACACATTCTAACGGAGCAACATGCGGCTGCGTAATTGAAAGCTTTCTGTCGCTCGTCGGACAAATGGCCGACTCTTTCTACTGATTTAGATGCGACGAACTGGCATCGAGATGCGAGGCGGTGGCGAATTATGCGTTTCCGGCGGCGCATATTGTGCCAATATCGATCACGCGGTCGAGTCAAATTACACCGTTGCGTCGATTGCCAGCCGAGACGCTATTAATTAAATCCCGTCGTCCTTTAACTGCGAGCGGCGAGATTTATGGTGCTTGTGGATCGTTTCGCATTCGGCGACGGTACGTTCGCGAGTTGAATTTTTCACTCACCTACGGCAAGCGGATCGGCGGCTTTCGTTCCGGAGACGACGACCCCGCGGATCTGCAACGAGAGAAATCTATTGTTTATCGATCGTTCGTTGTCGAACGTTGAAAAGCGAGATGGTTTATTAATCGGGCCTGAATTCGCTCTCGACGAAATAACTGTTTCGAGCGAGATTTGCGTTTGAAATCCGTTCGCGGAGCGGCTATTCAGCGTTAATCATTCATCGTTTGAAGATTTGTTAAAGTGTTTCTATTTTATTAGCCGGCTTGAAATGTGGCGAGCTTTATGCGGCGGCGAATAAACGCCGCGAGAATATTATCTATTTTAAATGTATCCTCCTCTCTCGTCGTAAACGTGGCCGTTATTAGCTCCGATTAGCCGGCGAAATAAAAGCGCAATTATTTCAGTGCACCTCTGAGGTTTAACCTGTCCCGGAGGATATTTCAATCAACCCGTAATCGCCGGCATTCTGGCGTCGTTTATGCAACGAATTGCCGATACAGGGAATAACGAAGCTAGAAATAATACAGCAATGAATTATGATCAGGTTCATTATCGGTCCCAGGTGAGAGAACTTTTATTACAATTTCTACCAGTATTTTCTTTCCAGGAATAATTGTTATTTCAGTTAACCTCTAACAATACACTGTGTCGACATGAGAATTACTATCCACTAATCTCGACGCTTTTCTTGGTGTTCGCGAAACGGTACAGTTTTCTGTGAAATTTTCTAGATGGAATATTCGTTATTGGAAAATTACCTTTACTCTAGCGGAAATGATTTCATACAGACTCCGAGCACGCAATATTGATAGCGAGCGCGTGTTCCTGATGTATTGCAATTCTTCTCTTGATATTGGCTACGGGAGTCAATAACATTTCTCGATCGACTCCCTCGTAACAGGTGACTGCGGAACCAGCGACCATAAAAATTCTTCGAGATCGATCAAATTCATTTATCGATTTAATGTGACAAGAACCGACAAGCGCAGATTATTTTTTCCGACCTGTCCCGCGTCCCGGTGATTTCCATCGATCGTACAAACAGGTCGACTCGATTATTTGCGAATAATTGCAACGTCAGCCACGCGCGAAACGTAACGAAAGAGAACGCCTCGTGAAATTAGATAGAATGAAGGCGAGACGTCGGGACGATGCATGAAATTCCTGATTTCTCGTGGAACACCGATCAACGACAGCAGACGTCGGGCTGAATTTCTGGAAAGCGATCTAACGGCTGGCAAATATGTCTAGACTACAGAGACTAATGGAAGATAAAAAACCGACGTGAAAAGGGCTTCGTTTATTGGGCGACAAGACCGAGGACTGTGTCGATAATGGGTATGAGACTATACTGACGCGTGTAGGAAAGGACGCTGCTATTCACGACGCAATAAAGTCGCAGCTTTGTGCAGTGTTAAGCCGAGTCTCGTATTTACAAGGCTTTATTTTTCTGGAGCTGTAAGTACAGTTCTTTCCCCGTTTCCTTCTCGCGTCTGTCATTGTACAGGGTGATTCTTTGTGACTTAAAAATAGAAAAAAATGCACATTGCAGCCTCTAGACTATCCCACAAACTTGAAGTAATTTCGTCGAGGAAATCAAGCCTGGCAAAAATAAAATTTTATTACGGGTTTACGATTTGTTCCTTTCTACGTGATCACTAGTCTGCGGATTTTATGCATTTATGGCAAAAACGACCTCGTGTTAAGAAGATTTAAGGACATCAGCGTATTGGTTTCAGCTTAATCAGATAATTCAAAGAAGAATTTCGATTTCGCTCGTGTCTTGCAAATCATCTATACGTTTAAAAAAAAAAAACAGGCACATACAGATCGAATTGAGTAACCTCCTCCTTTCTCGAAGTCGGTCAAAAAGACTTCCAACTGGCAGTCCCGCCAGAGCAAACCGCTTAATTCGCCAAAATATGATCATCACCCCTAGCATCGGTGTTTCCGGTTCGCAAGAACCACTCGGGAGCATTTCGAACATCCCGTACAAGAACAGCGAAGCGTGTCCCGTTCCCGCAAGCAACGTCTGCGGCATCGAAACGTTGGATCGCGGGTTCGGGGAGGGGGTGCAGCCGGGAACGGTTCCCGATATTCCATTCGCCGGAGTGGTTGTCCGAGAGACAAGGCTTGGTTGTATCGAGGTAACGAAACACACCGTCGCCGACAAACGTCCGACCGTAATTTCCAAGTGCTCGGCGCGGCGTGGAGGTTGCCACCCCCGCAATTCCACTCGCGCGCGGGGTTGCGCGCCAGGGGGTTGTGCAGGTGGCGCGTTCGAGCGTGGACCGGAACCGAGTCGCGCAAAGACGGACTCGCTGCACAATTTCCTAAAAGTGGAATGCTTCGAGTGTCTGTTTCCCTTTTGTGCCGGCGATCGACCGTGAATGACATTAACACGGAATTTCGCCGGCACGATGAAATCATCCCCTCTTCTCTTGCACCCCACCCCACTGTCTCACCGTCTTTGTTTCGGCCTTTATCAAGTCGCTTCCTTGCCGGGTATCGCGCCCGGCAATTTCACTGGCCGGGGCTCGGGTCGACCAAAGGAATTCCGTGAGTCGGTCCTTTATACCCCTTAAAAAGATTTTCTGTACTTTAATGAAAAAAGCTTCTCCACTCCAGACACCATCTTGTAGGCACTCCTCTTTCCTCCCTCGGCTCTTCCGTCCTCACTAACCCCCTCTCTCGAATTCCCCATTGCTATGGTTCCCTTAACCCTCCCTTTGAGTCTCCCTTATTTTCCTCCCTAATGTCCCCGCATTCTTCCACGGGAACCACCAACGTGTACGTGTTTCCGCTTGTAAATTTGTGTCTTTCCTTTCCTTCCGCGCGACTCCTCCCGGCTGCGTTGCTACCTCGTCCGCCACCGTTTCCGTTTACATCTTTATCTGTCCGTTCCGCGACCCACGCTACCTAAGGTGCTTCCTTCGGGAAGACTTTGTTGAACCTGGGTCGCTTTGTGCTACCCCGGCTAACGACAATAATGATGGCAAACGTCGTACGACGCTTCTTGGCCTTTTCTTCCTCAGCTCCACCACTGTCCCTTCAGCGGCCTCTTAACCGTCTCGGCGAGATACTGTGGCGGTCAACGGAATCGTACCAGTTCTACGGATTATTGCTCTAGTTTTTTTTTTTTTTAAGTAACCTGTTTTAAAGTAATCTCTTCTGTCAGTAACCTGGGGGCATTTATTATTTATGAGATCTTGCCTTACCAAGGATAGATTAGAGGGAGGAGAACTAGTCCATCTTGCATTCCATTCAACTCTAATTTCTCTTTTAATTTGTTTTTGTATCCGAAACGGATAGACTTTTTAAAAAATTTCTTTTTGAATAATGCATTGTCATCCAGTTCTGAGCTATGTTTAAAATTTCAAGCCTCTAGCTCATCGGGAAGTTGGTTTAAAATCAATTGCAAAATTTGCCACCGAACAAACAAACAAACAAGAAAGCGAGCTAATAAAAACGTTGGTAAAAAATGCATTCTGTAGGCATTTCCGATAACCCTACGTGAGAGGGGATCCAAGAAAAGATGATTTCTTTGTTGTTGATTTGAGCTTCGATTAAGGCATTGAAGATGTGAATGATAATGGGGTCTTGCTTTTCTGGGTAGGATGGTCTCTCTAGTACACTGGCGGAATCGGTGAATATTATAATATTGGAGTCTTGAGAAGAGATAACGGATTGAACAGCTCTCGTAATATGGCATAGGCTTCACAGAAAAAAAAAACAGACCAAAAATCAAGTAGTTTAAATAATTTACGACGTTTAGGGAATATAACAGAACATCCACACCCCTCGTTAGATTTGGAGCCATCTGTGAATTGCTCCAGTTTTGTTACCGTGTTCTGTCGCGATTAAATATCGGTATTTTTAACGTAATGCGATGCTTGCGACGTTCGTTCAGTAGGTTAAGTCAATCATACGTCAGACCGTTTTTCTCGAAAATGAACTTCCGCATTATTGTCACTCTTACTTAAGATTTGACAGTTTATCGGATCGGAAACTCCAATTTCGTGGATCGGATAATGCGATTCGCAGACGTCTCAAGATTTCTCGAGACATCTCAACGGTAGAAATAAATACTGTCTTCGTGTATATTAACGAAATATTTAGTTTCTCCTTTCTAGAACTAGTTCACGGATATCCCTCCGCAGAAAAATCCGCAACAACCACCCCTGCAACAATAATCGCAACACGCGACTAGAGATGCCCTAACCGTGTTAGCACAGAGTCTAACAACCAACAGCAATAAAACCATAGGAAAGTATCCCGTTCGAGCCCGGCAATCTTCTCGCACACTTTCTCCGCGGAATCCGGCCAATTACGGCGTGAATGCGGCCAATTTCTGTAATGGCACCGCGGAGCATAGTAAACGGTTGTTAAGGCACATTCGTCATTAGAGTGCCGGGGGTTCGACGTAATGTACTCCGGTTTCGGCATAGCGCCTCGACATCGTATGTCTTCCTTCAACCAAAACGGACCCTTCTCACAAATTACTGCTCGGAGAGGCAGCCAATACCAAGGGGGGACGTTTCTACAGATTTTCCTATCCATGAATCAATCTCCTGCACCGACTGGATACCCTAAACCCGACCGGTATCTTCCTCTACTGCCGGTGACCAATGGTACCGTTCCGTGAAAGCGATTAGGCGGCGCAGAGTGTAGCGTTTACTCCGAAAAGTTGGCCAATACTATTTTCAACTAGGGCTGTAACTTTTCCGAAGCTTCGAAGGAACGAAGGAACGAAGGGAACTTCGAAGTTTCGAAGTTCCGAAGCTACGAAGCTTCGAAGTTTCGAAATCTGAAGCTTCGAAGTCTTACAAGTGCTCGAAATTTCAAAGTCTTCGAAACGTATGAAGTTGTAACTTACGTGATCCATACCATGTCACGATTTTTTATAAATAAAAATATTAACTTTCAGTCACCGGTGACTGACACTGAACTTTCCGTTTTGATTTTTCGTAATTAAATTAAATTTAAAAGAGTGCATTCTATTAATAATTTTCGGGATCATATCACGAATGTACTTAAAGAATAATACTTTGCAAACAAAATTTTACTGAGTTTTATTAAATTCGGTGAAATCGGATATCGCGGACTAAATGAAAAGAAAGGCAAGGCAGGCTTGGCGCTTGACAAAACTCACGTATTCAGTAGGACTGTAACTTTCCTTCCAAGGTCGAAGATTTCGAAGCTTCGAAACTTCGAAACTTCGGAACTTCGAAGTTTCTGAAATCGAAGCTTCGAAGCTTCGAAATCTTCGACCTTCGAAGGAAAGTTACAGCCCTATTTTCAACAGAAACAATTCGGTTTCCTATGGCGGAAAAAAGAACATCGGGACTTGCTTGGAAGCTGGAAAATTTCTTTCTTAAGAATTCTACAAATGCGAAATATCGCAGTAAGTCATCCTCAAACTCGAATAATTCTAAACAGGCACACGATAGTGAAGTGAAGATTGAGTATTACAAATTCTTTACTTTCAATGCATAACAACGCTACACGAGTACACAAATAAACAAATAACACTGGCACACCGTTGTTCACATATTCCAATAGCTAGGACAACCAACATTTTTTATCTTACGGAAGATTTGAAAGATCGTGTTGTAGTGGACATGGTGCGTGGGAAAGAGGGACTTTCCGGACGCGGAAATCCCATCTTTCTCAAGTACGCACTTTGGACGGTTGTGTCGAAGTGACGATTGCCAGAATCCTGACTTAACCGTTGCGATGTCCTTGGTAGCGGCGATTTTGAATTGTTTTGGGGAAGAAACTTTCTCCTTTTTTTTTGCTCTTGAGGAACGGAGAATTCCTCCCCTCCTTTTAACCGTTTTTCTCACGTTGCCAATCCTCCCACCGAAAAGGATTTTTACCAGTGGTCAGAAAGCTCGTGACACTCGTTGAGAACACATCGCTCTAGAGTTGTCTTTTCCGCGTTATAATCTTCGTGATTTGCTAGGACTCGAGATCAGTCAACGTTTGTAGTTCTTAGCTTTCTCGTTATTGTTGTTGTTACATCTTGTTTCGCTTTGTTATTGTTTTAATAAACATGTAGACCTGTTGTCTGTTAAATCGCGTGAGACGTTAAGACACTTTAATTCCCCTTTTTATCCTAAAGTATTTTGGCGAACATTTCGAGACAATTCCTCCACTGTGCGCAGAGGTGGGCATTATTTTGCGAAAAAAATATTTGGAATACTATTTAATATTTTAGATTTTATCTTGCTCAAAGAAAATAGTACTTTAAATAAGATATAGAATTTCGAAAATAAAATATTTCCATTTTAACAATCTGAGAACCTCAAAATAAGATATTTCTATTTCAACAATTTGATCCACGAAATAAAATATTTCTATTTTAAGAATCTGAAACACGAAATAAAATATTTTACTCTTTGCATTGTTATAATATTATGAGAAACCGTATAAACATACAGTCCATCTTATCGTTAAGAAACGATTTACACTCATAAATGCATTGAATTCGAACCATTATTTTCAGCGATAATATCTAAAATTGAAATTGAAAATAAAGACGAAATACAAATATTTTCAATATTCCTCAAATAAAGACTATTTTTTAAAAAATTACTGCCTCAAATAAAATATTTTAATTGCACAAAGTACAGCATCAAATAAAATATTTTATTTTCAAAGTTGTACACATGTTTTTTTTTTTTTTTTAAATAATTATGACTATTTACTATTTAAAATACTATTTTCCCCAGCTCTGACTGCGCGGCGAGGATACGGCGGATATATTCGAGGCCGGTTGTTCAGGTGTGCGTCCGAATCGAAACCCGGCCTTAATTCCTGCCTGCCAATTAACATCGAGCGGCCTAAGTTTCGTCGGAGGACTGCCGGGCAAATAAAAGTTTCCCGATGTAACTTAAGGAAGCGCTGTCGCAGAACGCTCCTCCTCATTGTTTCCTGCCGGTCGCTATCAGCGGAACGCTTTTTCACTGATAAGTATGGACGAGGGACCGGGGAAAACTTCGGCTCGCTGATACAACTCTAACAAAAGTGGAACTACGGTTTGTCGGCCGAGACAGCTGGGAATACTGAGAAGGGCCGAGAGAGACCCTCCACCGGCCTGGCGTGGTATTGAATTACAGGGACACCGTGACTGCGGAATTAGTCTGCGCGACCTGGAACGTCATCTCGGTATCGCGAGATCGAGGAAAGAATGGGGTCGGTAAGAAAAATTGAGACGAAACAACCGGAATGCTCCCGAGGTACAACGGCGAATATAAAGAGTCGGGAATTTGTTGTGCGATGTGGCTTGAAGTTTCGTTGGATGCGAAGTTTATTCTTGTTGAACGAGAAGTTTGCGGATGCTTTCGAAGCCTCGATTGGTGTATGAATATTTTAAGGAGAGAAATCGTGGTCTTTGGTCAGACGTGACGGCAGCTAATTGTACTTGCTGGCGTTTCTTCGTCTCTCTTGATTTTCATCTTCTTCTTCTTCGTTGATGCTTTCGTGAGTCTGCTCAGATATATTCATAGTAGAATTTCAACAAAACCGGGTGTAAAAGTTCGTAACTAGGACCGTTCGGAATGTAGAGGGACATTCAAATTGTAGGATAGACAATTAATAAACGGCTTAGGAGAATGCAATAGAAGACGACAGTTCCAGAGCGTTGTGCAACTCGTTAGTACGGATCAGTAGAATAGAACTATGTAGTTGGAGGTAGTCTGGCCGGGTATCCTCCGCTCGTTAGAGCCTTTAAAGGCCTTTGACGGGATCCCGGGTTTAAGTCGCACTAATCTATTGAGGTGATCGGATCGTTCGATGGGTTAGGATCTGGAGTGCTCGCGCGGCGAAGACGGTAGATCGTGAACGAAACACAGTTGATCCAGTAGACATCGGTCGGCGGGGGTGGGATCCGGGATCCGAGGCGGCAGCTATTGCTGATTCGTAACTATCCCCTAATTCAAGATCCACTCGAGACGATATTGCGAATACGTTATGCAATCCAAGCAGATACGCTATCGGTGGGCTACCGGTAGCAGGTAACCAGCCTCGGGAGCTGGTTGCTGGCGAGATACTGGTTGCATACGCAGCGTCACGGCAAAGACGAGCTAGGGAGCAGGTTAGCGTAGAGAGAGGGTCGAGGATCTGCTTGTCACAAACCACGCCGGGTGATCTATGGCTCTAATTAATGGCAATCTCCGGAGGGCCCTAGCTTTCCACGTGGATTTCAATTATCTCCCATCGAGCGTTCGTCCAGCAGCCTCTCTCACCCCTCTCTCCCTATCCCACCCCTCTCTCTCTCTCTCTCTCTCTCTGTCTGTTCCGTTACGTTACGCTCCCTTCCGATCCGGCTCGGTCCATTCGGTAAACCGATTAAAGTTTTTGCGCTTCCGGCCAGGCAAGAGCACTCAATTCGCCTCCGGGAACGGTGACTGAAGTTTCCAGCTCTGTCCGCCGCAAATGCCTCCAAGATCTGACTGATCGAGCCCCCGGAAAAACCCCGGCGAGCTTCTTGCCCGAGAAATGATTGATTCTCTCCAGTGAGAGCGGTCACTTTGGAACCAACTCACTGTCTGAGAGTCCTACTCCCCGATCACGATGTAACGACGCGATTCCACCTTCGACGGATGTCACGTGGGCGCCTAATCACACCCTCTTACACATCTTATATGTTTCAGTTTGCATTAAATGACAATTACATTGTCACACAGCCTGCCTCTGAACAAAATCTTTTTTTGCCAGGAGACGCTGTTCTCGTAAATACAATGTGAGAAGTGGTTTTGCGGTAAGAACCACATTCCGCCAGGCCTCGCAGCCAGTTTCTTATCCACTTATCAGTGGAATTTCTTTGACCTCGGACGGATTATGTTTGCGCACGGCAACTTTGATGGCTGGTATAACACCAAGATGCTGGTAAAACGAACGGACGTAGGTCTTACAGCGCCGTGGTGGAATATTCATGAGGCTCGGTGTAACGGCGTACGTAACGGGCGGACCGCGAGCACGATGTAATTAACATGTAACTGCTCCACTGCACCCACGTTGTTCCAGACGTATCAATATTTTGTCAGTAGATTTGATTCTGCAGCCTCTCTCGCTATGCATCTCTCGACCCGGGTCCTCGTGCGCAACCCTGTGTCCTTGATTGTATTTACTTATTGATAAATCCTGATGCCGTGCACGACCTATTGCAGCGCCTCGCACATTCTCGAGCGTCACACTCTGGCCGCAGCAAATGTGCATCAGTATTTCGGTGAGAATCGGAACTGCGATTGCTTATTCATTTAGGACGAAAAAGGAAAAATCATATACTGTAGGATAGAGACGGAAACGCATGTTTGTGAATGTGAACGTGTGTGAATGTCCGTTAAACAAATGAGCAGCACGTGTAAAAAAGACGATCATATCCGTTAAACAAATGGTTGTAAAAAAGACGATCGGCCGAGGCTTCGTAGGCAACGCCACACCGCGCCGTACGGAGAGCCCACAGTCTTTTGCGAACAGCCTATTGAAAGGTCGAAATAAATATTGTCAAATCCTCCTCGAGCATTTACTCTCTTACAATACAAAACTGTGAAGACATTAAATATTTTTAAGAAATACGTAATTTAATTTCTAAGGAATTCCATCTTCGGGAAGGGGATAATCCAAGGTTGTATGCGACTCTGCAATACCCACTGAACTGATTCCTCCCCTGGAGGCCACTTATTACAACAATCGCCGCATAATTAACGACAAGACACCCTCACCGACGCAGCTCCAATCCCCCGAAGTCCCCGAAGGTGCGGAAGCAGCACAAAAGCTGGTAAATACCTATGGCCTCTGTACTGGCGTATAACTCTCGAAGGGTTGCTTCTGCTACCTAGCTCGATCTTCGGAGGGCTAGCTCCCGAAGGCGTTCGTAATACAGTGTATAAAAGTAATTCACTTTTCCGCGCGCGCATCATCCAATATCGTTTCCGGTATCGAAACGCAGTCCGAATGAAAATGTACGGCCGAGTTAAGCTTTCAAGCTGTTTTCCCTTTCTCCAAGCGGCGGGCCGGGCTTTCTTCCGGTAATGCCGGCGCCCGCGAGCTACATGGAGCGTGGAATCCGGCTCGCTTCATGAAACATTCCTTGCGCGGCTTTCTCCCTCTCTCTCTCTCTCTTATCCTCTCTCTCTCCATCGATACGCGGAGGGCGGGCCGCATCAACCAGCCAAGCCGGCTCCATCTGAAAGCCGAGCGCTTTCGGGACGCTCTAACGGTGTCTGTGCGAGCGTCTCAGTCGCGACAGGCTTTCAACGTTTCCACCCGTCTCCTCTCTTTCGCCTCTCCTCTATCTCTTTCCGTTTCCCTCCTCCCCCGTCTTTCTCTCTCCCTCCAGCCATCGGCACACCGCGATTCTACCGGGAACATGACGTTTCAATTCTCCTCGAGCATCCCTCAAACCTCGATCGTCCCGCGGGCCTTCCTAGCTTCGAGTGCTCCCTCCACCGTATCTCCGGGGAGCACGAATCCCAGCCACCCGATAAATCTCGGTAGAACGACCGAGTTCGCCTTCTACGAGCCACTTCCCGCGACTTCGAGAACCCGTTGATCAACAACTCGTCCGGCTACGCGGTCAGCTGCCAGCTAATTCGACCTCTAAGCGCCGCTCGCCAATCCCCGGCCCTTCAACATATAATCGCGTTATGCCTGGTCCACCGTCTGTGTGATAATATTGTTATCCGAGGAATTTGTTGCCGGAACGGTCGCCGACAAGCTACTCTTGCGGTCCGGGAATGTTTCTTCTCAGACATTCGTTTCTTGGATTTTTGATCGGATTCAAAAGATCACCAATGTTTCCGCTAGTTTTTCTGCGAATTTTTCAGCAACAGACTGGAATTAAATAGAGAGCTCCTACCTTCACAGTTCGCCAAAGTTAAATAACATCTACGAAACGTAGATCGTCGTTTTCGAGTTCGTATTGCGATTGGAAATGTCCCCTCGTTTCTTTGACGTGCCCGAGGCGAGTCTTCCGAGCCGGGGAATGTAAACTTCTAATCAGCAACGACCGAGAGATGCTGCGAAGAGTGAACGCTGTAAATCCTTTCGCCGATAAATACTAAAATTCCAACGGTAAATAGCAGCCTAGCCCACGAGAATATTTACGGGGCAAGAACTTCATGCTGCCGGTTTATCTGTCGTTCCGCGGTTGTACTTTGTAGCGGGGGCTGCAACTGTGTCAACGTAGAACCGGAAAATCTACCGAATGGGAAGCGAAAATATCTGGGAACTTTTCGCTCGAGAATTTTTGACTTGTATTACAATTTAATATAAACATATAAGAAGATGTAGATTCTGCATTGAATTCTGGAACAAAAATGTGGAGAAAATTTTCTTCTAACTCACTTCGTATTCGAGATAATTGAGTTTAAAGAACTGTGGGCGGAGCCACTCCGGCGACGTCTGCACGTGACCGGCGACGCTCCGCCCACCGTGCTTCAGTCCACGTGTCTTTGATCGATATTCAAGTCGAATTATCTCGATAACGAAGCCAGCTACGAAGAAATTTCTTTTCACAAAATCGATTCGTTTTCGTATGCAGAATCCTAACCCTGCGTTACTTTCTTATATCGTCGAAAATAGAGTAGAATTTTTGCGTTTCAAGCTACTTGGAGCGCATAGGGGATAGCCAGTGAGCGTGAACGGCGGTATGGAAGCAGACACACCTGGGGCGGCGAAAATTATACCGAAAAGGGGTTCGTTTCATCTCGTTCGTCATCCGTGGAAACGGACAGATGACTTGCCAGCGCTGAGAGACTGGATCCTCCGAATGGAACGGTCCGGCGGAGACAAATGCACAGTGCCAGGGCGTATCTGGGTCAAATTCAGCGGCGTCGGGAGGCAAACGTATGGTCGTATCACCGGATCGCCGCGAGGTAAAACAGAAATCTCGCCGAAACGGCTGAGAACGATCGTCTGCCCGCCGTGTCGACGATCCCGTGATTACAGTGTCACCACAAATACGAGCTTCTTGTCCGGTAAAGTGTTCCATTCGACGGTTAGAGCACGCGCGATCCCCGGCCGCCGGATGATTTGACGGCAGTTGACTGCTTTTGTGAACGACTTCCTATTCCACGCCCCGGGCCTTTTAATACCACTTCCCGCTCTGGCTTTCGATCGCGGTCGATTTCGACGCGCGCGAAATACACGATAGGATGGGACAAGAGGAAATTCAGAGCTCCGAGCGGATTTGCGGCCACCTCGTGGATCCATTACCTGCTATTAGATTGTTAAGCGTTAATTCGTTTGAATCCCTGCGCCCCAAGAAAGTTCATTAGCATCCGGACACGATGGAAATAGAACTACACCGAAATTAATCAAAGTTCGAGCCACAAAATACTGTTAGGTCGTTTCCTCGATTAACAATTCCTGATTTTGCATATTTAACGCGATGACAATGGAATTCTGGAATTGTCAGGAAGCACTCCAAGGCAGGAATTGACGTTCGAAATGTGAATGCTGTCAAGAAAATACCACGATTTTGCGATTTAAAATAACGTTAAGTAATTCGGTAACTGCACCAGTGAATAAACGGGCACCAGTAAACGAACGCTTTTGTATATTTCAACAAATTTTAAGCCGCACGGCATACCAGCGGTAATGACTCTTGGGCCAATTGAATATATAACTCTTTTTCGTAGCTGTATTCCTACTGGTACAATAGAAAGAATATACTAAGAATATATTGGTACTAGAATATAGTGTTCATTGACTGGTATTTTTTATATTTTTTATTTAACATTTAATAAAGAAAAATAATAATAATTTCATTTTATTTGTGTTCATTTATTTTTGACAAATGAAGTATAGGGAGCCATTTGGCATATATATGAGATTCCTTTAATTCACATATTTTTTGTTTAAATAAAATATCTTCCTGAACAATTTCTTAAATGTTCATTCACTGGTGCAGTTACCCTAACTGGACTGCGGATCTTTATGCAAAATAATATTTGCATTGATTGTGGTAAGCAGGAATAATATAAACATTGATTTCATTCCTTAACGAGTTTGTTACATTAAAAGCAGCATTCTTGAATTGTTTAAATCATTTACTGTTTTATATTTCACCCAACGAATTTCTTCGTACACGCATAAAAATCCGCAGTCTAAGTAATGACTAATGGAAGCAATGCCATCTGTACAGGAAAAACGAAATTACCATCCGAACGACCTAACATTTCATCCAGAATTGTCTACATTGAATAGTTAGATTTTTCTGTACTTTAAAAATATACGAATATCACAAGCGCATAAAGAGCCACTCGGATTCGTGTTACCGTCGAATCATATCACTTTTAAATACGAGCACCGCAGGAATGTTTAACACCGAGTAAAATTTCATCCGCTTAATGAATTGCCCGCGAAGAAAGACGTCGCAGTGAATATTAATCTCGATTCGCTAATGGCCTTTTAACTCCTTCAAATCGTAATGGTGTGCCGCAGAACGTTAAGTAATAATGTAACAGCTCGCCGTGCATAACTATACGCAGATTTTCCGATCACCCAGCCGATGCAGGTAATTACGTATAATATCATTTTGATCGTGCGCCTCGCTGCGCCCGTACACCAGAGTACGGACGATGTCCTCGAACAATCCGCAGTGGATAATTCAATAGGTACCTAGATTTGTTAATTGATGATCACCTGCGTACGTACGCGAATGATCTTGCACGTCACACGGCTCGATAATTCCGTAATGACGGTCTTGTTTGCGACTGGCTGACGGTGATTAAACCTTTGCCAAAACTTTGTGTACTTGTGATACTAATGGGGCCGTGGTGTTTCCGTTCTGTTGGCCCGGCGGACGATATTTCTATCGATCGCTAAAAATTCACCGAGCAAATTGGTTCCACAATTGGTCCGTGTGCTCTTTGTTCTTCTTACACAGTCTCGGCTTAAGCCCCGTCTCCACTTAGCTGTACATTTATTCCTAACTCGTACAACTTCAGCAATATTTCGAAAATGAACTGAATCTTGTGCAGGGTCGGTGGAGTTCTGTTACAAAAATGGACCGCGAAATTTACCATAACATTGAATCTCAAGGAAAGGGATTAACCCCTAATAAAAATCAATAATTTCCTATAACCGACATAAAATTCTGTAAAGAAGGGATTGATATCGATCGTCTATCCTTAACTGGAGTAATAGTAACATTTTTCTCGGCGCTACGGTTCGATCAGTTTTCTGCATTAAATTATAGCTATTGGAACGAAAAGAAAGGTGGTGTGTGTTTCGTCCTAAACCCGCTAAAATTCTATTTTGGTTTTGTTAATGTGCAGCCATTCGAGAACATACAGGGTGTCTCAGCTAAATGAGGCCACCTAAATATCTCCTTTATTCTTAATGTCACATAAAATATTTATGGCTTAATTTAAATGGTATCGAAGGTGCAATATCATAGAAGAACAATTTCTTTTGACCGGTTATTTTTTCATAGTTTTTCCAAGGTCATCGTTATTTTATTATCGGGAAAACTTATATTCTTTTATTCCATCTTATGGCGGCTGAAAAAATACATTTGAATATGCTCAAGTCATTAACAAGATGGAATGGAAAAATAGGTTTTCCCGATGAAAAATAACGATGACCTGGAAAAAACTATGAAAAAATAACCGGACAAAAAATTGTTCTACTATGATATTCCCCCTTCGATTCCATTTCAATTATGCCGTAAGTATGTTTTTTGTGTCACTAAGAATAAATGAGATACTTAGGTGGCCTCCTTCAGCTGAGACACCCTCTATATGCATACAGTCCTCTTGTTTCAAGAAATTACGATCTACAGAAAAGTTGCTCTAATCATCGAGACCGTAAAAGTGAAATACATCGTAGGGCAAAGGGTTAAGCGAACGGTTGAATCGAGACCTTTAGATTTAAGGTAGATTTTGCGGTCCACTTTTGTAACAAATCTCCATCTATCTAGAGGTGCAGAATATAATTTTAAAATGCCGTGTGCATATTTGGATGAAGTTGCTTCCACACACGATGTTAATGTAGTGGTAAGACGCGGAGAGGGGGATTCGATTTCGAATGTTCTCTGGCAGTGTGACTGATAGCACCAACAATTCCATTACAATATTAATAGATGCAGGTGGGTGGTCTGGCCCGAGGAAGTTGCCAGAGAAATTCGTGGATCCCGAGTCGACTGAATACGGAATTACACCGGAGACTGGTCGTTGATAAGCCCAAACAAGTTTTAACCTCCTGCGTGACTCGACGCTAATGCCGTCCGGGAAGCTCAGACAGATCAGAGGACAGTCTGAAGCCCCTTTACGATCGGGAGGGACTGTCCAATCATGAATATTCTCGAGTCACATGGCCCCACCCCTGACGGAAGTGGCCGCTGTGCATGCATTCCAACAAGAAGCCGAATCCTCCGTGTAAAATCAATTCTGCGGTCGTTTATTAGTTTCTGTCCGCCGCTGAATATGGACGGCGTCGCTCAAAGGCAAGGGTCCCGAAACTTTGCTCTCCTTATTGCCGTCCCTCGACGTTTCGACGAACGACCGTCCATGACAATAAAGAGGTGTTTCCACTCGGTTCCGATCCCCATCGTTTCTCTTCTCTCTCTCTCTCTCTCTCTCTCTCTCTCTCTCTCTCTCTCTCTGTTTTACAAAGCTGGAAAAAAACCTGGCCGCTCTTCGAACGTACCGCGAATCGTTTCGACATCGATGTTCCCATAAAACCCGTCACGAATGACTGTTATCACCGACGCGGCCGCCATTTACCGTTCAAAACGCACACGCGACCGCCGCGAAGTTAATTAACCCATTTGCATGATCGATCCCACGTTTGTAACTGGCCGCGATTTTTTTTTTTTGTCGACCGGTGAATCGAGCCGTAATCGCTCCCGAAGCTTTTCTATTTCGAGCGACAGGCGACAGCTCGACCGGCTGATGGTCGATGCACCGCCGAATGAAAAAGCTTCGAAATGTTTTTCATCGCTCTTGACATCCTCCTAATGAGATCGAACGCCGCTCGAAATTCCCGTGACACTTTGAACCGGCGAAATTGGATTAAGCCGTTAAGTGGTCTAAATAAAACTTCCACCGATGTGTGGAAGGTCTCACAGATTTGCTGAGATTTACTATACTACGTAACAATGTTCTACGTATTTGTTGGACCTCGATCCCTTAAATAGAACATTTCCACCTAATATGCATTAATTTTGAATCGGATAGGGAACCGAGTTTCATGAATATCAGAATTGAAATAGTTTTGTCGTAAGTTTGATCTCGCCGATTCCGTTGAATTTCAAGCAGTTTCATTAGGACACAGGCAATGTTTATCGGACTCTGTGTTCTTTATTTAGGGGAAGATCCAGATTGGCCTTGCGAGAGTGAGAGAAAGAGAAAGAGTTTACGAATGTACCAGCATTATGCGAAGTTTCCGTACCGTTGGGAGAAGGAAGAAGCGAAAGAATTCGTTGCGGCGTCCTCGACGGCCTCGTTCAGCCGTTGAATAAATAATTTAGCGACTCTCGAACGGCCGTGGAATAAATTCGTTGACAACGTCTTATCATCCGAGCGAGGAAACCGAGGCGAAAGGGAAGCGTCAAGTGGGAAAAGGGCCAACAGAGGGAAGTCGTCGTGTTAATCCGTGCGAATCTAAATTAGGGGTTGCGAGCCAAGTTGGATAGATAGCTCCGAAGCGAGTCTAGTTCCGGTGGAACAGTTAGCCGGAGAGTAAATCCGCCGTTCCAGCCTCCGCGGGGAAACATTCCGTAGACTTTGCCCAATTCGAAATTATTCTGCTAGCTACTGCTGATTACTTGACACCGTCCTCGGCAAGTGACACTCTCTGTCTTGGTGATCTTCGCCCATTCTCTCCCTTCGCTATTTTATTTGCAATTTGAACAACGTTTGTAAGATGACTTGTTTCCCCGGCTTGTTCTCGGACAGGGAACAGTGATGCGTAGTGAATCGATCGACATCGAGCACGCTTCGACGTTTTGATTTTCCGAAGTGAACAGGTAGGAGTAGGGTACAGACGGACCAATGTCGTACAGCTCGCATTAACCCTCTCCATAGCTAGCTACCGGATCCGCATTTCACGCTGATGCTTGTCGTGCGACGAGTTATTGAGCCAGATATGTTTAACGATGCGTGCTGGATTCCCCTCCGGTTGAAGGTATTACGGTGAACCGTAAGTCCTCTTGCGGTTACAATGGCGCTGCTAACACAATTCCGCGAACCGCGCTGCGTAATGAACACGGACGGGAATCGTCGACAACAATCTTAGCCGACATACGTCCATTATATAACATCCTGACAGTCGCTGTTCGTATCCCCTTTCCTCTGGCTGACAAATTTAAAACATACCCGGTCCTTCAGACAATCTCGAATTGCGAGTTATTCCATTACGCCCCTGTCACAATTTTAATTTCATTTACATGCATTCTTCTTCCACAGAGATGCAAACTTTAATATTCGAAGCGGGACCTGCGCAAGCACTCGTTTCTTTCTTCCGGAAACTAATTTGTGTCGCGGACAACTTTCGAATAATTATTTTGCCGGATACGCTGGACCTTATGGGTAGACTCGTTTCCAGGATTAATTACTCGATAACGCAAACATGGGGTTTTTGAGGACGACTGCGGCCTAAATTGATCTTTTATCTAACGCGTTTGGCTGCTGAAAAATCCCATCTTTACATCAAATTAATTAGATTACTGTATCTTGGATTATTCAATTCACCGGAACTTGGATTTCTGGGCTTTAGGGTACTGGGCTCTAGCTGAAATCTTCTTACTGGCTTCGGGGAGACAAACAGCCGTTCGCGGGAGCATGGACAAAGGCAATTCCATCCTGAACAGTTTCTAAAGTACTCGATCCACCTCAGAAATCCATTCTGCGGCACGGAGCGGCTGTTCGTTCACGCGAGGCCCCTTGGGGGCTGTTCAGCCCGGTCCCAATTTCCCAAGACGACCGTATACGCCAGCTCGGATGGTCCCAAAGTGGCTCGCAATAATAATGCAGAGTGGATGCGCGTCGCGGACCGTCGATACGGCGCGCAGGGATGGCTCATCAATCATGCGAAAGGGTGGGGGACGATGTTCGTATAAGTATACACGGGTCAGCGGCGCGTTGCACTCGACAAGATGAGCGGTGTGTTGCCCTTCCGGCCGTCGACAGCCCCTGCGCCACGGACGCTGGTCCCGATCTCAACCTCCTAATCGCTATCGATCATTATTCCGGGCGTGCGTGTAACAAATTACCGTTCGATGCGTGCGCCTCCTGTTTCAGCCCGCGGGAAACCGTGCTTCGCACTCGCCGATCGATCCATCGACGAACGAGTTTTTAGTTCGCTATTCAATTTAAACGGGAATTCGAGGAACCGGAAGATATCAACGTGTTCTCGGTTTATCTCGGTCTGAAAATACAATTTCACCTGAAAACACGGGACTGGTTAAAATTTCTCAAACAAAAATATTTCCTGTTTCGCTGGCTGAGCTATTTGTTACTGGGACCACTGTCAGCCAGACACAGATTTCTCCGGAATTCCAGTAACGTGAAACGAATAAAAATGCCGGAAAAAAAATGAATGAGCAACGTTAGAGAACATTTCTCCGTCATTCTCCACGCGTTTTTGACAAATCCCGATCTAGGAAGCAATTCTATGTGAAGGAAAATGGGTCGAAAAAAATGTATAATCGAAATATTCCGTAAGTAGTAACTACAGCCAGACGGGATGTTTGCAAAGAAAACAACGAATTGGAATAGTTCGTGCGTATTTCTGTGGCGTGACGTTCAAAAGAAGCTCGCAAACTGGTCATCGCTCGGAAACTGGGTCGTCGAGTTTCCCGCGTGGCCGACCGCAGCCCGGAAATCGAATATGAATAGAAAATTAATTAATTATCGATCGACATTAAGATAGACGTGGCGAACGGGCGTCAATTAGAACCGACAAATTAATCCGGCGCCGGTTCATGAATCCGTAAAATTCGTCGTTAAAGGGAAACTTCTGCCATTCCCGGGGCCGTGATAAATTATTCCGCGACGTTCCGCGCATCCATCTTTCAACCCTTAACTACCCGCGCGAAGAGCAGGGCAGGCCTCTCAGCAGCATCATTATTCCCCTTGCTTCGCTATTTACAGGTGTGAAATTGAATTATAACGAGGATCCGGATGCGCGGCCGCCGTTCTCCCTCTCACTCTCTTACACTTGCGATAAATCAACCCAAGATTCTCATCAAGAATTTCTACGAGCCGGAAATAAGATGACATTAATGAAAAGCGCGATATCAAAGACGACACAGCCCTCGTCCAGTATAAAATATTCGGTTAGCTCGATCTGCACGAGTGTCCACATAATTACGGAGTATTACGAGCCCGCCGCGATGTATACTTCAGGCTAAACACGGCACAGTAAAACGTTGCCGTTTCGTTGGCCGAAGATCAAAGGGCCGACACGACGGCCCGCCTTTGATCTGAGCCGCCGACGAATATCTTCGAGATGTTTCACCGAGCTCACCTTATTTACATGAAAGAAGTACTACTCGTCATTTATCATTCGCCGTTTCAATGTCTCGGCACAACTCTCGCGATATCTTCAACCCCTGTTTACTACCTCAGTAATACTTCGCTGCAGAATCATTGCGCAGGATTCCCGTCGCGAAACAACCCCCGTCGCAGTATTTCCTCATTAACCCGCGAAATTCGGCCGTATATATCCCGATCCCCCCATAATCGTTCGAATGTACAAACTTATCCCTAGCGGTTTACTCCGCGGCGAAAGGGTTGCTCGCAGGGGTGGCACAGAGGGTTGGGAGGATGGGACAGAGTCGTCCTCCGGTAACAAGGGACACTGGCCCGCGATTATCCGACCGCGAAATTGTCCCGAACGCTACTTCCTGCTCCTCGTTCGTCCCCTCGTTCCGCTCCACCCTCCGCAACCCCCGCGCCGATTCTCTAAGCCTTCTCGTTTCCAACGCGTGCTTAGAGTATACCGGGCGTTTCAGACCAACATTTTTCGGACTTAAGGGTTCATTACTAGGGGTGTGCGAGAAATATCGGGAGATTCTCGAATTTATCGGGATTCCCGAAAAAATAGGGATTCTCGAATTTATCGGGATTCCCGAAAATTTCGAGAACCCAGTAATCATTTATATTCGGTTTAATGAATACATTCACAGTTTCGGATTTTTTATTCTAGATGTTTTCGAAATTGAAAGAATGTTGTCCATCACGAATTCTTTTCAAGAGTGTCTTATGTCATATTCTCGAAATTTTCGGGAATCTCGAAATTTTTCGGGAATCTCGAAATTTTCGGGAACCCGACCCGACCCGACCCGACTCGACCTATTCTCGACTCGTCCCGACCATCGGGTTCCCGATATTTCGGGTTCTCGCACACCCCTATCCATTACGTTTTTCTAGAATTAATTGTACGTGGTGGTTCATCTTTCCGCCAACCCCAATTACTATTTTCATTCTTAGTGGACCAATCAATTTTTTTTGTTTTGAGGTTCTTTGGTGCAGTGTAATACAATTTAATGAAACGACTGAATTACGAACTACGAAACAATTCAACCTACTTGAATTACTTTGTAATTATTAGACAGCGGATCTTTATGCAAAATAAAAAATGTTCGCACTGATTGCAGGACACAGGAGCCTGATAAAAATTGTACTCCTCTCTCAATTATTCTGTCAAGCTGTAACTAATACATTGATGTCCTTAAACATTTTTAGCATGTCCACTGCTTTAAATTGTACGTGGTCCCATTTTTGTCATAAATGCATAAAATCCGGAGTCTACTAATTATAATTCGTGAAGTAATTCAATTGTAACTCAACACAACTCTGGTCCTGCATCTTGTGCCATAAAGAAACGTGTTTTCCGAAGTTTTATGAGATAATAGACCCCTTCCACGAGACCCCGGCCCGATTATCTTGAATTAATCTCGCGATACTTATCGATCGCGGCTGGGTGAAGCCGAGGGTTTCACGGACGAAAAATAATGAAGAGAGCCGAGCGAGCGGCGAGGTTTTCGGTGTCCGAGGCCGGTGAATAAAGGCACAGAGCAGAACGCGTCGACATGGGGCAGCTACGATGACGATGCCTCGCCACGAGTCGGCCCGGTTCTGCGCTGACACCGCCCCCTCGTTTGCCGCACGAACAATTTCTCTTTCTCCGTGTTTCCATGCATTTTATTTTATTTCACCGCTTTTGCCTCTAGAAAATCGCTTTTCCGGCCACTCGCGCCCATAAAACCGAAAGCGTGTTACGCGTCGGTTCCCCAACCTCCCTACCCCATTCTCGTCACCCCATACGACAGGGTAGGCGGAGGAAAGGGTTCCACCGCGGCCATTTTGATCGTGGCAATTGTCTAAATCCTCCCGCATTGTTTGCGAAGCTTTGTACCGTTTCGCGAAAGCTCTCGGTGATCCACCAACCCCCCTTGTCCACTCATCAACCCCCGTTTTTTAATTCTTCACCGATTCACGACTGTTCCGTCTCTACGCGATTATGGTACTCCGCTGGTCCGACGATTCCGTTCGATGGAAGGGAACTACTCGATATTTGTGGGATATCTGTGAACACTGTAAATTACATAAACCTGCACAGCTCGCATGGACTACTGATCGAATTAATTTGCAGAGTATTTAATGAAGTGCGTTAATCAGCAAAATTGTTCGCGCAGCACGCTCGATTCGGTTGTTTTAATTGCAACGCGATCCGGCAAAATTCTGGCCAATTAAATATCAGCGACGACGGGGCGTTAAAGAAACAGCAGCACAGGTGGGCGGAAGTTAGCAACTCATGGAAATAAAGTCCTTCCGAACGGGTGTGCGGGACACCGTTACGCCGGAACGAGGTAAAAACGGTCGAAGTTTCGTTTACTTCGCGACGCGAGTAACGAGAATCCTCGTCGGCGTCGTTCGGGGAGCAACTTTAATTTCGTCATTAGCAAGCCCGATGCCCTTCCCCCACTTCTTCTCAGGGGGGCTGTAACCCCTCGAAATCACGAGAATTTTCAACGGACCCGAACCTAACGAGTTCCCGCGGAACACTTCAGCACCGAGGCGAAAGAATCCGCTGCGAGGGGTTCGGTTCATTTCATTAACCGGAATTGAATGATACCCGTGATTTTACGTTTCGCGATGATTTTCAGAAGTCTGTAATTATCACTCATGGAACGACGCCGCTGCCGGTGGATAGGTGACGCCGAGTCACGCTAGGTCAACGAACCTTCAATCGATTATGGAGAATTTTCAAGAAAATCCCTGGAAGATGGAATTTGATCTTGCGGAGTTAAAATAGCTAGACCTCTCAAGATGGATTTTACGTGATCCTCCGTGAATCTGGTAACAAAGGGAGGATTTCAAGGTCTGGTTTTAATCATTTTCAAGGTTAATCCTTGTTTCTACAGGGAGGAAAAGTAGGCGGAAGGCAGTGTTTAACGCTGTCAAGAGATCTTGTCGCGCCATTAATGCTCGCGACAGAGTTTCTTTAAAGGTTCGACGACACCTTTTCTCTATTCAGCATCAATCCCCTTTAAGGATAACGAGTCACGTTCAGAGTTGCCGCAACGTCGGCTCCCTCACACACGACGCTTTTCGAAGGCTGGGTGGTGGATCGGCTTACGTGTCGCAACTTAGAAGCAGTTTACCATCGCAAACCGCCGGATAGAGGGATCGCCGCCGCCTGTACACCGTAAAGACGTCACGAGACGTACACATGCACTGACACGATCAGCTTCGACGCGGAGGAAACTTTTCGCCGGGCGAAACTATTACCGTCTGAATACAAAGTGTCTCGGAAACCTTAAAAGCACGCGGCTGTCACGCTTTAACGCGCCCGGGATTTTGGGCTCCATGATGGATCGCGGGTTTCGAGATCATTGATCAACATCGCCGGGAACAGAAAATACCGCCACGCTTCCATGCGCTGCTGCTCGCGTTTTTACCTCCGGAATCACTTTATTCAACAAGAGAAGACGAGAGGAGAAGCACTTTTTCGCTTCGCTAGTGATGCAGGTCAATGACTGCGCGGTGCAAATGGAATTTTTACAGTGTTCAAAAATCTGTAATCGGATTATCGCCCGGTCGCAAGGATGTTCCGGGCGATAACCCAGGCGTTTGTTTCCTTACAGGAAACGAATCGTCGGTGTCTTCTCCTATGTTCTCTGTTGTATTATATCCCAACAAAAACATCCTGTAAACAGGAGCCATGTTCCTATGGCCGTAAAAAGTTGTGAGATCAAACAAAATACGGCCAAGTTCGTTAGCTTAGAAATACCTCTTGCAATACTGAAAAAAGAAACATATTTACATATTTTTTAAAGAGTTACATGGAGGGCTAAATTATTCAAACTTGGATGTTAGGCAGCGGTCAAGCTTGAATAATTTAGCCCTCCATGTAACTATTCAAAAATTTAAAAGCGTTCTTTTAAACTAATTTGTACAAACGCTTTTTTCAGTATTGCAAGAGGTATTTCTAAGCTAACCAACTTGGCCGTATTTTGTGTGATCTCACAACTTTTTACGGCCATAGGAACTTGGCTCCTGTTTACAGGATGTTTCTGTTGGGATTTCATCAATTTCTGTTGAAATTTCATCTCAATTATGAAGTAGGTATTACTCTTATCCCTGATTCATTAAATCCTAAACATTTTTTACCTTTCAGGTGGACATTAAGTAAATTAATAAACTTTGATAATTATACCTTTGAGAGTTTGTTATGGTGATGGGATTGTAGGTCAATGGAAAGTACCCAAAAGGTTTTGATGATCTGTCAGTCAGTCAGTCAGTCAGTGACTTCAGCGATTTCTGAGGTCCTATATCTCGGAACCTACTAATGTTGGAAGATTAATGTTTTGTCAATATTGAGACATGATAGCACACATTTAACAATTGTACGAAATTACATATCTCCATCTGCCTCCAGTGCCGAGTTATAAGTCTCTAAAAAACGGCTAAGTTGTTTCATGTAAAAGGAGGTAGTGCGAGAACTTGGCTGGTGCTATTATCATATGGTGGTATTATCATATTTTTATTACACTTTAATCTTTACGCTACTATCAATTTTTCCCCGCCACAAATATTCACAGTCTAACCGGTGCGGGTTCTCTATGTATCTCGCAAATGCCCGTCCATTGTGCGGCATAAATGCGAAACGATCTGAAGCCGGGCAACAATATCTCAACGTAGACGGTCGAACGTGCCGCATCTATTTACCCTATCGTTTGCGATCCCGGTCTGTCACCCCTCCGGTGGCACACATAATCGATTCACCGGGGTTGCGAGGGTGTCTTCGAAACAGAAGCTCCGGGAATCCTTTCATCCCCCCCCCCCCCACCCGCTTCCCGACAGCTTTGAACGGTTGGCAGCGGGGGCTGCCGTCAGCCGGTGGACAGGGACAAAAGCGGTCCTTTCGTGGAACGTGATTACGGGCTGCGGCGGTCGCCACAGAAAGCTGATTTCCTGAAAAATTCACGGTCCGCGGTCGCGGAAAAGTTAATCCTCACGCGAGCCCTCCCTCCCTCCATCTGACGCCGAATAATGCGAAATCCTCTGCGAGGAGTTCCCTACCTCGGGGAGAAAGAGAACGGGAGAAAAAAAAGAGAATAAAAGGCGGCATCCGACGTTTCGATGGGTGTCTTCCGGCGTGCGCAAAGGCTTCGGGATTTAAATTAATTCGAGCCACCCCCTTTTCCCGGCTGGCAACGTCTCTCTAACAACGGGACCACGCACCCTGTCCCGTCCGCCATTCTTCCGCCCAACGAAGTAATCACGGCCGTCTATTTGACGAGCAGAGTGGTTTCGAGTGGCTCGCCTGGGCGTAAATCGTCGCGCGGGTATTCGTTATAATTCCACCCGTCGAAATGAATTATATATCAGCCTGTTTCATCCCCCATCGAAAAAACTAGCCCTCCTTCTGGAGTCTCCCGTCCTGGGCGGTGTCTAATCACGATCTAGGCTAAGCCGGTTCAGCTGTTTCGCGGCGCACGATAATGTAGGCGGCATTAAAAGTAACGAGGGCCGAGGGTCGGCGCCCGGCCGCTGTTTGCCCGGACCGGTGGAATGGGATTTTTCAAGAGCACCGACTTCATAAAGGAGGGATTTTTATCGATCGCAATTTTTGTTTGAAACAAACTTGGAATAGTAATATTTTCCGGCGCAACGGTTCGATCAAATTCTACACTAAATGTAGCTATGTTGTAGGGCATAAACCGTTTCGATTCGGATGTGAACCAGTTAACGTTTTCGATTCGGATTTGAAACAGTCAAATGCCAAGTGCTATTCTATTGGAGGAAAACAAAGGTGGTGTGTTTCGTCCTAGACTCGTCCTGGACCGCTCAACGTTTGATAATTTTACCGCGGCCCGTTGAGGTGAGGGGGGGGGGGGGGGGAGAGGGATGTTGATTGTTTATATTTCAGATTGTTCTGATTTAATAATTTTAATATAATTATATTTAATGTTCCTTGGGCGGCCCGGTACCATTTGATCCACGGACCGGGAGTTGGGGACCACTGCGCTAGAGGACTCATCAGTATGGCTATCTAGCGGACCCAGCCTTAGACACAAATGTCTTGAGAAAAGTTATTAACCCTTCGTGGGTGGGGTGATCTCGCGTCCTTATTCGGGTGGGGCTGTTTCGGGTCAGTTTTACTCAGTTTTGACTTTATATCATCAGGTATTCAGACAAATCCATGTAGGTACATTACTAAATATAATTCAGACATTATCAAAAGAACGGTTTTATTGAAAATGAGAACAAAATAACTCTCGATCTTCTCGTTAAAATTCGATCGTTGGCGCACTCAGTGCACCAGCCCCACCCTCGAAGGGTTAATCTACTAATTGGTGACAGTTCAGTAACTTGTGAGAAAGTTTCTCGACGATTTTGTCCATCTTGCGGACGCTGTCGAAACTAGGCTTTCTCGAGTAAATTTTTCGCCATCTATAATAAAGGAGGGATTTTTTTCGATCGCAATTTTTGTTTGAAACAAACTTGGAATAGTAATATTTTCCGGCGCAACGGTTCGATCAAATTCTACACTAAATGTAGCTATGTTGTAGGGCATAAAACGTTTCGATTCGGATGTGAACCAGTTAACGTTTTCGATTCGGATTTGAAACAGTCAAATGCCAAGTGCTATTCTATTGGAGGAAAACAAAGGTGGTGTGTTTCATCCTAGACCCGCTAGAGGACTCATCAGTAAGGGTATCTAACGTTTTATGCCCTACAACATAGCTATATTTACTGTAGAATTTGATCGAACCGTTGCGCCGAAAAATATTACTATTCCAAGTTTGTTTCACCGACTTCATTTTATTAAATCGCAACGGCACGCCCTGCATCCCGGCCTTGATATTTGCGAGCTTTGCCAGAACGCTAATCGATTAATTAATTTACTGGACCCAGGATAGATGACAATAAAAATGTATTTTATCCTCGTACTTCTTGAGAAAATCCTTGCTAATACGTTCTGTATCTGGGTCACGCCTATTCTACTTGTCTGCCTTTATCAGATCTGGGAAAAATCCCTATCCCATTTGTCTCACCACACTTCGCCCTCGTTCTACTCGTCCCTCCACAGGTCGACCGTATTTCACTTGTCTGGACAAAGGTCATCTCATTCTACTTGTATCTAGGTTTTAGGATGGATTTATAGTGGAGCAGCGAGGTGAGCTGTGCGGCGAAAAAAAAAAGAAAATACATACGTACTTTTTTAGTAGTATGTGTCGAAATGTTGTCGCGAATGTTGGTTTCTTTTCACCGCGCCGCTATCATCGATGCTCGCAGCTCCACTATTAATCCACCCTTAGAGAATAACGAATTGAGACGCTCGTATCTGTACAATTATATAGGTACAGGGTGTAACAAAATTTAGTGTCATGGTTCTGGCAGATAGCTGTACACCTTCGGATCGGTGAAGATTTGTTAAAAGAAATTGCCGGAAAATTGACTTTGACCTTGAAATACTAACACTCACCACACAAAAGACCAGAAAAGACTGTGATTATTGGCAGTGGTCATCTAAAGGTTGTGATGTTTACTGTCCTCTATTTGTTTACATCCGTTCCGTTTACAAAGTAGTGGTGGCGAAATCGAAGCCGCTGTTCAAGGATGATTGTTAACAGCCATAAACCACGATGGTTCTCAACTCGAAGAACGGAAGACGACGTTAAAACATTCAACATTCTTTTATAAGAGAACGGTTGAGTTGCGACCTATGGTCCCTTTGACAAGTTTGGTCCCCATGGTGAGTAGAATGCGATACAAAAATATATGTCATACAAAAATTTGATCGTGAATTTCAAGGTCAAAGTCAATTTTTGCGGCAATTTCTTTTAACAAATCTCCACTGATCCGGAGGTGTACAACCATCTGTCAAAACCATGCAACTAAATTTTGTTACATCCTGTACATAGCAGTGTATGGGTGTTTGCATAAGTTATTATTATTATCGAGCAATCCATTAGCAAGGAGTCTTTCAATTGGGAAGGCCCGACCGCGCGGCTGTGTCCCAGCGGGCCGGTCGCAGTGGGCTAAATCGAAATTAGTCAGACGTCCGTCGGTTTCTGGTTTCGAAGCTCATCGGATCGGAGCCTGGGCGGCGAATGACGATCATTTATGGACCAATTACAGCATCTATAGGTCCCGGCAGGCCAGGTCTACGTGCACACGGGGGCATTTCCCCGGTTATTACTCGCCGTGGTTTCATCCTCGGAGTTTTCCAGACGGTAACCAGCGCCCATCTGCGCCGGCCAAATTGAGTTCATCCTTTTCGAGCTAGCACACCGCAAATTGAACGATGCTCTAATGATTTCGCGTTCCCCCGCCGCACCTTCGCCCGGTGTTTACGGCGTATTTATGACGGTTACGTGCCTACCACCCACCCATAAACCAGCGACGTTCCGATTGTTTTCCAATCTGCACTAACTCCTTCGAACCAGGGAGCTCAGTCTTCGAGGAGAAACTAGCCGCGAGGAACGTGGTTAACTGGCGGAAAATAAAAATTTCCACCAGCCATTTTCCAGCCGTCAACGCCGGCGAATTATTTGCAAGGTGTCTCGGCCGTCTCTGTTTATAGAACAGCGATATCTTCGGTGGATAAGTTCGGTGGACGTGTCAATGCGTCATCTTAGCTTCGATGGAAATGCAATATTCGTCAGGACTGGTTTTACGTCAGGCAATCGTAAATGTCACGCTATCGAAATAATATCTTTTTATTCAGTTTGAATATTAATGTTCACCTTTATTCGTACCACTTCGCCCGTCGGGACATTATTAACTACATATAAAAACAAGCGACGGCGCACAGTGGGCCGGATTGGGGTAAAGTGTGACATTTACCCTTAAAATGACCTTTCCCGTATTGATATCTAATATATGAAAATTGCATCCCAAATGTCCATAGACCTAGGAAATGAAGAACATAGTACAATTTAATAAATATTAAAGTTGTAATAAGCATTGAAAGTTGGACGTTTTAAGAGGCGTATTTTTCACGAGAAAAATTGCATCTCTTTGATGCGATGCCCTGACGTTGTTATTTAATATTTTCTTTCGCTTTTTTTTTTCAAATTGAAGAGCAAATTTTTACGATAACAAATCGTATCATACATTATTAATTAGTTGGCATAATATATTAAAAGTCAATGCTGAAGTAAAAGTAGAAAATTTAAAAAATTCTTTATATTCGGTAAGGGAGATCTTTAAAGTCCCAGGATGTCCCAGGGTCTAACAAATTGGAATATTTTTAGTAGACCTTCCTCTAAATAATCGTGAAAGAATGAATTCCCTAGTCGAACCTATTCTCGAATTATTACTGTTTAAAGCTATCAATGTTCGTATAGCGAGCGGAGTCGAAGCGAAGCGAAACATAATTTATAGACGGGCGACGTGAGGTAGCGACGTAAGAGGAGCGCGCGAAAAGACGAATCGCCCTTAACGATCGTTGTTTATGTCACGTTCGCGGATAGTAACGAATTATTATAAATAGAGGGTTCACGGAGGGAATCGGCCTTTATTCCCTAACGTTATCGCTACAAGTGTTTATATATATATTATTATTATTATTTATATATATATATTATATTATTATTATAATAATTGTAACACTAATGGCAATAATAATAATAATAATAGTAACATTGATGTACTTTTTCTTAACTAATCATTAATGTGTCATCACTACATTGTCTAGTCCAAGTTTCGCATCCATACCTTTTACGAATCAAAAGTTACAAGGCAATGTCACACTTTACCCCAATCCGGCCCACTGTGCGGCGTTCTGACGTGATTTATAAATTCTGAAATGTTAATATCTGTCCTCGTTACAATCGTAATTGCGTTTTACAGTGGCACGAGCGAGAAACAATTTACTCAGCAATTTTCCGCAAGGTTCTAAGCGAATCGTGAAAGAAAAGTTTGAAATTGGATACCTTTATTTGATTAACAGGTCAGGTAACCGGACACGGTTCATTTTTTCCAGATAAACGGCGCGATACTCCTGTTAAAACACCTCTGGTTATTAAATTCTAATTCGATTTCTCTCGTAACACCACCACTGAATTTATTAAATAGTATTTCACAGAACTTTCTTGTATCTGTAATTGCGGGGTGAAAAATTTTTGAACGTGGTGTGTTTTAATTTTCGTAGGTCCGGTGTTAACGGGCAACATTTGAATTAAATTTTCACGCAAGACGCACTCCAATTAAGAGTTGCGATCGTCTCACGCGAGCACGCACGCCCCGAGCTTATATAATACGCGGGAATATATGTATTTATATAGCGGGTATCGACCGTTTTTAATTATAGTCTGCTCGGCTCCGTAACGCATTAAAAAAAGAAAAGGCGTTGAACCGCTCGTGCAACGGCACCCTCTGCTGCCAGGCTTCCTCTACCTAAAACAACTCGACTATAAAACCCCCACACTCCCACACGCCGGATTCTATATCGCTTGCAGCCTCCGCGTGCTAATGCACCGGGGGGTACGATTCATCTTTTATCCTCTCTACTTCAAACTCACCCCCCCCCCCGCGCCGTCGCTGCTGGAAAAACAGATTCGTAAAATCTTCGTCGAAGAAAAAAAAAACTTACCGAGCGTAATAGTTCCGTAAACTTCGACCGTACATTCCTGGCGGTTGTTTGTAAACTGTAAAATTTATCTATCATCGAGGAATTGTCGACTTTGGAATTTGATTTCGTGCAATCGTCAATATGATTAACCACATCAGTAATTAATAATTACTATACAGACGAATGAGATTAAAGAGTGTCCATTTATAATATACAACGACATCGATAATACCAATGGGAGAAATTATGGTAATAAAACAGAAGCGGTAATTCATAATAATATTCAATGAGGGTAATAAATAATAACGATGTCCAATAGGGATATATGTAATTCTACGAACCATTGGTCAAAAATTATTTAAATTTCAACAGTCCGCTGAATTTCCCTCGCGAGAAGCTTACCTCAGCATTTTCCTGCTTTTCATTCCGGACAGAAAAAAAATTCCTTCAAAACTTCTTGACGAAACAAAAGGAAGTGCCGGGTAAAATGAAAAATCCCAAGAGAAGGATTTCTGAGGATGAAAGGAACGTAAGCACCGGCACCTGGGTAATACGGCTGGGATTATTTTGACAGTAGACGCGGTGTACTTTGATCAGACCTGGTGCGAGTTCTTTTTCAATATTTTTCGAGGTTGGATTATTCTTGGAGCGGAGCGTTTTCGTGATTTGTGGAACTAATTAAAAATGTAAAACTGCGCGAAGGCGAATGGAAATGGCAGCGGGGATGAAAAATGTTGGCAGAAGGCGGGATGGAAATGGGGGTTCGCGGTGGAGCTTGGCTAAATGATGCGCGATATTTTATTCAGCATCCGGCCTAGGAAAAGCGATCACCAGAATTGGAGACGTCGATCGTGACGTATCTATGGAAATTGAATTCGCCGCGAATAGGGCAAGGTGGCGCGGGCGAACTCTGTACTCGGAAGTTCCGCGTCTCTGATCTCACCCCCGCCGATTTTCCTTTTTCCCGGAATTTCCTCCCGGAGGAACGCGAGTTCACCGTTTCGTTTCATCTGGCTCGCGGAAAAATTCGCGACAGCTGTCCCCGCGTCGGCAATCAACTTTGACAACTCGATTTTTCCTCGGCATCTCCCCGAAGAAGATTATAACGCAATAATGTCGAGACTTCGCCGACCGATTCCGTATGTTTAGCCGCGTCAATTACGCCGGTAATGAGCTTGACAAATTTCACGGAAAATTAAATCCCATCGCGTCGTGTAACATTAATGTTAATCCACCGGTTTACCAATTTAATTTGCAATTGTTTCGCGAAGCATTATTATTCATTTACTATTAAACGAAAGCCGAATTCGTGCAGTAATAAACTCGTCAAATTCTCTGGAAAATTAAAACGCATCGTATCGTGTTGTATCATCATTAACCTAATGTGAAACAGCTCAATTCGGTAGAGTAATGAGCACGACTTTTGTTTTATATTACCGCTTATTGTCTTGCGTTACATGATTACACTGAGAAAAAAATCCTGTCGAAACAAAAAAAATATATGTTGATTCAATAAGATGTTCTATTGAATAGTGCCAATATCATATGAACTTATTTTAATATTTAATACTATTGAATTTTAATAGCAAAACTAACTTCCGCCAATCATATAAGCCAATAACTTGACCATCAATGTTTTCAAAAAAATAAGATATGGCCTCGAACCAATTCCAGTATAAATTTCTCAAATTTTTTTAACAACATATCTGATTGAAGGAAAGAAAAGAAATATTACGAATAATAATATACGGTATTGAATTAAATACTATTTTCAATCATTTCATGATAGACAATTCAAATACATCACGATCTGCTTCTAAATTTCATACTATTGAAAAGAATACATTGATATTCATCAAAGTAAAAAAATTACAATAACACACGTGTTATTGAATTAACTACTTTTTTTCTCAGTATACTAATTTTCTAGTAAAAGTGGACGAAACTCGGCGCAGCCAACAAACATGATTAATTTCATAGAAAATCAAAACCCATTGTCTTATATAAGAATATTATATTATTGATGTAACGTAAAGCGAAGAACCATTTCAATGCAATAATAAGCTTCGTAAATTTTCCAGAGAATCAATGCTCGTTACACTGTGTTGTTAATTAAATATTAGACAAAAGACAGGTAATATTCCCACTAAATTCAGTTTGAGATCTTCATTGCGGCAGACTCAGTCGATATTACGAGGTAAATACAGAGCAGAAATGTCTCTTATACCCCAGTCTATGCAAATTACTATGTAGAGAACCTGATTATTCACAACCGTGTACGAGCTGGTATTACTTCCCCGATTTAGATCTGTCCGACATAAAATCTTACTATAGAAACTTTCTATCAATTGCGTCCATCCTCGTGAATGAAGTTATCCGTTCCGTGCAACAAAAACGATGAACAAATTTACTCCGTAGTGAGATAACGAAAAATGTCAGCACCCTCGTCTACAATGAATCGTCGAAAAACCGCAACACGTTCTTTAATTGGCCACGCAAATTCTCCGTGCCGCAATCATCGTGAAGCGGCGGGTATTTATTTAAAGCGGAGGCAATTGTAAAATTCATTTACCGTAATTGGTGGGCCGCCGCTAATTCCATTACACCGAGAAATTCAAATCGAATTGAATTAATTGTGCGCCGATACAGGCGCGCGATAACACACAGAAACGCCGCATGTTAATTATACATTTGTACAGGCTTCGGGCATGTATTATTTATGAGCGTGTTAAGCGGTGCGCCTCTATAACCCGCGCACCGTTCCCAGTCGATCCCTTTATTTTTCTTGTCCCAGTTCCGCCGAGACTTCTGCCAATTCGACCCGCAGAACCAGTCCGGATAATCCGCCCGCCCCGATTCTCATTTTCGCGCGAAACGTTCCCGCGGGGGAAAAGGGTCGAGGGCGCGTGCACGTTTCTCAGAGAATTTTCTCGGCGATAATATATTCGCGAGTCGTTTCTCCCGGCATCGCACGCGGGGAAACAAAGTCTCCCGTACAACAACAAGCTCCCCGAAAGGTTACCGGATAATAATATTTGTCAATTCGCTTAATGAATTGTGTGCACAGTTAATGGTGTCAAAACAGTAAATCCCCTGAATATGCGTATATTACCGCCGCGGGTTCCAGCGAAACCCGGGGAAATTCACTCCGGGCCTAGTAATCACAAATTAATGCAGAAGACACATATTCTATCCGCGGCGCGGCCGAACAAAGTGATACGCGGACGGTTTAATTGAAATCGCCCGGCGGATAAGTGGATCGACCGAAAAATAAAAAAGATTCGACGGCACATTAACCATTTTATTTTAAATCCTGTTCCTCGCTTGATTTTTTGCCGCCGCAGGTGGAAATTCTGACTATTTCAAATTCTTTAAAACGGCCTGTCAAAACTGTCTATTAAACCTGTCTGCGAAAATCGTCCGTTCGCCGATAAATCTATCCGTTATAATTGTCTACGAAAACTGTCTGTTAAAATTCCCTGGTGAAATTGTCTGGTAAACTAGTCCGGAGAAATGTCCTCGACCTTAACGACAGGTTAGAGTTAGGGGAATTTTGAAAAAAAAATCTATCGCGTTACCTAGACCCCGGGATGCTTAATGCGGATATTCGGCCGAGACTCGGGCGAAAGTGGAACGAGTCCGTGCTAGAAATGTGTACATTGTACTCGCCACGGCAAAATGATATAGACAGACTAGGCAGCGCAACAGCGACACAAGGGGTCGCTATAATGAGCGGCCCGACCTCGACATGTAGGCCAACCTCTGACGCATACCTGCGCCGCATGCACACTACCTAGACTTTCCACGTTCCCGCCGGCCGGGGCTCGTTAAAGTGCGAGCGACCAGGAAGAGGCGACCCGAGCACATTGCGAAATCAACCTTCAATGAAAAATCACGAATCGACCCTCCGCAGAGGCGCCGGTAAAAATTGCGGTAATTGTTTAGAAAGAGGGTCTCATCTCAGATTTTCATCATCTTGAAATATGTTGTCAAGGCCATTATTCTGAACAACTTTTTCCTGTACATGTTACCGTCGCTCGGTTTTGGTTTTCGAGATATTTGCAAGAAACTATCGCTAATACTGTATTGGATTTTTCGTATTCCTACGCGCTCTGCAGCAACGTAAGCCTGTCCCGGCGCGGCGTTTGTTTACATTTTGCTTCTAAACATGCTGCGGAGATGAGAGAGAAAACAGGGTCTCACTCTGGCCATACATATATAGGGTGAGCTTTCAATTTTAAAAGACTACTCCTACATTTTCGTATGCGTGGCCCTCTCCGCCCCCACTGCCTAACCCTAACTAATTCTGATCGCATAATCTTTCCATTCTATATAGCCGTCATACAGAATTTGAACCAGTAATGGAAAAATCATGAGATGAGAATTAGTTAGGGTTAGGTGGTGGGGGGCGGAGAGCACTCCGACCACGCATACGAAAATTCAGAAGCACCCTATATATGTATGACTAGAATGACACTGTGTTTTCTTTCTCATCTCCGCAGCGTGTTTAGAAGCAAAATGTAAGCAAACGCCGTGCCGGGACAGGATTACGTTGCTGCGGAGCGTGCAGCAATACGAAAAATTCAATACTGTGTAAGCGATAGTTTTTTGCGAATATCTCGAAAACTAAAATCGAGCGGCGGTAACATGTATAAGAAAAAGTTGTTCAAAACGTAGAAATCTATAAGATATTTAAATTTCATCAAAATCTGAGATGAGACCCCCTTTCTAAACAATTACCAAAATTGCCATACACCATTACTCAAAACAGTTCGAATATTATTAAGTTCGTCTGCATTCTATAAATTGTCAAAAGCCCAACTGTTGTATGAGAAAACAGGTTCAATTAAAAATGATCAAGGTTGGAAGAGCTGTCTTGATTTTGGAATTAAAATTGCTTCGAGTCCAAAAAGTAGACTCGAACGGCGAGCCAAAAATGATAGAAAATGGTAAAATAAATTTTGTCCCAGCCCCGAGCAGAGTGTACTCGCCGCAACAAAACTTTCTGTCCCAAGTCCCCGAAAGAATGATCCCCTGAACCGTGACTCTCAGCAATTTAGGAGGAGACTATCCCGTCCGTTCCGGTAACAAGACATTCGGCAAGACTACAGTGGTGTATCAGCGACTGAAGTTCGAGTGGAGGTTCAACTTTCGTCCTCGAGCAATTACTGGCGGCGCCATTGTGCCCTGAAGTGTTTACATCGCCGCCAAAGAGTGTCAGCCGAACTTGCCGGGAGGACACGGGCACCCTCTTCCGTCCGAACCGGCAACGGTTACTTTCGCGTTCGCACACAGCTAGACATAACCGTCCAAAAGTTGGCAAGCTCTTTAAGCAGCTTGGCGACCACTTAAACGGTGGTGAACTCGACGTGTATTCGACCGGAACGGGGACGTTTTCAAGCGACGACATCTCGGCCTCGTCCGCTAAGAAACTGCCTGGTGTCTCGCGCTGCAAGAATTCCAATTAACTATGGGGAGAGTGACGACACTGTTGGCTATAGGCGTTCGTCGAACGGACTCCTATGGCAGCGCAAGTTCAAACTTCCTGAGGACATTAGCATCGGGAACGCCGAAGTTTCTGCGGAGCTGACACTACACCGAGATCGTTGATCTGCCTGTATGGTAGATTATTTATTTCGTGTAATATTCTGGTATGTTCGTGTAATGTTCTGATCCTCGGGGATCTTAATAAACGACTACTCACGGTCGTTCAAGATCACAGACAGAGGACACACATCATCATTATCCCCAATATACATTTAATATACAACCCAATATACAATATACATATAATATACATCCCCAATATACAATATACAACCAAATACGTTTTTCTGATCCTCAGGAAGCTTTATATATACTCAAGGACGTTCAAAGTCCCAGTCTGAGGAAACACATCATCGCCATCCCCAGTATCGGTTGTTCTGATCCTCAGGAAGCTTAATAAATAGTCAAGACCGTTCAAAATCACAGGCTGAAGAAACACATCATGACCATCCTCACCATAAGTTGTTCTGATCCTCAGGAAGCTCAATAAGTACTCAAACCCGTTCAAAATCACAGGCTGAAGAAACACATCATCATCCCCACCATAGGTTGTTCTGATCCTCAGGGAGCTCAACAAGTACTCAATGCCGTTTAAAATCACAGGCTGAAGAAACACATCATCATCATCATCCCCACCATAGGTTGTCCTGATCCTCAGGAAGCTTAATAAGTACTCAAGGCCGTTCAAGGTCGCAGACAGAGGAAGCACGTCATCATCAACCCCGGTAATGTTTTTAAAATGACGGCTCACACGTTGCAGGCAGGTGAGGATGTTGCATGGCCAGGTGAAAACGCTCGCAGCAGAAGATATGCATCAGCGTGTCGCGGCTGGAGTGCGTACTCCATCGGTCTAAAAGCTGGCTTTGCAGCAGCGAGGGGCTCTCGACGGAAGACAGCCCCGAAGTTCCGCGAGCACGTAGCTTGACGCCGACACCGATGTCGGCGTCGTCACGTGAATTTCGTCCCGTGTTCTCCTGGTGAATTCCTCGGCTTCGCGTAAAAAACGACACCGTTCGCGCGAAACAACGAAACGGCGGCTGAATTCGCTCGAAAAAGGGAGCACGAGGTGAGACACAAGATGGGACTCCATTTAGATCCACTCGGTCCTGTGATTTCTAAACAAGTTCCATCGCGTATCGTTCACTCGAAATCGATTAATACTGACGACGACCAAATCAAATCGAACGAACGCACCGGTTATTTTCTCATTATCGCAATTGTGCAGCAGGTGCAGCGTGGCGCGCACAGATCAGAAACAAATCGAAAATAAAACGCCGCTTATCGATTATCGGCGGACAATTGGAGGGCGCATGTAGCCTATATCTGTTTCTTCTTTTTGGTTTGTTTTATTTCATCGCGTGCATTTGACTGCGAATCGAAACGGTCAGCTATTCGCGACAGTATTATCGGCGATTTAACCTTCGGTTACTCGCACTCCACTTTCTACGTGACTGTTCACCAGGCATTTCATATGACGCGAACGTAAATAACTATTTACGCAAGTTCACTGTAATCAGAGAACCCGAGAAACTTCTCGAAATCTGGTCAGTCGAAACTCGTCTCCATAAACGCAGTCAATAGCCAGAGAATCGGGAACCGCGAAGCTTTTGTCAGTGGACGTGTACTATAATTGCCTCGCAGGAAGTTGAACAGTATCGACCGGCGAGCATCGAACCGCGACAAAACGGCCGTTCGGTCATTCGCGTGGCAAGTCAGCCGTCTAGTTATTTACGCGAGACATTAACCAGCCGTTCACGCGGCGCAACAGCCAACAAGAAATTTAATTAGCCCTCCCACTAGGTGAACGGGTAGACGGCGTTGAGGGGGGTGGAAGCTCGCGATCATAATCGCAGCTTGCGTCCCATTTCAATCTGGCGAGTGGGAACGAGAGGAGCACGAATTCGTACGAGCAACAAGAGTTTCCCAAACAATTTGTTCGGGTCACGAGAGTGGGGGAGCAGGGGCGTAGAAAGAGTAGAGGTGGGGGGACACCTTTTATATTTTCCCAGCGAACACTCGCCCCACGGCGAGAGAACCGTAATTTGTAGTTACCGGCGGAATGAACGTCGGCAGTTTGTCTGGGAATCTACTACCCGCGTAACTTGTAAAAGTGGGAGCCACTTTCGGTCTACGCCCCTCAATTATAACTCTGAAACACGTTCTCTATCCAACGGGCAGGGCCACGCCGCGCCGCCAATAAGACGCGTATACCAACGCGGATTGCATGCCTCTGCGGTTCTAGAACCGTGCCGTTTCCGCTTTGAGATGATTTAGTGGCGGTTCTGTTGACGAGCGATAAACGAAACCTCCGCCGACCCGGGAGAAGCACGTGAAACACAGTCGTCGGGATAAGTAATAATTCCCGAGGCTTGTCTGCCGACAGAGCAAACAGTCGGTCTGGAAATGCCGACTTGCGACCAATGAAAAATTGCACGGCTCCCTCCTGCCGAGGATATTCCAATTGGATCCAGTGTACACTGTGCAGAATGTTCCAATGACCAAATTTTTATGTACACTGAATGAAGAAGAACACGAAACATTTCTGTGGGCAGCAAATAAGGGAACAAGAATTAAAACTTTTATTACTACACTCTCGTAAGAATCTAAGAATTGATTGGAGAACCCTCGAGATGTAAAAAGAAACAAATTTATCCTCGAAGAAGAAGAAGTAGAAGAAGTTCGAAGAAGGTAAATCATTCGCCCTGCTTTTCTACGCGATTCTTATTTTCCCGAGACTAAAGAATTACAAAGTAACAGTTTGTCGCGAAGTGATTAGCCAGTTAAAGAATCTATTCCTGTATAATTTTTATTTATTGTTTGTTCGTGTATTCTGACCTTAACAATTCGACTTGGTGATATAGAGAAGGGTGAAAAAGGGGGCTAATCCATGTAAACCGGCCCTGTTGTAACTGTCCTGCGAATGAGCACGTTCAGCCTGACAAATAGATCGGCCGAGGGTAGGTTGTGATAGAGTCGCAGTGGTAGCGGCCGTCATAAATCAGACGTGACAACTGGAGAGCCGGTTCGGTGTACACAAGATAGCCGGGGCGAAATTATATCCTTTCTGCCTTACGATTCCATTCAGTCTGCCATATAGAACAATCCTTTTTTTCTATCGACGGTCTAACAACCTCGTAAATTCCGATTATGACCGGGGCGCAGTCGCCGCAGAGTGTACGGTTGAACACGAGTTAATCGAAGGGGGTGACAAATTGTTTTACTTCGAGTTCGGCCAATAAGTTACAGTTTCCCAATAGAACTCCATTAATAAACCAGATTAGAAGATTACAAGTTAAACCCAACTGGCCGGGTTGCCGTGCCGGGTTTTACATGGATGTCGGATTTACGTGTGCGCAAGTACAACGCCGCTGCAGAATACACAGACGGTTTTTCCAAGTCTGTTAAATGGTCGACTGTATTTTTCACACGAGCGTTCTTCCGCTCGATCTTCGCGAGTCAGCTTGAAATCAAAGGGCTCGTTGGTTCGCGAGAGCGCAAGAAAAAAATGAAGAAACAAAAGGTGCCGGTGATAGGCGAACGGTCCGCAAAGTTAATCCGTCAGCAGTCACGCGGACAGAATCAAACCGGCAATCGTAACAGGCATTTTCCGCGCGCGCGAGCACAAGCGGGAAACGGGGGATCGAGCGAGCGAGTAAGCGAACAAGCAGAGGCGAGCTGGCCCGCGCGCGCGCCATTAATTATCGAGTAATGCACTGTGTGACACATTAGTGCGTAAAGAGGAAATTATGGGCATAAAACGGCGACGACACAAAAGCGACAAAGGGACAGCCGGCAAATATTTTCCGAGCGGTGGCTCTGTGCCGTTGGTAGAGGAGGGAACCGAGGTTGGAAAAGAGAGGGAGGGAGGCTACCGGCACCGCCAACGAAATGACAGTTTTAATGAAACTCCGATGACCGACTTCCGGCCCAACGAGCTCGCGGTGAACGTCGAATAAATATCGGGGCGAGAGAGCGAGCCGGAGAGCACGGGGATGGTCGGTGACAAAGGGTATCGGCAGCAAACCGGTCGAAACAGGGGCGGTTTGCCACCCCCCCCCCACCCCCACTACGTCCCTGGCAAATATTATAATTCATTCGTCACGAAATATCGCGCGCAATGCCTCCCACCGATAATGAATCACGTGACGCTGGCGGAAGGCCGACCCGGTCACGCGGCCCCCGCCGATTTTAATCGGTGTTTTCGCATCTTTCGCTGATCCGAAGCGATACCGGATAATTAAATGACCTCCGGAACACGCCGCAACGGAACACAGACGCTGATTGCATCGTCTGCAACACGACGCTCGTGAGAACGAGAAATTAAGGCGTTGCACCCTGGTCGCGCGCTTGAAAAACACGCGGCCCTTCGGCAATTTTTAATTGCGCTCTTTACAAAACTGTTCGGTCCTGAATATTCATTTCTCAAATTTAAGAACCAAGTAGAGCGAGGATTTCAGCGACACTGTTGGCATAAGGACCGTCCCGGTAATGTCGGGGTGCTCGCGCCGTAAATCTCTCGCCGTCTCAATAAACTCAAATACTGAGTTGCCTTATAACCAATTAAATTTAACGTCGCAAGTAGATTTGCCTGGGTCGAGCGTCCCGGGCGCGCGTATTAGCGCCGTTTAACCGGGACGTTAGGTTTGATTACTCATAACGAAAGGCGCGGCCGATTGTTCTACAAAGATAATTGCAGGCTGGAAGGGCTAACGAGTCGGCCGAACGTTTCATTGAGCAGTAAAGCTTGCCGCGAAAGATGTGGAAGAAGATATGCTTCTCTCTCTCTGTCTCTCTGCCTTTCCCTTTCCCTCTCCGCGTGTTAGCGAGCATGCTCGCCCGCCGGGCGACAACAAACGTTAATGATGCTTGACCCCCTTACGTTTCAACATTGAACCGTTAAATTGGATAATATTGCTGCCGCCCACTGATAAGTGAACGAAAGCATTAATCGATTCCCAGGGCGAGCCCTGTTTTCTACTCGGATAATCGCGCGGCTCGCACTGAGGAGCTAGATTGAATCGTTGCAAAACGAACAACAGCCCAGCAAGAACGCTGATTATCGCGACGAGGATTATCGACCACTTGACCGCTTTATTTATTTTTGAGACAATCGCATTCCCACGAACAAATTTACACTGACGAATCCCGGAGACTAAGAGCATTGCCAGTCTTCAGAATTTCTGCTTTTGTTGATCCGTGCTCCGTTCGAAGAGTCAACTTGTAACCATAGCTTTCTTCGAAAAAGAGCGCAGATTTCCATCGGAAATTCTATCCGGACGATTTCTCGTTCATCTCCGAGCGAAACGTCCGTCCGCGTGACGTCCACGGTAAAACTCGATATTCTAAGCGGCGCGGAATATCAATAAACAAAATCCGCGGGTGCCCGTTGAAAATTTCATAGGGTACACTTCCGGCGACGGTTAATCTAATAGTCGTTGCGTGGTCACGCGGACACGGGGATGCCGAAAAAATAAAAATTCCTGAAAAAGAACGGAGAGCTGCCTTATCGGCGCGGCGCGCGGTTTATTTAAACGGATTAGCAGAAATTTCGGAGAATAAAAATTTTACGGCCGCTTTTATGACGAGGAAGCGAACCAGCCGGAACGTTGTCAATAATTTTGTCGAGGCTCGTGCTCGCGTGCCGGGCTCGAACAGGTCCTGAGTCTGACAACTCCGTGCCGATTTCGATGCAGTTCCGGTCGAGTTGCACCGTGGCTTTCGCGGGTTACATCGCCGATGCACTTATGCACCGCTGCAGGCCATTGTTTCGCCACCATCGTAAAGCTATGTCCACGTTTATTGCCCCGCCTCGTTAACGTTGCGCGAAATCTGGACGAGATGGCGAGCCGCTCCGGTTCCGGACATGTTTCTAATTTTATATCAAATAGAAAATGTCTCTGAACGACTTCAAACTTTTCGAGATTACTACACTGAGAAAAAAGAGTAGTTACTTCAATAACACGCGTGTTATTGTAATTGTTTTACTTCGATGAATATCAATGTATTCTTTTCAATAGTATGAAATCTAGAAGCAGATCGTGATGTATTTGAATTGCCTATCATGAAATGATTGAAAATATTATTTCATTCACTACCGGATATTATTATTCGTAATATTTATTTTTTCCCTTCAATCAGATATGTTGTTAAACAAATTTGAGAAATGTATTGATTTATACTGGAATTGGTTCGAGGCCATTTATCTTATTTTTTTGAGAACATTGATGGTCAAGCTATTGGCTTATATGATTGGCGGAAATGAGTTTTGCTATTGAAATTCAATAGTATTAAATATTAAAATAAGTTCATTTGATATTGGCACTATTCAATAGTACATCTTATTGAATCGACATATATTTTTTTTGTTTCGACAGGATTTTTTTCTCAGTGTAGTAAATAGATTTATATTTAATTGAAAGATATTTGATTGAAATATGTCGGTCATACTGCAGAACTGTATTACGGGATCAGATTCTTGAATATTAATTTTACTTTACCTTACTTTATTCTTTGCTTTATGTGTACGTAAAGATGGCGTTGAAGAGCCGCGGCTCTATTTGCCGAATTCAAACTGGTCCTTATTTATACTATCATTATAAACAATGTACCATGTAAAATAGTAATAAAAAAGGCAATACTACAATAGTACAAAAGTACACAATAACATGAACATTAACATTAACTTTAGGTTATACTTTATGCTTCATATTTCACTTCACTCTTAAATGGGGACATATTTAATAGTATACTGAGAAAAAAAAGTACTTACTTCAATAACACGCGTGTTATTGTAATTTTTTACTTCGATAAATATCAATGTATTCTTTTCAATAGTATGAAATTTAATAGTATGAAATATTCATATGAATATTCAATAGTATGAAATGATTGAAAATAGTATTTGATTCAATACCGTATATTATTATTCGTAATATTTCTTTTTTTCCTTCAATCAGATATGTTGTTAAAAAAATTTGAGAAATGTATTGATTTATACTGGAATTGGTTCGAGGCCATTTATCTTATTTTTTTGAAAACATTGATGGTCAAGCTATTGGCTTATATGATTGGCGGAAATGAGTTTTGCTATTGAAATTCAATAGTATGAAATATTAAAATAAGTTCATATGATATTGGCACTATTCAATAGTATCATCTTATTGAATCAACATATATTTCTTTTTGTTTCGACAGGATTTTTTTTTCAGTGTAGCTGATACAATGTTAAAATATTTTTGAAAAATTCCTGTTTCGAGTACATGGGGTCCGCGGTAAAATCGCAATTTCCGGGACTTCGGCTCAAGTCACGAGCCACCGTTGAAACTTGCCGGCGATCACCGGGCCCGAACTTTGGTCGATTAAAACTGTCGGACATTGCTACTCTAGCCATCAATTATCCCGGCTGATGGACGCCGCTAGATTGGCTCGCGCGCGGCAACGATTCCGCAATATCGTAACGCGCGTTTGCACAATGTTTCGCCGGCCATTTGGCTCTCTTGGGTCCCCGACGGAGATTGAAACCGTGTGAACGAAACGTGATTTGATTTTAACGTGAATCGAAACCTAGACAGCGAATATATGATGGGATTAATTCGACTTTGGTAAATGATCACTACTCGAACCCCATGCTGGTTTAAATTTCGACAAAAAAATCATTGTGGTCTGTACACTCGATTGAAATAAGTAGCTGATAGAACGCGATTTATGCTTACGATTTAATGAAATGATAACGGGAACAGGCGAAATTTAGCATGATTTAGCGGCCTCGCATTTAAAGCTAACCACGACAATTTATGGTCATGCATAACGTTGATTAAACTGTTTAATATTGTGCACTTACGCAGAGTGGAAAAATCTTGAAAAAATTGCAGGACACTTGAAATGTATTGCACACTCGAGAATATAGAATCTGACAATTGTGCCAATTTACGGGAAAGTTCGGGAAATTACAGATTTCACGATCTAGCAGAATTTAATACATCTCGTGTTTAATTTCCCGAGGACAACGAGGAATGAAAATTCCACTCGATTAAAACCTCTTCAAATTTATCGGGACAGTGGTACATTTACATAAACTTCCACGGTATAATAACGACGTAACAGATGGTACATTTTTATGTATGAGTCTGCAGGTTTGTTGTCGCGGAAATTCAATATTCCAATTGAAAGTAAGGATCGGTAACGATTTAATATAAACCTGGTACAATCTGACTAATTATTTTACAGAAGAAAACTTTATACACTACGTTAACCAAACTGCTGATCAAATAAAATATCAAATCAACATAATCACGCATTTCTGTACCTCTCCTGTTTCTCGTTTGATTTATATTTTATTTCCATGTTTGTTCTCGTTAAATTTACACGAGGGATTAACATCGGTCACTAACGCAACGCTGTAAAGTTTGATGAATTGCGATATGCAATTTCGTAAAAAGCACGGGGGAGTAAAAATTGCACAAAAGCTTATTAAAATGCACATACAGAACCTGCATTATTCTTTCAACTTTTCAATATTATTAAAACAGGAAACCAGTGAAATAGAGTTCCACGAAAATTGGAAAATTCAATCGTAGTGAAATAAAAGAATTGTTCGTACAACCTTTCTTGAAAATATTAAAAAGAGGAATAGGGAGTAGATGTGCAGAATAATTTTTCAGGTCCGTTCGAAAACGAACAAGACTGGTGCAACGCTGACCGAAAAAAAACGAACATAAATTCGAAAAATGCTAGTGCCAGTGACTCTCGCCGCAAGAGAATTGCAGCCTCCAAGGATCGGCAGCGAGGTGAGCAACGCTTTCGGCGTGAGTCCGCGCGTCGACGCGCTGCTCATGAATTAATCAAATCCGCGGCGTGCCCTGTCGGCGATATATCACCTGAATCTGAATTATTCCCCCACGAGCTCATCAGGGAACGAGTTTTAAATTTAAGTGTGCCTTATCTAAAAAGAAGAGAGAGTGTTTCTTATTGTGGAAACTTTTTTTACGTATTTTTCGCCTCGCGAGACCATTGCGAACTGCAAAGTTTTAACGAAGGCATCACCGAATTTCTACGAGTCGATTTTGCGGATACAGTCTCCAATAATTTCCTAGATCATTGTACCTATATATTTATCGACTGGTCAGACTATACTATGACCAAAGTTGCCGAATTTGTGGTCGGCTTTTACAGAGAACGAGCATGTATCTTGTGAAAGGGGAATATTTGGTTTATTCGTGGCATTCCCTCGGAGTTATACTTTCGGTCTAGTTACGTGTATCTTTGAAAAGAGAAATATTTGCAGTGTCATTGGCAGTATTAGCTAACTGCCAGTTGTAAATTAGCTAAATTCCGATCCACGGAGCCGGTACAACTTCGCCAACTCGCTCAAGTTTTTACTCGAAACAGTTACTATTTTATCTAGATGCTTGCCGGAGGTAGCGTTTAAAATTGAGAAATGGTCTTAGCTTATCCATACACCTTGTTCCTAAATAAGTACATATAGCTTTGCCCCATAATATTCGGCTATTAATCTTCCAGATGAAATCCACGAAGTGCAATTTTTAATACAAATATCTCACCCAACGTTCATAATAATTCTAATACCATCCAGTTGAAGGGTTGAAAACACCGGAGAAATTTCAGGTGAAAATACCAGAGTGGCTGTAAGCTGAAATAGACTAACATCATCTGTCATATTACGTTAATTAGCAACTTTTGCCTGCAAGCGATGTCAGCACGCCTAACAGAATCCCTGAACAAAAATGAACGCCGAAGAAGTTGACAGTCGGGGCAACTGCAAAATGGCAATGATAACTGAACACTGGATTTTATGCAATTATGAAAAAGCTGAAGAAGAATTTAAACTTGTTCTTATTTCATTTTCTATTTCACTCGAGTTTGTTGCAGTGCAGACAATTTTTATTTTGCACGAAGATCCGCTGTCTAATGGTACACCGAGAAAAAAATCCTGTCGAAACAAAAAAAATATATGTTGATTCGATAAGATGTACTATTGAATAGTGCCAATATCATATGAACTTATTTTAATATTTAATACTATTGAATTTCAATAGCAAAACTAACTTCCGCCAATCATATAAGCCAATAGCTTGACCATCAATGTTTTCAAGAAAATAAGATATGGCCTCAAACCAATTCCAGTATAAATCAATACATTTCTCAAATTTGTTTAACAACATATCTGATTGAAGGGAAAAAATAAATATTACGAATAATAATATACGGTATTGAATCAAGTAATATTTTCAATCATTTCATGATAGACAATTCAAATACATCACGATTTGCTTCTAAATTTCATACTATTGAAAAGAATACATTGATATTCATCAAAGTAAAAAAATTACAATAACACACGTGTTATTGAATTAACCACTTTTTTTCTCAGTATACTAATTTTCTAGTAAAAGTGGACGAAACTCGGCGCACAGCCAACAAACATGATTAATTTCATAGAAAATCAAAACCCATTGTCTTATATAAGAATATTATATTATTGATGTAACGTAAAGCGAAGAACCATTTCAGTGCAATAATAAGCTTCGTAAATTTTCCAGAGAATCAATGCTCGTTACACTGTGTTGTTAATTAAATATTAGACAAAAGACAGGTAATATTCCCACTAAATTCATTCATTTAAATAAAAGTAAAAAAATTACAATAACACGCGTGTTATTGAAGTAACTACTTTTCTTTCTCAGTGTAGCTAAAAGATCGATGGATCACATGGAGGGCGAAAAATGCGATAACCGGGCTCATGATTTCTGTTGCGTCGGTACATTTTAGATTTGTCTCCGCTCGGCACGATCGCTCCGGAATGCGGCCGTAACTCGGTCGGTTAACCGCGTTTCTCCGCAGAGAGAGAGAGAGAGAGAGAGAGAGAGAGAGAGAGAGAGAGAGAGAAAGAGAGAGAGAGAGGGCGTATTTCGTAGCTCACGCTTGCACATGCATAATGGAGGGAGCGATCGATCAAGATAAGACGAAATTGTATCGCAATAAAGAAAACTGCGAGCCGACGCCGCTCGTACACGCCGGCTTAATGGCGACGGAAAAATATCCGACGGCTGCCACCGTCGAGCATAATACGATTCATACTCCTCCGCAATGCGCTCTGCGAGACCACCGGATCCTTGATTGCCCCTCGTGTTTATTACCAGGTCGAGGATTTTTAACGCGCCGCTCAATTTCCTACGGTTATGGAAATTATGCTGATTCGCTTCCTCTTTTGTGCTCCTGCTTCTTCCTTTTCCGAAGCATTGAAATGACTTATCTCTCTCCATAAAATTCCGCAAGACGTATTCGGGAATAGTTGGAGAATCCAGAAAATATAAAAAGTAATCGTTTATTTCGTTCAGGGATCATTTCTGCTCCGAGTGCAGTCCGAACCCTTATCAGCCATGGAATTACCCGTACGAGGCTGGCATTTCATTGCCGGCAACGTTTCGGTCCCCTTCGATATCCCCGATCTCCATGATTTCTTCCCATAAGCCGAGGAAAGTTCGTTTCCACTGGCGGAAATTTCATCGGACCTCCCGGTTATTGTTTAAAATTTTTTAGCTTTGCTTTCGGAACTCTCACTCGATAGATTTGTCGGGAGGAGCTAGTTTGTCCGAGGAAATTTTATTGAACCAGCTGGTCATTGTTGAAATTTTTCGTCGCTCCCGTTTTCGTCTTTTAGGTCAGCAGTATTTAGCTCTTTCACCCTTCTACCGTTTTGTTCTGGAAATTAATATATTTCTTTGCTTCTGCCAGCGTTTCATTTCTATATCATTTATCTCTCAACTTTCTCCAGTTTTTATACTTCTGTTAATCCGAGTTAGGTCTTATAATGAACCGCGGCGCAGATTTCTATGCATTTATGTCACATGCAAATCCGCGAGAACACAAGCAGAGCTGCACACGAGCCCGGATTAATAGCGTCTTTATTTTTACCGTAAGGATGAAATAAATTTCCCCTTGTTTTTATAAAATGATGAAAATCGTAATTTGCATAGAAATTCATGGTTTAATAACAGCGCTTGGTTGCACACCTCGTTCTTCGCTTATAATGTTTCCGGCAGCTTGTACAGTTCGCTTATAATTCTCCTCGAAAGTATAATAAGGGATAATGTTAACAATTACAATAATGACGCGCACGGAAGTTGTTAAAATAATAACACACAGGACGAAATGCTGCCGCTTGTTTATGCAACATGCGTAAAATCATTGCGAAAATAATTCGACGGACAATTTTACGCGTAACGCTCTATAACTTTCGACGAACAAAGTTGCTCCGTATTAACCATGAATTATTCATGCAAACCGTAATAATGTTCACATCAATTTTCATTTGATACTTTCTGGAATAAAGAGGGCTAGTCTTCGTTGTCTCTATTTCTAGATTCAATCATTCTGTTCTACGTCGTAATTAATTTCGCACGGTGATTAAGAAATTCCGCAATACTACCATTACAAACGTCGCCAGCTCGTTAGTGAGCGTACACGAGCGTGACAATAGCCATCGAAACAAACATGGAAGAGTTTAGCGCGGCACAGAGGGTCGGCGAATCGCGGAACAGTCAATTACAGGTTAACGTATTAGAGATTACAAAGCAAACCGGCTAATTACTCGAAACTAGTTAACTTTGCTAAACGGGTTTCGCCGTCGGCACTGGATCCTTTGGCCGTACATGATAACCGGTGGCCATTGTGTTCCGCTAATTTCTCTATCCTCGAATCTCCCAAGATCCTGGCGCAAACAACAATTTAATTTTCTTTCCATCGCCTGCCGATCGTTAAAAAAACTCCGAGCACTCGAAAATCCAAGTTAAACAAAGTTGTGGTAAGTTTAATGAACGTTGATCCCTCGCCAGATTTATATCCGTGGAATTTGATTGTTGATGGATCGTTGCTGTTCCGGGCCAATTAACGCGCAGCTGCCAATTAATGGACAAGCTTCCGGTCAGCTTCTTCGACGATTGCCCCGATATCGTTTAAGATCTTTATCGTCCGGCGCTGGAAGTTCCGGGCAAACTTTGCGCCGAACGCTCCCGGGAAATTTACACGGAATCCACCGCTTTGAAAATTCGAAATTAATCTGGGAAAAGTTTGCCGGCGCGCCTCGTGAAACCTGCCCCTCCCTCTTTATTACGAAATTTCAGTAATTACCGGGTTTGATGGAAAAATTTGCTACGTTGAAATTTCCAGCTTCGCAGACACTGCCCGGTGTAATCTGCCCGAATCTCTTTCTCGTATTTTGTAATTCAATTAGGGGATTACTCAAGTTCGGGAAATATCGTCCGTGCTGCGACAGATGTTGATGAATTGTTTCCGGTAACGTGCGGATGAATCATGGTCGGGTGATCAGTCTCCTTTTATTCATTTTATTCTTCAGGATAGATCGCTTTCTGCACGAACGACCATCGTGATACATTTGATGGAAAATCGTAAATCGAGCGCGTAACTCGAAACAATAATCAGACGTGGATGCGGGCCTGTCATTACGTACATCGGGATCGGGGTCGCCCGCCTTATCGCGCTAATTCGCGGATCGATGGCCTTGCGTTCCTGTTTTTTCTTTTTTAGCCTAATTGCATCGAACCGGCGAAATTGCCACGCGACACACGAGGCCCTTTTTCCACGAGCAACGTAATACATGTTTACGACCCGGTCTCCCCCGTGCTATACGAAATCCTAGGATTTCACGGTGTCGGGTTAAACGAGCTTCATAGCGGACACGTGACGCCCCCCACGTCGAGTTTCCTTTCTTTTTCGGTTGCTTTCCCCGTCGAAATGAAACTGCACGGAATTGTTAACCGTTTGGGGGTGGTCACCCTCGTAAATTGCTTCGCCTAGGGTTGATATAGCGTCGGTAATAGCAGGCTGCATCATATCTTGTTGCCGGACAGGATGGCGGGACCCGAGGACGTGTAAATTGTATTTAGGATTTTTCGCGGCAGGACCTGGATGAAGATTGATCGAGGACCCGGCGACGATCTACACTGCTCCTCATTGTCGCAGAAAGAAAATTGCGAAAGCAAAAATTGATGCAACTTATTCTTGTGGTAAGTGTACAAAATAACAGAAAATGACTGAAATGACAGAACCGACTTATCCTTGCCATAAGTTTATGAAATAAAATGCACGAGGCTTCGAGTGCGAAAGCAGAAATTGAAGTAACTTATTCTTGTCGTAAGTGTACAAGATAACAGAAAATGACAGAAATGACAGAACCGACTTATCCTTGCCATAAGTTTATGAAATAAAATGCACGAGGCTTCGAGTGTTTCTCAGACTCATTTTCTACACAGGTCGGAATAAGGGCGAACGCGGAAAAACTCTTTTAATTCCGAGCGGCCGGAACTACAATTGATTTCCAGGAATCGAGGGCGATCGCCGCCGCCGCCGTCGCCGCCTGCGTCTGACAGCTTTCGATTTTTCGTTCCCGCTGCAAAATTCCACGGAGCCCTTCAGTCACGTTGTTGTTCCATTGCGGAACGGTGTACAACCCCCCCCCCCCTCTCCCCTGCACAATAACCGTGGTCTTGGACGGAGCCAGGCCGCGAAAGTGGCCCTGCAACGAAGTTTCGCGAAACGAGTTTTCTTCCTTGGTTAATTGTGGACGGATGGAGCTAAGTCAATTTACCCGGCCTGACCTCTGACGAACTTTCCATCTCGCCGGGAATATCATGCTCGGTCCACTTGGACTAATCTTATTTCTACACGGAGCATTTACTGTAATTTAGGCTCGCGTCGATGCTTCGAGGAGGAAAAATGGGGTTGGAGACTATCGGAGGTTGATGGGTCGTGTAAATTGTATTTTGAGAGCAAGAAAGAGTACGGAGGAAGAAAATTAGGGGCGTGGCTATGTTACATCGTTTAGCCACGCCCAGGTAGAATTATATGGTCATTTACAATTAGTTTCATGCAGGTTAGACTTGAATGTTTATCGGCAAAGTGATTGCTGATCACTGCTGACCAGTGGGCGGGGCTATCCCCTCCCGTATCTCTTAACCACGCCCCATACAGGACTCTTCATAGTAAGTTTCATACATTTTAAGCACAGCTAGTAACCAGTTATCTCCAACATCGATTTTTCGATCGTGAATTCAGGAGATGTTGAACGAAGTGCGGTCGAACGCGGCGGGGCCGTTTTGCATTTGACGGTATCGTCATCGCAGCCTTGAAATACTAGTTTAATAGGCTGCTCGTGTAACTTGAATCCACGAAGCGCTCGGGCTATTAACCGCACGTTTCGTCTTCGACGAACAATTCCAGGATCTCCGGGAATTGCCGGGAACATTTTACCGGCGCAGGAGCAGTTCGGCCGGGTGTATCTCGCGAGTGGCGAAATCGCATCACGAAAGTATTATGGGCCGGGCGGCCTTAAATATTCCATCTAAATGCTGATTCTTTCAAAGGCTCGTTATTTGTTGTAATTCTGCGTTAAATTGTACTCGGAGGAAGTTGGACGTCGGCCGGGCCGCGGGACACCACTTGTCTTCGTTTCGACGCGTCCTCCCGTTGCTATTTTGTTCCTCTGCTCGCGTGAAACGAAAATACGGGAAAAGCGTTGTTACGTAATTAAGCGTCGTTTCTTGTAAAATGACGCGCGGAATAACGATCGTTGACAACGGCGGTTGATCCCGGCGTGCTTCCGGAAATTTTCAATCGGCAAAGATAAATTCGCTGATCGTCGGGTGCACGGGGGAAAAATAAAGAAAATTACGCTCGCGCGCAAATACGATGATTGATCGGAACACCGTCGGCAAACAGGCGACGGTAAAAACGGGAAATCAAATCCTCCGGTTCGGAAAGTGGGATACATTTCCCTCGGTTTGCCCGTGCCTCAAGGGTACCATAGAAGTGCCAATAATTGCATTTACTGGTGATGGGAATAAAACTGGAGCAACGGTCGCGCGTAATTAAAACCGGTATTAATCGAAACGTCAGGCGTGCTGGCGTGCTATTGATCATCACGACGGCACACCGTTTATCGGTTTACAAAACGGAAACAAAACCGTTCCCGCCCGGAATCGAGGGATTAAATTGTTCTATAAATGTTGCGCTCTGTTTCGTCCACCTCACCCGTCCCCCCTCGACGACCCGCCCTCTCCGATATCGCTTCATTTGTATAGAATTACCGCTTTGCTGCCATTAATGACGTTTAATCTAGGGTTCGTTATTTTCATCACGACCTTTATCGAACGACAAAGTGGGGGAACTTCGAGCCAAATAGAACGAATACGAAAGTAAATTGTCCCAAGTCGCTGGGCGGAGCCAGATCCCTACCACACGTCTTAGCCACGCCTTTAGCTATGATAGTACAACGCTAGACCCTCCAAATCGAATTACTGCGGTATTCAAGCCGAATAAAATAGAAATACAAAACATACGAACGGTAGCTTTCATTGTTCGGCATGTCAGTAATTACTGTTCGGATTAAAATTGATGCGGAAACACGACCGACGCTCATTCATTCTGGCCGAATGAATGCCGGTCGTAGAACAATGCGATTATTCATCCTCAGGGCTCAATGTAACAGTTTTCGATACATCGCAGTCGATCGACTACAACCACGGCCTACCAATTTCAGCTGGCAAATTTCACGAACCGGATGTTCGGTATTATTATACATTAACAATCTAGCCGTGTTTATTAATGAAGAAAGCACGTAACAACCGCCGAAGATGAGGTTAAACACGCAGGACGTGTACTAGAAACCAACGTACACACGAGCACCGACCATTCGCTCGTTGCCTAAACATCAGGCGGTAGTAATAAACATTCGAAACGAACAAACAAAGGGAGCGCGTGCACATTGTCGTCGTGCGGCGAAAAGCTACTCACGAACGCATAGAATCAACAGCCGTGTTTAAAAATCGACAAGTTCGAGCTTTATTATTCCCCGGCGAACCGAAAATAGAACGCTTTGTATCGAAAAACGTTAATATTTGGAAATAAAAACGGACTAGACACGTTTATGCAATTTCTCCGCAGGTCTGGAATAAATAAAAAATCGTATTAAATTCTTTCATACTCCAGTGTTTTTTGAACGTTTTCAGAAACCATAAATGCATAAAGGTCCGTACACTGAGAAAAAAATCCTGTCGAAACAAAAAAAATATATGTTGATTGAATAAGATGTACTATTGAATAGTGCCAATACCATATGAACTTGTTTTAATATTTAATACTATTGAATTTCAATAGCAAAACTCATTTCTGCCAATCATATAAGCCAATAGCTTGACCATCAATGTTTTCAAAAAAATAAGATATGGCCTCGAACCAATTCCAGTATAAATCAATACATTTCTCAAATTTTTTTAACAACATATCTGATTGAAGGAAAGAAAAGAAATATTACGAATAATAATATACGGTATTGAATTAAATACTATTTTCAATCATTTCATGATAGGCAATTCAAATACATGACGATTTGCTTCTAAATTGTTTGATATTGATATTCATCGAAGTAAAAAAATTACAATAACACGCGTGTTATTGAAGTAACTACTTTTTTTTTTCTCAGTGTAGTCTAGCCTTGAAACCAAATTACTTTCGCGCAAGATCTCGCCGCGAAACTCGAAGGAACAGGTTCAGAATTTGGGACGATGAGCCTGGGTCACGCAGAGAGTCCTTCATTGAAGGGTTAAGGGCCATTATCCGACATTATCGAGAGATATCAGCGGCAGGCGTCCTGGGCCACTAATGAATATCACCGAGCGATGCCTGAGAGTCATTAAGAGATACGGCAAATTGAGGCGTGGCATCAGCAATAAGTGTCATCCATCGCGCATCGAGCGACTACCGGTTGGTACTGGCATACCGTAAACCAGTCCAGAACGATCGTCAACTATCCATACGCAGTGGAACTTGTAGATAAAAGACCGGTAACCACGGGGCGCCGAGTCATTGACAACCTGTAGCGAACTACGGGGCTCGAGCAACTCCGAGATTTCGTGGCAATGGGGATTAGAGAGCCGTCTAGAAACTGCAGTTAGCGAAGGGAGGTCGGTTCGCTGACCCTCCTAGGCAGTTAAGACCTGATTTCTCGCTTCCCAAGTCGTCTCCCGCCCACGCTCTGAAAGCCGTGGGAATCCGGAAAAATATTTAACGCCGGATAAACCTGCCGGAAATCGAAAATCTCGCTTGACACTTGGAATTTTGATTCGACACTGAAATGATACGTTATCTCGGGAAATTCATGTCGGAACAGATAGCTCATATCCTATCACCGGAAAAAGCTGAGAATTACTGAAATTTTCAAACGGCTATTTCAGCACGAAAGAATGGAATTATACCATATCCGTGCTGTCGTTCAACTCGTACACGATTATTTTTAACTATGCACGACCTACTGGTGGATTCGAAGAGGCAACATATTTCTGCCTAGCTAAAAATGAATCAAGGATCGCGGTTAAATCTTGTTTGTAACGTCGCCGATTTTTCCGATCCGGCGGATGTCGTGAATATGTAAAATCCTCGCTGCATAAATTACGATTCTTATTCGCGGCGGGAGACCTAACCCGATCTCACCATAAACAATGCATATTACGCGGGCGAATCCTGTGTGTATGTGTGTGTGTTCACGGGTGCAGTGGCTGGCAGATAGGGGATTCGGGTCCGGGCTGGTCGCGAAAGCCTGAGTGGAAACGAGATAAGCAAACATCTCGGCGAATAGAGTGAGCGTTGGCCCGTTCCGCGAATGGGAAAGGGACTTGAGTCGTGCATAATACCAGGTACAATACCGGGTAGAATCCCGGGTAACATTCGACCCGATCGACCAAACTTTTCCCGCAGCCGCTGCCGCACAGTGGGACGAAACAACCTAACTGCGATCAGAAATCTGTAACTTGGCTTCTGCATTATATACTGTGTTGAATTTTTGATAAGTTAATCATTACATTACAGCCTTTACGTTCCGTTAATTTCAGTGGTATTCATGTGGACTGAGTTTCGAGATGTTCACCATATAAGAGTGAATATGCTCACAGCGTACAGTTTCGATCAGATGAAAAGACAAAGCAAATTTGCAAAATTTAACCTCTACGTTTCGATCCGGGTTTGGATCATTCTCAAGAGTATGCGTCTGAAAATTTATATGGAATTAATATCTTTGTTATTTAACACGGAAAAGAACACTGTTGATAAAAGAACCCTTAAGACACCTACTTGCTATGTATAAAGAATTTTAGAACTGGCACAAACTGTGCGCTGTGAGCATATTCACTCTTATCGAATATTTACGATCGTGAAACAAGAAATTAATGTTCATCATATTATCAGAAGTAATTTTCCCAATTAATTATGTGGATCTTTATGCGAAATAGAAATTGTCTGGAACGATTGCAAGCAGTAGAAACTAAATAGAAGAGAAATTCTGTATTGACGTCTTCAATTTAAAAAATTTGGAACAATTTGGACAATTTGGAATTTCATCTACTCTTCTTCTTCGACACGACGAGTTAACTCGTCGCTGCCAGCGAAAGGGTTAACCTACCACTGAAATATTGACGGTATATCCATAATACGGAGAGAATCATGAACCCACGACAATTCCGACGATTAATTACGCGTGAAAGGGGGTCACAGCAGGTTCCCATTGTTTCTCGCTCAGGTTACGAGGCAGTGATCGATCACTTTCGGGCCAAGCCGAACGGGCTTGAACTTTTCTTATCGGTTGGCGATCGTGGAAGACCGTGAGGGTTGTAAATCGCGGCCCGTTAACCGGGGGTCGCAGAAATTTTACTTTTCGAGCATTTTCTCGGCCATCCTGGCTTCCCGGTGAAGTAAACCGTCCGGGAGCAGTGGGCACCGCGGAAAAAAGAAGAAAGGAGATCCTGAAATCCGGCTGACGCTGCGCACAATAGACTCAGCTAGACTACCGGGCGCGATGCATGCGCCATTAACGAGTTAGCCTAGGCAACCCCCGGAATCGTGTTTACCCACCACCGTCGACCTCATCCGTACCCGTCGTTTTTATTCACGGACACGAAAAAATAGAACCACTGCAGACCCCGTGCTACTTTCGCGGGCGGCATTCACCGCGCTCAGCTGATCGATACGTCGAAGGCCGTGACACCTCGCGAGCATCGAGACGTCGAATTTCGCCTGTCCCGTCGCGACAAATGCTGCTCAACGATCCACGATGTGTATTTTATCCCCTCCCATCCACCCCTCTCGTTCTCACAGCCTTTTTCAGCTGGTTCTGATATCGACAGTAGAGGGACGCCTCTTCTTTGTGCTCCTCTGAAAAAATTTCGACTACGGAACAGAGTAGGGCAATAATCAACTAATATCTAAACATGACTATATATTAGTCTTCATTTTTATTATTATTACTAATATTAAATTATTAACCCTTTTAGTGCCGGGCGAAAAACAGGTGCTTATGCGAAGATAACCGGCCGAATTTTACGATTTTACTAGGATCTTTAATTCAAAAAGCAGTGTATTAAACCGAAAAATTATTTATTTTAATTCTCTGGTAATGAAATTAGACTATTCGTAACGTATTATAAATTTATTTTGAGATAGAGATCTCTCGCAATTCGAATAGTAAAGCGCTGCAAGGTGCGGGCCGATATATCGGCCACTGGCACTAAAAGGGTTAATGTATGTTAATCGCACAATAGTGACTGATGACTAAAGATTGATGACTGATCATCAACTATTTATTCACTAATAAGCAATAACTAACGATTACATAGAGCTGTGAGTAATTATTTGCCATTTAGTTATCACTAGACTGCCGATCTTTATGCATTTATGGCTTGTGAAAATGCACAAAAAAGGCCCGAATATAAAATTCGATAGAATTTTGTACAATTTTTAGTTGTTTCAGATCTACAAAGGCTGTTCCCATTAAAAACAGGATTTCATTTCGTTCCACTTTCTTAAAATTTGTCTACAAAAATTGGAAAATGCATAAAGATCCGCAGTCTAGTTATCACTAACTAATCAAAATGTTTTGACTAATGACTATTTGGCAATGCGTAACATTCAAAAACACTATTAGTCATTTTTAAATATTAGTTGATTATCGCTCTACTCTGCTACGGAATTGTGCGGAATAACGGTGTGAATCTGCGTGCACGTGTACGTGACGTCAAGACCGGTACAAATAGACGACGTGTCGTCACCGCGTAGCTGATAACAGTTCTGATGTGAGAGCTTTAGAAGACAGGTCTCCGATTATATCGTAGTCCACGGTATTGTTCCTGTTAATAAACTCCTGCAGAATATTTAGCGAAACAGCATATTTATCGACACGCTGTACATTATAATCGAGTTATAATTCGCGAAGATTAACTGGCAATTCCCGTCCACCGTTAATAACCATTTGCGCGTGAAATTGAACAAGACCGGTGTCCGTTGGCAGACTAAAAACGTATTAGCTTCATTAAGAAGACAATTATAATACGAATATTTTAATGCAAGTTAAATGAGCGCAGGGTAAACGTCGCGACGCGGAAACATTGCCGCTCGAATATTCGCACTGGCTTGTTGTGCCGGGAAAATTGATCGTGTAACGCGAATGATGCGAGAGTTTTACGTATTAATTTTAATAACATAATCTGACAGGACAGGGGAAACGTGTTCCGCGCGGGTTCCTCTGGTCCAATCGAGAAATACTAACACGGCGCCATAGCGGCCCGTAAAATTACCCGGGTGACGGTTCTATTTTATCGCAAATTAGGTTTAATCGTCGGCCTTCGGTAATCTTGTTAATCCCCGCGAGAATACGAGCATCGGCGATCGATTGATATTACACGGTCCCATGGATCCGGCGCGCTCGATCATCCTCCCCTCTCCCCGATATTTAATTATTTCACCGGCGATGGTAAAAAACGAGTCGGTCCCGGACAGTCGTTTATCATGCATTACCGCATGCAGCACAGTGCTCGTCCGGATCGATGAATTTAGAGACTTCGCCGCAACTTTTGCAGTCTCGTGCAACGTCGACGCACGCCGGCCCATTCACGATGGCAGACCGATAATTACGCTTGCCTGATTACGGCTGATCGACCACTGTGCCCCGAGCGAAATCACGCGCACGTGACAGCGACTGTCAAAAGTCAGATAAGTGTGTTCTTTCAATTTGATTTTTCCAATCTAGATGAAAAGTTTGTTTTGTTAAATTCGTCAGGCGGTGTCATTCAAATATAAACGTTTTATATATTAGCGATATTAATTAAAAACTAGAGGGTTATTAAAAATAAAAAAACTTTTTTTTAAATAACAATAAAATATATATATGATTACGTTTGTTTCTTCGGTGGAAAATTCCCGTCCTCTCGTATAAATTGCATTGTTGAATGAACTCCTTTCGAAAAAAAAAACTAAAAAACTACTTGACCAAAATGGACCAAAATCTAATCAGCTCTAAGTTACAGCGAAGCACATGGATTGCATCGTTCATCATTCTGATCTCGTTGTTACTTTTTCAGAAAACGTTAACGAAAAATTTGATAACATACAAACATACATACTTACACACACACGCACACATACGAACATTTTAATAGTCTAAAATGTCTGCAATGACCATGAAACGTGAAGATCTGCTAAAAAATCGATTTTCGATTTTCGCGGTCTTTATAATAACTTCCCTATAAAATCGGGAAGTTAAAAAATAATAACGATGAATTAGTAAATTATTCGGCGACACTCGCAAGATTCTGCAACCGCCGTGCACCGCGGTAATTGCAACTATAATTTCGGTCCAGTAATAATCTATGCAACTGCGAGCGAGCCTCGCCGAAAAATTACAGCGAAAAGGCGCACAGACGTACACCTGCAAATAAATTGATATAACACCCGCGGGAAAACAAACACGCGAGTAGGGCGGTGTTTTCAATAATTCGCGAGCTCCCGCTCGCGCGCGCGCTAAAATAAATGTTTTCGATAGCGAAACATCATTTTTCTTTAAATTGCCGTGTTATTTACACCGGCCGCGTCTGTTATGATTTCATATTTTCCGCGGAAACATTTTTGCGGCGCCAAAATGGACCGTTCATTAGCGAAATATTATTTTCGAGGTACGCGCGCCGGCGAGCGAACCAACGTAGTTCGAATCCCTGAAAAGATTAATAAAGCGATTACTAATTCGATAAAAATGAACCTGCGGGAGCGGTGCTCGGTTTCCGTGTGTTGTACCGAGCGTGAATAATTTTCGTCCGAACGAGAATCATGTAAAAATTTGTGAGAACAATTGAAGAAACTTGACCCTTGACACTTGCAGACAACTTTAGAATCTGTTCCCGTGGGAATTGTTTAACGTTCGGGGGCTTGGATTAAAGGTAAATGAAAGAGGACTAACTTGACCAGCTGATGATGAAAGGAGGAAGTGGTTCTAATCGTGGAGGGCGTAAAGAAAATCCAACAGTTGATCTCATGAAAAAATTAAGGAAGCTCAATTTGTTTCCACGCCATTAAATATCAGATCGTTACTTTGTGAACCAAATATTCAGGCTTGTTATCTTCTTTTCAATTTTTTCAAGCAATGTAATTTAAAGATTTAAAGTTATGTACTTTAGGTGTTATATACCTACTGTGTTCTGCGGTACCTACATTACTGATATTTAACTGTAAGATGTACATATATTACTAATGTATACACTGAGAAAAAAAGTAGTTAATTCAATAACACGCGTGTTATTGTAATTGTTTTACTTCGATGAATATCAATGTATTCTTTTCAAGAGTATGAAATTTAGAAGCAAATCGTGATGTATTTGAATTGTCTATCATGAAATGATTGAAAATAGTATTTGATTCAATACCGTATATTATTATTCGTAATATTTCTTTTTTTCCTTCAATCAGATATGTTGTTAAAAAAATTTGAGAAATGTATTGATTTATACTGGAATTGGTTTGAAGCCATATCTTATTTTTTTGAAAACATTGATGGTCAAGCTATTGGCTTATATGATTGGCGGAAGTGAGTTTTGCTATTGAAATTCAATAGTATTAAATATTAAAATAAGTTCATATGATATTGGCACTATTCAATAGTACATCTTATTGAATCAACATACATTTTTTTTGTTTCGACAGGATTTTTTTCTCAGTGTAGCTTTATAACTCCCTATGGGGAGTTTCAATTAAGCTTTCAATTAAAAAAGAAAAATTCAACAGCGCAGCGTGACAAAACTCGCGGCGACTGTTACCCTGGTCGCTTCCGGGAGCCATAAATGCTTGACGAAGATGCGGGCTCAGCGTTTCGTCAATGAAATCGTGATCCGTTGTCGGCGAATCAATGGGCGCTGGTGACTCGATCGCCGCAATTCCTTTGAGAGAGTTGGCCCCGCGGAAAGTAAATTCCGGAGGATCGAAGTTTCGGCGATATCGGTGACCCAGAAAACTCTTTCAATAATACTTCTCGCGAGCTCGGGCCCTCGTCAGGGACTTTCATCACCGGGAGGGTTTCTGTATCTAACATCCGTGGCTGGCTCGTAAGATAGACCACCCTTGTCATTAGACGCTTCCAGGAGGAACAGCGATTCCCGCGCGGCGACGAACGATAAGAATGAACCGGCATTGTTGCCGGATATCTGAACGGGGACGGGCGTTTGCGAAAATATCGCGGGCCTCGTCGATGACAAGCGGCTTTCTGAACCTTATCTGAACCATGGAAAGAGCTGGAAGGAACCCTGTGAGGCAAACCCAGCTTCATGGCCGCCTGGGACAAAAAGGGAAGGGCGCTGCTTCCCCAGTTTACGAGCTGTTCGGGGTGTTTAATGGCCGCGTGTCTTCTTCCCCTCTCGGCTGCTCCCAGCTGCTACGAACACGCGTAAATGTTCGCCGCCTGTTTTCCCATCTCGTCTACGGCAATCACTATACACACCGTTGCTCTTAATCGTCGCGAAATTCCACTGGTAAATCAGCTGCGTCCCGCGTAGACTGGTTTAGAAAGTTTTCACCGCCGTATGATATTTGGGAAATTGTGTATCGAGTCTGAGGAAATAGTTTCGGCGGCGCTGCGCTAGGGGAGATGGGTTCATTATGCTGTTCACGTCGACATTAATTAAATCCTCGTTTTACGGGGGTCTCTGGGAAAATTCGAGGACACGTCGAAAGCGTTGTGTTCTATTCCTGTAGGAATACAATTCTTCTTTTGTAACCACCGCGGCGACCATAATCTCGCGTGTTTCGCGGATTAAATTCAAAATTCGTCGAATTATCTTGCGGCGATGGTGGGAGAAACAGTAACGCGGGCGTGAGGAACGATCGTTTCGCGGGATGGCCTTATCTGAGAATCACTTTGCCGGTCGTTAGGACAGAATTATAGGAAAGGCGTGGTCAGTATTCCCGGAAGTTAATACCAGCCGCGTGTTTACGTGTCTCCGGGGACGTTCGGAGGGTTCCCGAGGATCCTCTGGAAAGAGAGAGGACCGATGTACGCGTTCCCGTGATTGCCAGGAGATTGCGATTTACGATCGCCGGAGCCGTCGTCGTCGGTTCGCGATTTTTGCTCGTTCGAACGCTTTCAGGGTCGGTTTGTTTTACGCGGCACTAGAATTGAACGTGTCGCTCCGGGTTTATAGGGTCTCTTAGAAGCGGATCGTTGTTTCGCGCGAGATCCACCCCCTGTTTGATTCGGAGAGACCTCCAGGATGACGAGCCGGGGCTTAAGCTTCAGCCTGTTTCTCTATGCCATCTCCCCATTCGTCAAACGATTCCTGGGGCTCCCGTATGCTTCGTCTGTACCATGACAGAGAGTCTCGCCGCTCCCCGGAAACCAGTCGGCGAAGAAGCTTGCCGATACTTCGACTACAATTGGATCGCTTCTGTCCGCACAGAAATAACACGGACAGAGCATCTGTCGTTTGATAGTTGATTCGCAAGAGCCCGGAATACGAAATCGGACCGTGGAGAGTTTATGGGCCCTGCTGACACAAAACGTGAGACAGCTGACACGCTGCCAAACTTTCGTAAAGTCCCCATCATTTCATACATTATTTCTACTATATTTTATTACATTATCCGGTTGGGCAGACTGTTTCAGCGCGAGGTTCTTTCAGAATATCCAGAATATCCACGAAATACCGAATCTCTCCGATCGGAATCTCAAATACTGGGAAACACGTTCGAGGAATTGACATTTCGACCGACGCAATAATTACACTGTCCAACAAATTTCCACTTTTTCTATGATTTCAATATACTGTTGGGTCCTTCTTATAGAATTTTCTGCGCTGATTCCGAATCTGTCCTTAATTTTTCTCCTATAGTTTTTGAAAAACATGGCTTTGAAAAAAAAAACATATTTTTCAACTTTAAACAAATATTGTGGTGTTATTATAAAAGATATTGAATTGTTCTTTACAGCAAAAGATTCTGTAGACTTTCCCGAATACAGTGATAGCCAGTATTAATGCATTATGATTGTTTAAACATGTTTAAACAAT